>VXBB01024638.1:396996-483644 GCA_013399915.1 Illadopsis cleaveri | reverse complement strand
TACAGCAAATGTCCAATGGACATTTGAGACCAACCAGGAAAGGCTTTGGTAACTTTCTGGTAACTTCTGTTTCTGGCTTTGATTTCCATTGATGTAATAATTGCTATGTCAAACTATAAAGTATTAGCAGAGTTACCAGTGAATTAATGAGTTGCTAATATTGATATTCAATTTTTCTGATTATATTCTTCTCTTCAATTAGTGAATATTTGAAATTCACTTTAATGAACCTTAAATAGTTTCTAAATGTATAGCACATGAAGAACTGATATACGTAATGCTCTTGAGATCTATTTCAGTTGATAAATTTTGAGAAAAATAAAATATGTATGTTCTCAAGTGGTGCTATCTTATTTTTAGATCATAGCTTTTATGTGGTGAAACCCTATTAAAATACTTTGATTTGTAATAATGAGTAATTTTAGAAGTAAAGAAATACACTGTATAATTTAGAAGTACATTTGAGTTTTCTATATAAACTTATCTAAATCTATCTGACTGTGAACTTGGCACACAAAATAGAAATACAAAATAAAAAAAAAGCAGAAGAGTAAATGGTAACAAAAGGTCATGTATGAAAACAAGTGTGTTTTGAATAGGTAAACTTTGTGCTTTCCTGCAGGATGGAGTACAGGTGACTGAGAGTGGAAAGTTTCATGTTAGTCCGGAGGGATTTCTCACCATTCGCGATGTTGGCACAGCCGATGAAGGTCGCTATGAATGCGTTGCCCGCAACACCATAGGATACTCTTCTGTCAGCATGGTGCTTAGTGTAAATGGTAAGATACATGGCTGAGTATGACTTAGATTATCAGTTTTGTCCTGATTGTCTAACACATAAGATGAAAAGAAGTTGTCAAAATACTAAATTAGTTATTTATTAATATTTCTGTTTTTCTCCCATGATTCTTTCTTTTTTTTTCCCCCATATTTTAGTGAGATGTTAATGTCATAATAAAAATATCTCCAGGTGTTAAGCTTCAAAACCAACTATGCTTTGGGCTCAAGTTAATCTTTCAGCTTTCTTCTTGAGATATTATTTAGAGCTTTTAGAATTTGCTAGTCTAATTTTGCTAGTCTAACCCAGCCTAATTTTTGTAAATAACTTGACAAAAGTCTTCTGGCATCTTCAAAGGGACACTTACAGCATTTCATTGAAGATTAGGCTGCAGCTATTGCAAAACAGTTCAGGAAAGTCATACAGACCTTAAGAAGCTAAAAGAGAAAACAGAAAGAAAAGGAAAATATTTGATCTTGCTCTAATTATTTGAAAGTAATAATGGCAAATAATAGTTATCAATTACTACTATGTAATAAATCGCAATAAAGCAGCAAAAGAGGCTAAGGAAATAACTTTGCTACATTGGACCATAGTGCTTTTTTAAATTACTGACTAAACCTGCTGATTTTTCAGTTTAATTTTGATGGAAAATAAAAGAAAACTATGATTTCTGCTCTCAGTGGGGAATATAAGACAATATTTTTGTATCTTCGAAAAATTAGTATAGAACAGTGATTTCTTTGGTATTTTGAAGATTGATTTGAAGATATCATCAATATATTGTGTATTGTTTCCCAGTGTTATTTGAGATGTTCCGTATTTTGTTTACTAAATTGATAGAGACGTATCAGTGATTTTTCTAATGTGTTGTTTGCAATGGTATCAATCACATGGTATCAATATAATGATGATGTTGCCTGTCTTAGGTTGCTTTTAGTAGACTTTTAATCTATACTTTCTTTTATGAAAAATATTTCTTTAATCTGTAAAGATTATTTAGGAAAGAAAAATTGTAGGACTAGGAACCATTCAGTAATAAGTTTCCATCTATGTGTGTGGAGTCGGCAAAGGAAACAAAGTCTATGAAAATCAGTTAATCTGGCTACTCTAGAGATGCATAGCAAAAAACCATTTTTGTTTAGGAAAAATTAGCTAGTTCTCAAGTCACCGAGTGCTGAAAAATGAAACCATGAGTCGAAATAAAACACCGGTGGAAATGAGTTTCATTCACTTAGAACAGGTGTAAATTGATCATTCTCATTTGCTGAAACCAGCAAACTACAAAACTACTTATTTTCTGATTGGCAGTAAATAATTGTAATATGGGTAATTTCTTCTAAACTGTAGAATAAATAGAACTAAAATTAGTGAAACTATACTTAATTAATCTGCATTCCATCTGAAACAGTAAATGAAATTCCTTCTTTAAACTAGTAGGATATGAGAAGCTGTTTCACTTTGGCTGCTTTAGAAACTGAGGCTGGCAGAAGAACAAGGAGGACAAGTGGACAGATTATAAGTATTGGTTAATTGCTGTGTAGATACTATTTATAATGACATAGCCAGAAATGCCTAAAAACTTGCATATCATCATTTCTTTTAAACAGGGCAATGCTTTATGAATGTTTCTAAACCAAAACACTTTCCTAAGATTGAGACCATATAAAGGCAAGTGTATATAAGCTAGGAACAGGTTTTGCTGACTGTTGGATAGTATTTTAAAGATGCTTTTCTTTAGCCATTTTCTTCTGTCCTTTCCCATTATTTTGTAAAAGTCATTACTCCTCCCTGCCCAAATTAAAACAAAAAGTATTGTGGGAGACTCTTATAAGGAGCTTTAACTTCTAACATTTATCAGTCTGAAAAAAAGAACTGCTAGCAATAAATAATCTAAACAAAAATCAAGTACAGAATAGATAACATCAGACTAAGGTTTGTAATTCAGCCCATGTATACCATTAATCAGAAAGATAGCCCTGCAAGTAAACAGCAAGTTTACATATAATGTAGACAGCACTGAGGAAGGTAACCAGACACTGGATTCCTACAGACTGCAATTTTGCACTGTTCAGGTCATTCAAGGCACACAAACACTCTGAAACAACTAAAATTGAAAATTTAAACCTATAAATGACATTTCTTCCTAAAATAAGCAGCTTATCTGATAGTGTTTCTGTATGGCTGCTGTTGAAAATGAAGCTGTCAAGCAAGGACAATTGGTAATTAGGACAAATCAGAGACTATTGCCCTCAGGCACTGTGGAAAGGGTCAGCTGATTTTGGATGCTGGGAATATACTGCCAAAAGCCTGAGGCTGGCCTTAGGGCACAGAAAGGGGCTTCATCTGCAGCTATAGAGTTCCAGGGACTGTTTTATTTGATATTATAGATGGTTATGTTTGATTAAGTGGGTCTTGACTACGAAACTCATGTTGAGACAATTTAAGCTGCCACTTAGGAAGGAATAATTAAAATTTGCTAGGGAAAAAAAAAAAAGAAGCAATGAAAAGCTTGTAAACAACAGTTTTTATGTCAGATGATTTTGTACATCTGCTGATTTTATTCCAGTATATTTGCTTTGGACTTTTTCCCTACTTTACCCTTCTTCCTGTGTGACTTCTCCAATCTAAACATGCTCTGGAAATTGCTAGCTGTTGCCCCTGGATCTGGTAGTTCTTAGTTTAGACTGAAAGAAAGGTTATTAGTCCTACATAGTTTGTACAAACATCCAGCTGCAAGTAAGCACTGTACAAAAATGCCTATGCATTACTGAGTTTCCAGTGTTGTGTCCAGTTGTTAAATAGCGTTTAAGCATGTGAGTTTTAACCTAGTATTAAAAAGATAATTTTAAAGTAGGAAACAAAGTAGTGATCTAAATTAAAAAAAAATACTTACTGCTCTTTAAAATTAATCTGTGTTGCTTATAATACTAAGATCAGGAGGAGAACAATGTTAATTTATGTTCATTCAATAATGTAAATTATGTTCATTATGTACCACTTGCAGCACATTCCTGTAAGCCCTTTAAGTTCTTACATAGAGTTAAATACTAATTCAGAACTAGCTGAAATCAAAGGGGAAATCTGCATTGATTTCAGTGGGTATAGGTCAGGCTCTTGATACTAACACTTGAAACCTGATTATACACCAGAAAAAAACCCCTAATAATAATAATAATTCATTTTTGATTTGATCATCTGCATTTGAAATTTTAGGTCTAATTAAAGGACAGCTAAACACTGTATGCATTTATCTTAACTTTATCTTGGTTTTGAGTTATAAGCTAGATGACTTTTAAGCTTAGCTTTACTTCTTTTTTAAATTAATTTTGTTCTACTTTAATAGAATTCCAAAATGTTAAGAATTTTATATTTGGATGAACTAACATTTAAAGAACAAGGGTTTACTTTGTAGAACTGAAATGATGTCGTGTCTAGACTCTGTTTTATGGAAGTATCTTTTTGTGTGTGGCCATTTTTGCAATAACCTGTGAATTCCTTTTTCTCTAGTTCCTAATGTCAGCCGAAATGGAGACCCTTTTGTACAAACATCAATTGTGGAAGCAATTGCAACTGTTGACAGAGCAATAAATTCAACACGTACACATCTGTTTGACAGGTATCTCCTTTTTTTTTTTCTTTCTGTATTGAGGAATCAGAATTCATTTTGTATGTACTAGAAATAATGGGAGATTTATTAAACAAGAAACAGTTTTATTACTTAAAAGACATTGTTAGTGTCTGGTTGGTTCTGAGAATACCAACAGTTTAACATGTAAGGATTCCTATTGTTTATACACTCCTGCTGAGATCTCTGTTCACTGCAGCAGTTCTTCTGCTGCGATAATGTGTATTAAAATGCTACAAAGTATTTAATTGCTGCTAAATATTTATATTTTATTATATTTTATTGCATTTTTTTCTTCTTGGTTTGCCTTCCATTTTGAGATGAGTAACCAAGGTATGTACTAATCACGTTGCTGAACATTTACATGATTTTTGTAGTGTTGTTGTTTTGTAACTCCTGTGTGCACTTACTATTTTTTTCCAAATTATCTATCAGTCGTCCTCGTTCTCCAAATGATTTGCTAGCCTTATTTCGGTACCCAAGGGACCCATACACTGTTGAGCAAGCAAGAGCTGGGGAAATATTTGAAAGGACCTTACAGCTTATTCAAGATCATGTACAAGATGGTCTAATGGTTGACCTGAATGGAACAAGTCAGTATTCTTTCCTTATTTTTCTGTTTTGACGTGTATTTGCCTTTTTAAGTCATTATACTTCAGGAGACATTAATTTTCTCAGATTTGGTCTCAGCTGCAGAACCATTACATTGAAATCAGTGAAGTATTTGACTTTGCAAAACTTTACCAAATTCCGTCCTTGGCTTGCACATTGTTCACTATATAACTCTGAGGTCTCCCAGTGGAGCGTTTTTTTCACATTGACATATTTGAAAAAAAAGTTCAGATTCTGATTCTTCTGCTGGTCAGTATAATGGAAGTGCATAATGTATCCTGTTTGTTAATTCTCTGTATGTTAATTTATTAAGACCATTGTCTTATGGCAGAACAGACTTTTCTGTTGTGTGTTAAAAATAAGCAGTGTTTTGTTCCTGTTTCTTTAAGAAAAGCCATTTAATATCAGTGTGCCTTGGCAAGGAGAAACAATAACATAACAAGAAGGATTTGTATACCTTACAAACCAAGGTTTCTGCATGTACCACGATAGTATTCAAAGAATCATTTGCTACTTTATAAATGAGTGTCAAACTAATCTAATAGCTTTGTTTAACACTGACCTGATGTAATGACAAATGCAGTTCTTGTTGCTTTTTATAACTAGCAAAAAAACTGTGAGGTTTAAGTTCTGCCTTTTAGGTATTGTATTGCAGTTAAACTCATGAAGTCCAGCTGGAATACATATAGCTAATGTGTGTAGATATATATGTGTATAAGCTTGAAACACAGGAATGAAGAATTTGGTAATAATTACAGAGTTTTAGGAGAGCTTTTGAGACTTGGGATATAGCCAAAAACTACACTGACAATCCAGAGGAAATACCTTTAATCATTATATTCTTTTTGATGTTTATAATTGAGTATTTATTGTAACTTCTGAAAACTTTTAATACTGACCATGGACTAGCAAGTATTTATAAGACCAAAGACAACAAGCTTTGTGCTGTACCGTCACATTTGCTAGTGGAATAATTTGCTTGTTACTCATTATTGGAGCTAAGTAGATAATTTGTGATGAATTGTTTACCACAAAAACTTACTCAAAATTTTTTGAAAGTTGATGTTTTATAAGAGTCACCTCATTTGGTTTAGTTCTTTGATTAGATGCATGTGCAAGAATATTAAATATATATGTTATAAATATATAGTATTAGCAATATATAAAATGTTGTGTGTGAGAACTGGTTGACTAGGATTCATAATAGTGAAACACCTAAGGTTTACCAAAAACTGGCATTAAAACCTATGGATATTAGTTAATAAACACAAAATCAGGGAACTTTCTGTAATACTGGAAATTCTGCTTGCAACCAGATCTTGCTTTTCAGACCTACAGAAGCCAAAGAAACCTGGCTTTTAGGGAAACTTGAATTGTAAAATAAATCTGTTTTCATTTAAATTGCCCAATCCTCCATTTTTAATAGTAATTTTTGTCCTTATTTCATTTTATTTCAAAATGCAGAGCCAAATGAAAGGTGTTATTTAGCACTTTTGCATTGGGAACAGTTGAGAAACGTGACAGTTTCCCAGTCTGAGAGTTTTTTTGGTGCAAAACCTTTGAATATCCCAAGGAAAGACTATGGAGCCAAATTCTCCTCCGCAGTTCCAGACTGTATAACAAGGGGAATGGCCACTAATGGAGGTTCAGATTAGCTGTTAAGAAACAGTTTCTCACCAGACGACCAGTGCAGCACTGGAACAACTAATCCAGAAAGGTGGAGGAATCTCAGACTTTGCAGATTTTCGAGCCTGGCTAGACCAGGTATACAGCTATCTAGTGCTGGAAACAGCCCTACTTCAAGCAGGAGCTTGGTCAGGAGGTCTCTTATAATTAATATTTCTATGACTCGATGAAACATCTTCCTTCAAAAAAAAAAAAAAAAGGAAATATGTGAATTGAGCTAGCCAGCTTCTAAGCACTGGAAATGCCCAGCCATTTAGGGAGCAGAGGCAAAGTTAGCACCTACAATGTGCGAGGTAATTAAGGATTAGCAACTAGCCTCAGAAAGCCAAAATCTAACCCATCACAAAATATTACATCCCACCTGAACTTCTAAAGAGAGAACCTGAGCCTTTTATTTTAAATTAGTACTGAAGGTCATTCTACCCAAAAGATTCACAGTCTAATTTTGCTCACAACTTGATTTCAGAAGTGATAGTGGCAGTCAGGATAACCACAAATGTTTATTTGAATGAATAATGATCATAAGCAAAGTACTCCATAATGAATGACAATAATTTAAACAGAAGTGTTATTATAAGGAAGATAAGTTTTCTGGAAGTAGTTCTAGAATTAAACTGCCCTGGTAGCCAGGATATTTTAATATGCTATCAATTATATCCTCAAAATGTGTATTTTGCTGCATTACCCAGTGACACAGGTTTTTTTGTGTAGTTTGTTTTTTGTTTTCCTAGTATGGAATATTCCATAAAACAATTTCTGTATGTCTACATGAGCATATTGCAGGGGCTAATTCTCTGGTATCTTTGCTTTGACTTGTAAACCACGTGGAGTACTCATAGCCTGACGCTGAGAAAACAACTTCCCTGGCTTAGCACCTGTCCCAGCTGGGCAACTGTGAGCAACCCAGTCCCTTTCAAGCCAAAGCTGGACTTTAGGTAGTTTGTTTGCAATTGCCCTACACTGAGGAAGTTGGCAGAGAGCCAGTTGTGCCTAGCATACGTTTATGTGTTGAATTTAGATGAAGACCATCGTCTTTGCAGTCACGCTGGGACTGAGCTCAGGACTAAAAGTAACATCTCCCAGCTGTGTGCAATTAACCGATACCGACCTCTTGCAAAACTGCATTCAGTTCATATTTTAGAATGTTTGCCATCATGCTGGGAACTCCTCAAGCCTGTGGGAACACAGTACCACTCTACACTCGCTCATTTCCTCTTTTCCTTTTGCCTTTATACTGTTTGTTTGGTTTTATTCCTGACTGCAAGCTTTCCAGGTTAAGATCCATGGTGGTGTATGATGGTTTCTAGTTAGCTAAACGTACATCTACGCTGGCAAATACTCCACCTCCTGGACTTTTTCCTGGATCCTGGAACTTCTTTCATCCACACTATATCCATTGGTCACTCATGGTGTGCCTTTTGCCTTGGATCAGAGACTCCTTTTTGAATTTGTCCCCACTTATTGTGCTTTACTGTGATATGGTCTTGGACAATGTAAATTCTTTTCAACTTAAATGAAAAATCAGGTCCAGGCCCACATTCAGTCCAGGAATACAAAGTAAAGATTTTTTGAAGGAAACCTACTCCTGGATACAGTAGGCATGTCTTACTCAGCAGCAAGAATTTCACTTCACTGTGACATTTCTGTTGGTCTACGGAAGCTGATAATGTAAGACGTAGCAAGAATTTCCCCACACCCGAAATTAAATCCAAATGTTACTAAGTAAAAGTCACTTTTACAATGATTCCTAGTAGGCAGCAAGGACAAGGCACAGGCTGGTTCTTCAGTTATTTGCACTCACCCAACTGTGCTGGGAGCCCTTATGGTCTTCAGTCTTTTCACATGCCATCATACCACAACAGAGATCATGCAACACATAACCTTAGTTTGAGGTTCTAAAAATAAAATTCTAATGAATTACAGTATATCTTTTGTTTGTATTATTTTTCTATGAACTGAGAAAAAAATGCAGGAGAATGATATGTATATTTTAGTCCCAGAGGAGAATGGTGTGGATAGCAGAGGAAATCTGTGCCAAATGCTACACAAACACTACTTTTCTGTAGAAACTCATCCAGGGTAATGTGAATATGAGTTACTCCACAACATTTATCCTAGAGATCAATCTGTGTTTGGCTCTGTTGCTGGTGGTCATTTTATTTTTCATTGATTTTTTTTTTTTCTTAAAATTTGCAACTTTCCCTGTAATAAAGCAAAACAAAAGAATAATGTTCAGTGAATGAGCAAGTCTCAAAAGCTAAAGTCTTGAAGTCCATTTAAGTGTTACTGACATTTTTTATACTTTTACTAACATGAGGAAAATTTTCCATTTGTCTCAATAGGAGACTTATTTCTGAAAATATCTGTGCTTTCTGAAGTGACTAAATAAGTAATGAGCTCCTTTTGCGATCATTTTGTAAAAGTTGCACTTGAATTGGCATTTTAGAAAGTTTCCTCCTTACCTAGTGGTTGTCAAGTTGTTCAAATGACCTAATGCTCAAATATACATATATGATTATTGCTGTCCTTATCTAAAAATAAGGATGTTTAATCTGGTGGGAAATGTAAGAAAAAATACAAAATAAAATAGCATTTCAGGTACATTAGTGATCTTTGGGGCACCATGAGTCTGTGAATTCTCTGATTGTTTTCTTTCTCTATTTTCTCTTTCAGGTTATCACTATAATGACCTTGTATCCCCACAGTACTTGAATCTGATAGCCAATCTCTCAGGCTGTACAGCCCATCGACGAGTGAACAATTGTTCAGATATGTGCTTCCACCAGAAGTACAGGACACATGATGGAACATGCAACAACCTTCAGCATCCCATGTGGGGCGCTTCTCTGACAGCTTTTGAACGTCTGTTAAAGTCAGTCTATGAGAATGGATTTAATTTACCTCGGGGAATTGAGCCCAGAAGACTCTCCAATGGCTATGCACTCCCAATGCCTCGCTTGGTCTCGACTACTCTGATCGGGACGGAAACCGTAACTCCCGATGACCAGTACACTCACATGCTCATGCAGTGGGGTCAGTTTCTTGACCATGACCTTGACCTCACCGTGGCTGCACTGAGTGAGGCCAGGTTTTCAGATGGTCAGCATTGCAGTTCTGTTTGTACAAATGATCCTCCGTGCTTTTCAATCATGATACCACCAAATGATCCCAGAGTTAGAAATGGTGCACGCTGCATGTTTTTTGTACGCTCCAGCCCAGTTTGTGGAAGTGGCATGACATCTCTCCTGATGAATTCTGTGTACCCACGAGAACAGATCAACCAGCTGACTTCATACATCGATGCATCCAATGTGTACGGCAGTTCAGACCATGAAGCACTAGAAATCAGAGACTTGGCAAGTCAAAGGGGTCTTCTGAGGCAGGGCATTGTACAGAGATCTGGCAAACCCCTTCTTCCATTTGCCACTGGCCCACCAACAGAATGTATGAGAGATGAAAATGAGAGCCCAATACCCTGCTTTTTAGCTGGTGATCAGCGCTCTAATGAACAGTTGGGTCTTACCAGCATCCATACATTGTGGTTTAGAGAACACAACAGAATTGCCACAGAGCTACTGAAACTGAATCCACACTGGGACGGTGACACAATATACCATGAAACACGCAAAATTGTTGGTGCAGAAATGCAACACATAACATTTAGCCACTGGCTCCCTAAGATCTTTGGAGAGGTAGGCATGAAGATGCTTGGCGAATATAAGGGTTATGATCCCAGTGTTAATTCTGGCATAACTAATGAGTTTGCAACTGCCGCTTTTAGGTTTGGTCACACACTCATTAATCCTTTTCTGTATCGACTGGATGAAAACTTTGAACCTATTCCACAAGGCCATCTACCTCTTCATAAGGCATTCTTCTCTCCATTTCGGATTGTAAATGAAGGAGGCATTGATCCACTTCTAAGGGGATTTTTTGGTGTTGCTGGTAAGATGCGTGTCCCGTCACAATTACTCAATACAGAATTAACAGAAAGACTCTTCTCCATGGCACGTACTGTGGCTTTAGATCTGGCAGCTATGAATATTCAGAGAGGCAGAGATCATGGAATTCCTCCCTACCATGATTTTAGAGTTTACTGTAATCTTTCTTCAGCTCAGACTTTTGAAGATCTGAAAAATGAAATTAAGAATCCTGAAATCAGGGAGAAACTTAGCAGGTGAGCCTGAGGTGAAGAAAAAGTCAATTATCTAAATGTGCATGCAAAAACTGTAGCTAAATGTCTTATCTAGAAAAAGATACTTGCTAAGAAAGACTTACAAGGGATATTTTAAGAAACTTCCATCAGTACCCAAAAATAGATGTCAACAATTTCCACATACAGATAATTTCTCTATTTCTACATCTCTGTAAACAGTAAGAATATATACAGTATATATAAGTAATATATGCTGTATATGTTCATGAAATTATTAATTTGAAATCCCTGGTTTTGTAAGTGCTGTTAAATGAGTGCTATTTCAGTGTAAGGTCATATTAAATGTCAACTTCATGCAAGTATTTAGATGTTCAATTCCATTAATTCCATACAGTGAAACAAATGTCAATATCGTCCACTGTACTGTCATGTGGACATCCTTCCCTACCAGTAATCAGTTGTTTAGAGGTTCAGTGTTTGAAATTACGTCTACATCTACCTGCTACCCCTTGCTTATTTGCTCAAAATTAAAGACAGAGCATCAGTCTCAGCTATAGTAATAGAAAAGTATATACAAAGGTACAGGAAAGAGAAGCTATAAAAAAGAAACAATTCTAAGAAATCAGAAGGAAGTTGCTGGGAGAAAAAAAATTGCAGGCTGAACATGCAGTCTCACATGGTGCATACGACCTGTACTGCAGGATTTCTTGCATATACACCCACAGCTTGTTCACAAAAGATGTAGTGCTATCACTACATTTTTTCCTGTGAGTTAGTTGTATCTCTTAGTTTCACCATGTACTGATTATTTTGTAAATATCAAATACTTGTTATTCAGTATTTGTGTTTCTCAATTTATAGGTTATATGGCTCCCCACTGAACATAGACCTATTTCCTGCTCTAATGGTGGAAGACCTAGTTCCAGGAACTCGTCTGGGACCGACTTTGATGTGTCTGTTAACCACACAGTTCAGGCGTATTCGGGATGGAGACAGGTACATTAAAATACTATGGAAACCAAAATGAATTTTAACTTAAGGATGCTTAGTAACAGTTGCAACGTCATATTTCCAAAACAAACTCCATTTTATGTTCATTTATGGTTTTAAAATATAACTGGAAAGATGAAGAATACCCATTTAAAACATTGTTAGAAGCCATGATTCTTTATTAATTTTGTTACTTTTTGTGGTGAATGTCATACTGACCCCCAAAAACACAACAGCCAATACAAGCTGAGTTTCCTTTTGCCAGATATTCAAGTCACTTGCCTTTTTGGAGAGTGCATGATGCTGCTCTTACTGTTATTTAGTTATTTTATTGGCAAAGGAATTGTGGTTGTTACTTAAACATAGGTTGGAACAGTATTACTCTGTGTATATAACCCCTATGGATATTGCAATACAAGCAGTCTGCGCACCACAAAAATGTTAAAAGCAGACAGGTTAATCCAAAGAGCACAATTTGATAATTGTATTAAAATTACTTTAAACTATGATTATTTGAAATAAAAATACTTTTAATATATGCACATTGTAAGCAATTTCTCATTTTCAGTTTTTAGAATATCTGAAATAAGAGAATAGTCATTTCTCTTGTCAAGCAGCCAGATCTCCTGTGCACACTTTCAGCACACTTGTTCAGCATCTGAAAATCATGCTTCCCTCATTTTAACATAATTTATGACCTACAATCCTGTTCTTTTCATGGCATGAGTGTACATAGGCTGATTAATTCAGTCCTAATGAAAGAAAAACAGAGGAAGAATTAGGAAATTAGATTTGATTCTCTTTATTTAATGTAATTTTCTTGAATTAAGTTATTAAATTCGTACTTAGGATATTATAAAGGCTTTTTTATTTTTACAGTCAATAACCCAAACTTTTTTCTATGCTGTTTTAAAAGACCCCCCAAACTTTTTAACATAAAATATGTTTAAAAATAAAGCTGTGAGGCATAGAAATCTCATGCCTTGAGGCAGAGAGAGTAAAAGGAGAAGAAATATATGCAGTATGAGCTCCAGATTACTGGTGGCAAGTACCTATTTGTGTCACAACAGGATATCTATACTGCTTTTTGTTTATATTTTTGCATTTTTTTCAGCAAAAGCACCTTTTCCTGTTTTGTTTTGTTTTCTGATACAACATTTAGAAACTATAGGAAAACATTGAATATTTAGGAAATGGAATTCTGCAGCCCAAGGAATACAAGTATTTAGAAGCAACATGCCAGCAAATACTAGAATATTATTAGACATAATGAAAGCAGCACTTACTTCTTAGAAAAGCCTTTTCAATGGGCAGAGGATCAAGGCTGGTAACACCATGCAAAGCAGATGTGTCTGTGCATGAGAAAGGAGTCATATTTGAAGGGAGCGTAACTTCATGTCAAGATGGAAATTTGAGAATCCGATCGTAGTACTTGGAAATTCATTGGCCATTGTCCAATACTTTATGAAAATTATACACTAAATAGGTAAACAGGTAAAATGAAATTTCTTGACCATTCTTCTAAGTTTACTACTGGTTTTGATTTTTCATAAAGTTTAAAGAGCCTCTTTTTTTTAAATTAAAATAGGTGAGGGGGAAAGTATTAATATTGATTCAGCTTTGGGAGACAGAAATGTCACAGTGAGCAGTTCCTATGTGTTAGAATGGTGTAAAATGTTTTCAGACTCTGGACAGTAACTTAAGAAATTTTCTTTTCCATGTGAAGCTTGCTTTTTATAGTAATGTATTATTTATATTTGCTATTTATAATAGGCTTTTAGCCCTTTATGTATGAAAAATGAAATATTTGAAACCTTACTGTTTTCTTCTTGAATATAATGAATTAACTGAGCATATGTGAGAAAATCCCTGAATCAGTATAGTCATGAAAATAGTTTAACAGAAAAAAATGGTTAGTAAATGAAATCATCTCACCTATCTTGATAAGTAAACTAGATATAGATTAACCATTCTTCTAATCTCAGTAATTTCATCAAAATGTTTTCATGCCCATAAAGTTGCCTACAGAAAGAAATTATGGTCATTTAAGTTTCTTACTTCAAGACATTGAAATGAGACTAGAAGGGAAATCAATTAATTTCTTGAAGATTTCACCCCTTTCAGAGTGTCTGCATGACACCAGCTAGTGCTGATGTGACACCAGGAACTTTAATTTTTGCATTTGGATCAGTCCCTTGATACAATGTTAAGTTGAGAACGGGATTTATGAGATAATTACTTTCATGCCAAACACAGTATTGAAATATCTTTGAAAAACTGCCTCTTGTTTTTTTCACTAGCAGACTTGTCTTTTCTGTGAGATTACAGGTTATGGTATGAAAACCCGGGTGTGTTCACGCCTGCTCAGCTCACTCAGATCAAGCAGACATCTCTTGCCAGAGTTTTGTGCGACAATGGTGACAACATAACCAGGGTACAACATGATGTCTTTAGGGTGGCTGAATTCCCACATGGATATAGCAGCTGTGAAGATATTCCTAAACTGGACCTCAGGATGTGGCAAGATTGCTGTGAAGGTCTGTATAGAGGTGGATTTGGGGGCAATGAGATGTGTGCATTTGTTAAGTGTCTATTTCATTTTAAGAAGACATTTTACTATTTTTTGGGTTTTGTTAAGATATTAAAAATTCTAATCTGAAGCACAGTCCCTTTTAAGTGGGAAATCATTCCATATTTTATATTAAACAAACACTATATAAAAATAGCATAGATTGAGCATTGCAAAGTGTAGATAATTAATTTCTTGTTTTCTTTCTTTTGTGGATAAATATTCTTGTTGATTGCCATCTCCTTCAAAAGTTAGGAGTGTGGGGTAATTTGTTTTTCCTGAAAAATAAGATTTTTTCTCTCCCAAAATAGGATTTATTTAGCTACATGGAGTACAGGATACTGCTTGGTGGCCTGTAGGTTGGCTTCTGTCTCTCAGATTTTCTGCATGGCCTCTCTTCAGCCATCGTCACATCAGAATTCACTGCAGCTGTAACACAGTTAGAATCCATTCCCAAGAGAATCTTCTGGATCATGTAGAATAGTTTTCAGTAGCATCAACAACAAAATGCTTCTGAGGAAAATGACCTTTTTTCTTGAGATCTCCTTGACAATGTTGTTATCATTTTCTTTGGACAAAATTCAAAAAGTGCTGTTAAACTGTAGAAGTATATTCAGGAATTTTGGGAACTTTGCTTTTGAACTCTGACTATTGAAAAATTGCTGTCAAACAAATTCCTAGTATGAAAAGCCTTGCTCTTATTTGAGAAGATAAGGGTAGTATTGGTTGATATTATTAGAATCTTATCGTTTCCCTAAAATATTTCAATACTAGTACGTTGTAGATTTGCTGATGAAAAGTATCCAGATCTGTGTTCATCTTTTCTACTGCTGATTCTCTTGAGTATCCTACTGCTGAGTAGGCTATTCAATATTCCGTTAAAAGAAATGCATGAATGAAGAGCTGGTGGATTGCATTTTTGGGAGAAGTCACAATCTTCCACTACCATCTTGTCCATTTAACTCTTTCGGTAAGATATAATTGTCCACAAGGACAAAGTTCTTTTATGTTATGGCTCAGACTTTAAGGCAGAAGGTAAAACTGATGGAGGATGTCTCTTCAGTGTTCTACAAATACAGTAAATACTGAGGAAGGATTTATAGTGGTGTGACTGTACCATGAAAACAAACTCAGATATCATTAGCAATTAAAAAGGTAGATACAGATTTACTATTCAAGGTTACTGCATCACTTAGCTTTTAAACTGATGACTGTATTGTCTTATCCAGTAAATAAGTCTTTTTAAAAAAAAAAAAAAATCACTCTCTAAGAAAATTCTTCCTTGCAAGATGCTGTTCAAAATGTCATTTATCAGTGTGAGACTAACAGAAATAAATACTTTAAATTTCAATAAGATCTTGTACAGTATTCCCCATATACAATATCTTTCAGATCTTGCTCTAATTTTTACAGGGTTGTTTTTTTTTATTGGTAGGTTAGGCAGGTTTTTTTTCAACAGTGTTTACCAGGTTTGCTATTCCCAAATTAATGATAATAGTTTCTAAAAAGCTAGACATGGTTGACACATTGCAATTTTAATACAAAGTCTTCCAGAATCTATTAAAAAAATCTCTGACATATGGCAGAAACATTGGGAGAAAATCAATTATCACTCTTTAAATGTTTTATTATAAATAAAGCACATTCTTCCAGTTCAGGATAAGTTCACTTTGCCATGGTTCATGAGGCTTGACAGAGAGTTTCGCAAATACATTTTTTATATTGATTTGGAAAAATAGTAAAGCGTTGCTGAGAAATTATGTGTTGATTCTCTAAATGTTATCACTGAGCCCCTTAGAACAGATGTTATCTTTGGAAAATCTTTAGAGTATTCTTGTGTTCAGCAACCTAGTTTGCATTTTCATTCAAGAAAGTTGCAGTTGACAGTTGACAACTGTCAAGCAAAAGAAAGGGTAAATAATTACCGTTTTGTAAAAAATTGCCTATATGTATCCCCTTTTTCTGAACTCCTGAAGCCTTGAAGGGGTTAATGAATAGAAAGTGAAGTATGCATGGTTTGAACTGCTTTCTTGCATGGGTGAATGACTGTGACGTTTTCTGTTGGAATCCAGTTTAAGGAACTGATGTAAAAAAATTCCTTCCTTCTGTGGCCACCACTCCTCTGAGGTGGGGCATACACTCAGGAACAGCATTTATTTACTTTGAGTTGAATATATTAAGGGGATTTGTTTATTTGAATTTTTTACTCTTTACTATTTAAAAGGAAAAAAATTAAACCCTTCTCCACATTTTAAATGCTTCTAATGATTTTATAATTAAGACTATCCTAAATTTAAATTTTGTATATGGAATATTGTTCAGTGCACCCTATGTATGTTTCATAAGTGGCCCAGATGTTCAGCTGTTTCAGCCTGGTTAAAAACACATCTAGTTTTGTTGTCCTTCCTGTTTTGCTAATAGTCAAAATACTTTTCCATATGAAGAATAGAAAAAATTCTTAGTTACAAAAATGTGCCTTGTAGATTTTTTGAGTAAAGGTAGCATTTACTTCTTACAAAGCAAAGCATTATTCCTCCTTATAATTAAAGAAAGATTGCCTTTAGATTTCAGTTGGCAAATCATACAACAGAATTGCTTGTTTATAATTGCAAAAAGTACAAGTTCCACTAAAGTGCACAAGTTTTCTTCTGTTTTCCTTCACTTTCTACCTTTCTTTGTCTTGTCAGACATGATGAGTAATTGCTAGATTTGCTGCAGCTCTTTATTTGTGCAAAGAGAACTCAAGCTTCAGGTTTTCCAAACAAGAAACTTCTGGCGCTATATTTCAGGCTCTCTAGTGCAAAAAGTGTACTTTGAATTTGTTTTTTAAAGTAATCAGTGTACGCTTTCATGATTACTGAAATGTGAGTCTTTAAAAGTTTCACACTTTTTAGTTTTCTTTTTGTTTGGGGGCCTTTTTTGTAAGTTGAAATAAAAAATTTCTTTAACCTTTTGTTTTATGTCAAAACCCGTGAGGTTTTCACATGGACCCAGGAGGACAATGGACAATGACCCTGGAAGAAGTGATTCAGATAAGATGCTTTCTAAATCAGTTTACACTTAAAAGTCATCCTTATAAGTGTAATCTGATTTAGAAAGATTTTTCTTAACTATTTCTCAGTTAGTGAACAGCCTATCTCCTCTGTCAGATACTGTTCTTTTTGTTTGTTTCTTTGTTTAATTCAGGAATACAGCCTTGTACAAATTATGATCAAACATGTTTAAATCCCACTGAATTTCATTAGAAGAGTTAAGATACATTCTTAATCCGAATGCTTTTATACATGGTCGTTCATTAGATTAGACCTGTATTTATGAACTCCTGTACTGTAAGACCAGAGGAACATTTATGCTGTCTATTGCTTCTCTACTGACAACATTAATCTCTTACTATGCACTTCTCATTATGTCCTTTAATCTTCAATGAGAATACTAAACAGCACTGGGCTAAGCATTAAATTCTGTGGAATATAGTGGAAATAAGATTTTAAAATGTTAGCAGAAATTTCTGTGTGAGACTGGAAGTTCTTTTTTGACAAAGGATATTGTTCACCAAGAACTCCTCAAAATACCAAAATGATGTGATTTATGCCTGAAAAGGTTTTGTCTTTACACAGAACTTGTATGCTTTGGTCAGGTCATATAGTTTTGCTTTCTACATTCAAATTATCTTTTTACATTTAAATTTACAAGTAGCAGCTTTGTGAAAACATCTACTCAAAAAAATCTTTTTTATCAGACATTTTCAGTGTTCCTCCACCTTTTTACTGGTCCCACTGACATGTCTACAAGTACTTACTACAAATGCTTACAGTAACAGCAACCTAATTATTCACTACAATAAATCTTGGAGAATCAAACTAGTATCAAAAATATAAATGTGCTTTGCTTCACATTTCCTCAATCTTTCAAGTTCTGTTTTAATCTACCATTTGATTAATTCTCTATGGCCTAGATTTTGAGGAGTGATTCATAGAGAATTAAGACTGCTCAACAATTCTCTGTCAAGTTTTTTATTATCCAATTTTCATAATAGTTGCATTTTTAAAACCTTGTGGGAAACAGGATTTTCTAAAGATGTGGACATGGCTACCATATACAAAAGAAAATGACAGTTTTTTTATGGAAAGGGTTAAAACAGTCTGCCCAGGGAGGTGGTAAGGGAGTCATCATCCCTGGAAATGTTCAAGAAATGACTGGATATGGCATTTAGTGCCATGGTCTAGTTGACAAGGTAGTGTTTGGTCAAAGTTCGATCTGATGATATCAGGGGTCTTTTCCAACATAAATGATTCGGTGGTTCTGTAAATGTAAATGTAAATCTTGATACTTGTAATGTAACTTGTAGTGTGGTAGCTAACTTCTGGAAGAAAAAACTGTCCATTGAGAAAAAGAATTCTTAGGTTGTTTTTAAACATTCACTTTTTCAGCAGAAAATTAATTGGAATGGGGACATCTTAGTCAAGCTAGGGGGAAAAAAAGAAGCAGAATTTCAGGCTTATTTTTCCTATTTACTGCTACTGCTAAGGTATTCTTCATTAAGAAAAAAAGTTTAAAAAAAAAAAAAATTCTTGATTTACGCTGTCTGAAAGCTGAAGCATTTTGTCCTGCACCTCTCAGCAGTGACATTCCTCCTGTTATACTTGAAACAGAAACTAAGAACAAGAGCTGTGAATTTGGCAAGTTGACATATTTGAGTTTTAAAACACACAGAAAGTCAGATCTGTGTACTTAAAGCTGTCACTGAACATATGGTTCTCATATTTACCAGTTTAAGGTGATAAAACCTTCCCAAGATTTCAGACCCTTGTTACTAAGAAACAACCTAGGAATAAAAAAAAAAAAAATTGTGATACTCGGGAAAACTTTAAGCAACACATTGCTTTAAGAAAAAAAATCCCTATGACCAAAATCAGTTCTTTCTTTAGGAACACTTCAGTATGATCCTTTTTCTCACCATACTAAATATAGAAGTGTCTAAGGGTGTTCAAAAATGCCTTCATGCCGAGCTTCTTCCAGATGCATCGGTCTGTTCCCATCTGAAAGAGTTTACTTTCTGAGTGGACAGCAAGGAGGTTGTGTGGGAAATAGTGGAACACACATGAAGAACGAACAATATGTTGGCAGCAAATACCGTGTAGTCTTTGGTGGATGCTGTTATTATAGGAGGAAAGTAATGCATTCATTAAAGAATGGGACAAACCACAAGGAAAGAACAGAGAGGGAAATTCTGGATAACTTGTGTTCAAAAACGATCTGTAGATATTGTTTTTGATCTGAATTTTTTTTTTTTTTTGGTCAATCATCTTTTTCTTTTTTTGCGTCTTGAATGATATTAAGCCATTAAGACAAACTTAAGTTTTTCCTAACAGAAAAGTTGTAATATATTAATATAAGTAAAAGTTCAACACAATTAAAAAAGTCCAAGATACTAATTTTGTGTAATCAGAGCAACCTTACATGTGTTTCTCTAGTTGCTCATTTCAGCAGTGTTTATAGACTTGATACTTTTGCAATAATTCGTGTTAATACTTCAGGTATTCAGTCTAAATTCCAGAAAAATACTTTATAAATGGTACTGAGTTTCTGATATAATTTGTTTTGGTGCAAATTAAGAGAAAACTTATGGAAAATGGCTTCTTCCCATGTTCAGTTGCTTTCATGGTTCATTCTGCTAATACCAGACTTAGCTGAGAAATATCTAAGGTATTCTGTATTTAGGCTTTCCCTCCAGTTTTAGCAGATTCTGCTTCTAGCAGCTGATCATGTAGTTTGTTCTTGCTTCAGCTTGGCCCATTATAACTTTTAGCTTTAAAGCTTCTGTGAATAGAAATGAGAAAACTTCCAATTTCTCATTGTCTCCTCTATCAAGTGCTGTTGCAGTTTTATTTTGTTTTCCTTTTCTTTTTTAAATGGGACTTTTTCCAAATACTCACTGCATTTGAAAGACTAAGTAAAGTGAACTGGAAAAAAGGCATACTTCATCCTGTCAAGATGTCCTCTTAGAATTTAGGAGACTCAGGGCTGAGATTTTTACTCTGTGGTGGAAGGAGTTTTAGGGTCTGGTGATACATTCAGATTCCTCAGATTTGGAAATAAGACTCATCAATCTATAAAGCATGTCTGCAAATTTGAATTTTAATGGAAAATTCTCTTTCAGATGGCAAAAAAAACAAATAATAATGGCTGGAATAGATGAGGAACCCACAGACTGGTTTTTCTGTCATTGTTTTTGTTCATATGTAGCTGCCCTGTTTGCCCAGAAAATAATGAAAAGCCAAGAGAGTGAAAATTTCAGAAGTGAAAAGAATAGTTAAAGTTAGTTAGATGGGTTTGTTAAAATTGTATTCATTCCTTTGTTAAACACCAAAAAGCTGGTCTGTGGGTAATCACATGCTCTGCATCTAACTAGCCTGAATGTTCTGTCACTGAGATATGTTCATCTGCCATCAACCAGTTCCAGAGGGATCAGACTGAATGTATGACTTGCCTTTACCAATTCAGAAAACACTGCAAAACCGTATTAATATTGTAAGTGCTGAAATCCACTGTAGTTTATGTGTAATTTCTTGTCTCTTTTCAGACTGTAGAACCAGAGGACAGTTTAATGCATTTTCATATCATTTTCGGGGGAGACGTTCTCTTGACTACAGCTTTCAGGAGGACAAGCCCCTGAAGAAAATGAAAATGTCCAAATCAGTAAGGTGAGACTTTTTTTTTTAAGAATTATAAAAAAAAATTGTTTTCAAAATTGAATGAAATTGAATGATTTCTTTGTGAGCACATGCCACTTTTTTCCTAGTATCTGATTTCTCAAGCTTATGATTGATGTATTTTATTCTGACACTTCTACATATCTACTAACGATAAACCACTTTTTTCAAGCTCAAATTTGTGTAAAACTTTTTGTGAGTACTGTAAGTATAGCACTTCTGTTCTTCCTGCAGTTTTCATGAAAAAAAAAACCAAACCAGTAATGAAACGTAATTTGGGGATTTGAAATGCCACATTGCTACAGTGCCTGCAGTAACTAAATTAATCTAAATTATTTCATTTCCTATTTGGAGCTTTTAGATTCTCCTATAGAAATAGGAGAATACCAAGTGGTGATTTCAGTTGCATAAAAATTTGTGATAATGGTAAGGATTGCTTATGGTACTAAATATTTCAAGCAGGAAGGGAGAACAGCAGTTCTAATAATATTGTTTATAATTCCGTAATCCTCAAAATCTAGCAAGGAAGTAAATCGCAGTTTCAGTCACAAATTAGCAGCTGCACAGGTTCCCTGCCCTTTCATGGGAATGAAAATTATGTATGAAATAGTAATATGAAACGAGTTCTGCTCAGACCATTTCTTGTGAAGATCCTTCATAATGAACAAATTTGAGATGCTTGAATTATAGCTCTTTCTATTCAGCATGCATTCTTTCAACAAATAAAACTTTCTGTTTGAGTGATGATGATGATCCAGCAGAGTCTACCCACTCTGGCAAGGAAAGCATCGAGACAGATACATAAAGGGGTAAATGAATTTCAGCAATTTCAAATACTCTGGAGGTGTTACAGTACTTGAAGAAACTCCATGATTATATTCCTCTTATTTGAGAGGAATCTGTACTGAAATAAAAGATCCTTTAGGTGTTTAGGATTTTAGACCAGAGAAGACAGCAGCTATGTATAAACTGGCTTATAGATAATATGAAAAAGTAGGCTCCATTGAAGTAATCCTTGAAGAAGGATGTTTTGTCCATCTTTGCAAGTGAACTGCTAGAAAAGTTTACAAAACAGCAATTCACTGTTTAAGGATGTTAGTCCCATAATTCTAAAATTGTAAAAGGGTTTAAATTAAATTAAAATGAAAGCAAGAGAAAAAAATAAAGACTTAGATATAAGTAGCAGCTTGTTTGACTGTGTTTCAGTCCAACTACTAATTAGGAGTACAAAGTAGTAGAATCACAATAGTTCATTTGTAGCATAAATAAAGCTAAAGCAACCTCAGTCACTGAACATTCCCAAGAATTCTCATGCTCAGCATTGTATTTAAATTGCATTTCTGGTGAGAAGGGGTTTTTTCCTCCTTTTTTTTAGCTTCTCATTTTCAATAACTTGAACAGGTGGGGAAGATTAAATATTTTGTTATACAATAGCAGCTGGTTTACTTGAACTTTGGCATGTTATGTTGTTTAGAGTTCTTCTTCTCTAATTTAGATGAAAAACTATGGGAAACTAAGTAGCTTGAACTCCTGCCAGTAAGTGCTGGTTTAATTTATGCAAAAGATTATAAATCCTGAGCCCTGATATATGAGAATTTCTTTGCCAGTTCATTCTTTGGGTATCCCTTAGCACTGGAGATGACATATTAACAAAATAGTAATGCCTGTAATTATTAACGGATCCAAGAATCTTCAAAAAAGTAAATGGATTCAAGGATCTTAATGTAATAAGTGACTTAAAAATTAGTGTTATCCATGCTTTCAAATGCCTGTTTTTTCAAGTAGTACCAGCTAATATATTGTTTGTTACAGACTAACAATTGTTGGTTCCTTTTGTTACTCTTTCTCATCAACAGATTGAGTTGATTAACACAATTTAGTGTTATATATCTGTTATGAGAAATCAGCTGGAAAGTACTACAAACAAAAGACTTTAGGTTTTGTGTGCTAGTAGTATTGATTTCAAATGTTAGTTAAAAATATGTTCATATCTAGAAGTATTTCTCTATTCATGAAACCCAACTTTCTCCTTTTTAAAGCCATTTTTCTTAAAATACATATTTTGCTAACAAGCCTGTAGAGTCTATGGTTCAGAATGTGAAATGTGAATTTCATATTGGAGGGAACACTTTTTAAGATTCTTTCACTTTAGTCTGCTTTCATACTGGGGGCCCAGGGGTGAATTTAAGTTGGTGCTCTATAGTGTCACTGGTGACAACTTTGTGTGTATGCCTGCATGAAATACATAATTTTTCTAAGTATAAGAAATTCCCTGTTGCTAGTGATATTGACAGTAATCTAGAGCTCACCTGTCCTGAATCTTGTCTTCAGCATCAGCTGGTCTTGTGTGCTGTTGTGGTTCATATTCCTACAATTTTGGTTGCTCTTCTTTTACATTTTTATTACATGTCCTAAAATATCTGGCCATATAAAAATGAGTTAAATGGATACCCTGACTTGGCATTCATTTGTTGCAGTTCTGTGAAACAGAGTAAATATTTCCGTAATGCCACATCCGCATCTAATGAAAATAGAAATGTACCTGCAGTGAATGACTTTAAAGAATTTGTTTTGGAAATGCAAAAAACTATTTCAAGCCTCAGAAATCAGGTAAGATGCTATCATGGACCAGTTGTAGTCTATCATGTCTAATTGTAGATTTAATTAATAATGTTTTCGTGACATCTGTCTTACATTTTTAATATTTAGACATCCCCTACAGACAAAACCCACCACATAGTATCTCAAAAACCAACACAGAAGATGGTGTGTTATTAGTCTTTATTTCTGTGTTCTTTTGAAATCATAGAGAAATATTTTACAGCTGGACACTCTTGACTTTTGAACCTGAAGCCTTGTGTAACTGTTGTATACTAAACACAGAATTAATCTTTCCCTAAAAATTTGTGTGTAATGTTAATAAAATCTTTTTTACCATTTGAAGTGTATACAATTTGTGTAAAGCAATGATTAAAATGCAGGCTTCATAAGAAGTAATGTGCCAGACTACAGCCATAAACAGACTCAAAATCTAGATGACTTAGAGAAGACTTTACAATGTTTGCAGGTAAACTCTGTTCAGCCTGTTTACTTGAATTTTTTATTAACTTCTGTATGGTGTACATTTTAAAAATGGGATTCTACTAAACATTTTTAATTAAAGTGTTTAAAAAAAATTAAAATTCACTTCCTTTCCAAAACAATATTGACAGTTTAAATTTGTCTTTCTGTATATGAAGCATGAAGTTTTTTTTCTCTTTGTATGCTCTAGCTGAATATTCTAATGATAGGAAAGATGAATTTTCTGTTAGCTTTCTTTTGAAAGACTTGTCTCCATATGTGTTACCTGTTTCTAGTCTTTTAGTGTTATAAAATCTAAGTAGTGAGAAGAAAAATCCAGTCAAGTAAATCAAGCGTTATACAGCATGTATTATAAGAGAAACTCCAGAATACTTTACACAAATCAAACCCTTTTTTTGATTCAGTTACTAACTTTTTTTTAATGTTTTCAGATAAAAAAACTTGAATCACGCCTCAGTAATTCTGATTGCACTGATGAAGAGGGTAAATCATATTCCAGCAATGAAACCTGGAAAAGGGACCCTTGTACTGTGTGTGAATGCAAAGTAAGTATATAGAAACTAATTTTCAGATAGAAGTGATAACTTTGCTTCTAAAACTAGCAGTTCCGGTTTTGTCCTGCTAATTTCTGGGTAATACTTGCCTTTTTTTTTTTTTTTTTTTTTTTTTTTTTTTTTTTTTTTTTTTTTTTTGGGTTCTTCAGTTCTTTTTTGCAGAAAATTATATTATTCAGATATTCCTGCCCTGGACATTGTTTTTCAATCCAGCTGTTATCTACTGTACTTCTTTTTTCATTTATGTATAGTTATATGGGTAAATTTAACTGCAAAGTGAGACACTTTTGAAAAAAATCCGACCAAATGCATAAAAATCAATAAAAGCTCATCTGACTTAGTGCTAGATTGTGATTTTCTTCTATCAGAGAGAATTTTTTTAAAAAGGTGTAAAAAAATATGTTAGTGCTTGGTACCCTGGTTGCACCTGAATATTAGACAAAAGCATATATGCTGCTTTACCAAAAAATGTGGTAATACAGAGAGTGCCTTATGCTTCTCAATGTAAGTTCATACTAAAACAAACTACATGTAGTTACCATATTAGGCAGGTTCTTACAGAGAATGAATGAGAATATTTTCTGCAATAACATGAAAAAATCACATGATTTCTTGTTTGGAGCATGTAGCTAAGTATGTTTTTGTTCTGTTATTTTTCTCCTGGCACAGGTTGGTCAGATTACCTGTTTTGTAGAATCGTGCCCACCAGCCGACTGCGAAGCACCTGTGAAGGGTAGAGGAGATTGCTGTCCAGTCTGCTTACAACAAAATACTAATAAAAAGAAGCCATAAATCTACTTTTTTAAGAATTTAGGGTGCATACTCCTCAAATCATATCAGTGCCTGCTGATGGCAAAAACAGGTAACTGCAGTCCTAACAACAGCAAGAAATCAAGATTTACAATATTTCTAATGGTGCTGCAACAGTATAACCTAATGTATCATTTTATTTTCTGCCCATGAAGGTAAATCACAATGCAAAAATTAACAAAAGGGAAAATGGCAAACAGGTCAAAGTTAACTGTGTGTTATACTTCTCAGGTTAGACAAACTCGAACTGGTGCTACTTTAAAAGAACACTGTCGGGTAGTTTTAGGTACCCAAAATGACTGGGTTTAGGATTTACTCTAAAATGAACACTTTGTTTCCTATCTTTACTTAGCAACATTAAAAGTTTACTGTCCCTTTCTAGTACCAGTCTGTCTTGATACTTAACTTTTTGCTGTTATTTAGTAAAATGCCAGGAAAAGGAAAACACAAGGTCGCTGTGCCTGAAGCAAAGCCATAGCCACGCCAGGTTTCTGCAAACATCAATGCATGGAAATTCTGTTAAATCACACTATCACTGCTGGGCCTGGACCAGCAAGGAAATAAAGAAAGCTACTTGACACATTTCAACAACCTTTCCTTAATTTAAGGAGCAAAATTAACCAAATTTTCAAAGCAATAAAAGCTAGAATTAGTAAGGAAATATAAACAACTGTAATTGGAGGGAAGCAAAAGTAACTGAATGTGTATTACAGATGTAATTGACAGTGTTCCTCATTTTAGGGAAACATGCATGACAGAGTAGCATTTGACCTTAAAAATTAGCATAATCCTTTTTTGTCAAAACATTTGTAATTGCTTGACAACATTTGTTTGTTGCATTTATTTTAAATCTTTGTACATAACCATCCATGCTTGAAAGCATGCTTCTCTTGATCTCAGATTAGCTCATGTAATTGTATGGCCCTGTTTTAAAAATGTGAAAAGATGTCACATGCCATTTTGTATACAAAGATTCCTACTGATTCATAGACATATATTCCTGATTATATTGTGACAATGTTGAAAAAAAGAAAAATCAAAATCAAGCAGCATGATTAATTGTGGATTGACTACTTTTTCTGACAAGGTATTTGAGTTTTTTCCAGTTTCATCTAATGAATATATATTTTACCTCAATATTTTTATCATTCTTGTTAAAAATGGTCTGTCAGTGGACTTTTATCTCCCATTTAAATGTTTAACATTATAGAGTATATGTCTACACTAGCATTTCAAAGTTGTGTACTTTTTAGAATGCCAACTCTGTATTTTTGACCAGGAATTACATTGAGTGAAGGACAACTATCATACCTCATTTTACAGCTTTTTTTTCTGTTTATTCAGAATTGATTATTTCCTTGAATACTTAATTTGTTACAGTTTATTGCCCTGTCCTTTAGTCCTAAGTCAGGAGTCTCTAGAACCAGAGCTAGTTACATGGTTCACTGACTTCTGAGTTTAAGCATTCAAATTCAAGAGACAGTGATTGGGGTATCAAAGATATCTGCACAAAATTAAACCTTCATATGTTAAGCATTTCAGATTATGCAAACAGATTGAGT
The DNA here is from genome assembly GCA_013399915.1 of Illadopsis cleaveri. Lineage (NCBI taxonomy): Eukaryota > Metazoa > Chordata > Aves > Passeriformes > Timaliidae > Illadopsis > Illadopsis cleaveri. The sequence continues at coordinate 456,505 of VXBB01024638.1, read as the reverse complement.
TAATTATTGCATGGTAGAACAAATACCTGTCTAATAACTAACCTAGCACAGCAATATGAAATCCACTATCATATTTTGGCACATAATTTCTCTGATTACTAACATTAACAATTTCTAATTTGATAAACTATTACCATAACACACATTCAAACTTTGGTGTAACTTTAAAGCTTACTACAGAAATTTTGTTTCATACTATGGTAGAAGCAGTATGTACATGTGAGTGCTGTGTTAAGGGTGTGTGGTACACATGGAATTGCAATTTATATTTTTAAGAATATTTTAATTGATTTTATATACAATGTTTTGATTTATGTAATATTCTTTGTTAATACTTCTAGAAATTGTGTGGTGAGCATGTTTTAGTATCATATGGTTCCTAAAGATTGTCATTCCTGTATTTCTTTGATACTCTCTGTTTTGTTGACTTTTCTTGAGAGTCCAAACCACATGTCTCATCCTGTAATTCCAACTCAGATGGAACTCCCACTGACCTATAGCAGAAATTCCTCAAAGAGGAAGGGTTGCAGAGCTAAACCAAATATAATTTAGCTGTCTAAACAGTTAAATAAGGCAGTAATACATCCAGCTGGTTACTGCTTGCGTTCTTTCATTTCAATTTTATATTAAATAAACTTTCTCAATATTTCTGCTTATAGGAGAAGAGAGTTTCCATTTTATAACTATAAAATAGTACCTTATATCTGATTGTTCCTTTTCTCCAGCCTCCAGAGTAAAGTGGGAGGTTTTCTTCCTTGTTCACTCTTTATTCATATGGTATATAAAATGGTCTTAGGAGTCTGGGTATGCTTAACAAGTGTAACAAGTCTAATATTGAGTTATTTTCCACCATCCATCTGTTTATAAACCAGGAAAAACAGGTCTTTATCCACAGTCTAAAATGTAATCAGTCATGGATTGTACTAGTTCAGTTTTATTGCAGTGTATCTAGAATCAGTGTTGATTTTAACATTTCTGAAACAGTGGCCAATGTCTAGATGACCATTTTCTCAGTATCCACTGTGAGAATATTGCTGTAATATGATGCAAATTTTACATATTTATTTTCTTTGTTAATGTTACCTAAAACAAAGTCGTTGTTGTTGTTATTTTAACCAGTAAATTTACCAAAGAACTGTTTGCACTGTATAATGAATGCTTTTCAGTAAAATAAAATGGGCCACATTTCCAAGTAAATTTCAAGATGTCTTCTTGTACGTGTATTCTTTAGGTTATTTGCTGAAGTTCCAATGTGTAGGCTTTGATAAGATACATATTATTGGTCTTAAGCAGGACTGTCATAATCAAGACTGTTTCTGAGAAGTAAGTAATGGGCTAATGAGTCATGTAGACTCAATAGTTTATGTAATATTACAACACATAGAATTAAAGTGTCTGTTCACTGTTTTCTTCTAGATGACTAGAAAAAGATGCCATAGGCTTGGGAAGGATATTTAAAAATACACTTATTTCTTAGCAAAATGCATTTTTAGACCTTAGTGCTGAACTTTTTTTTTTTTTTAATGGGAATATCATAACAGTTAAATACAAATACATACAAATTTAAGCCTGTTCTTACAGTTCCTCATGTCTCCAAATATATCCAGTCATGACTTGCCTTCCCAAGCAGTTGATTCTACATTCATTCTTTTTTTGCATCATTTCTCCAATGAATATTCAGGTTCCTGCAATCTCAGCTCAAAATGAGTCTTCTGTGCAAAAGAGATCTTCTTTAAGTCATTTATTCTTTTTATCCCAGGATATGAATTACTGCTGGACACATGATGAGTTACTCTCATCCTTTGGTGAGGTGTTAGGATCTTTAGGACACTAGGTCAGTTCCTTTCTCAGATTTACTTGAAATTCATTTCAAGAATTTTGTGATGCAATTTCACTGAAATTTATATAATTCTCAGTTACCTTACAGTGATATGGGAGAAGTTAAAGATGGACTCCAAGAGACAAAGTTAAGAATTGTGTTCAGGTTGCAGTTAATTGCACTTCACTATAGTTTATGTAGTTTATAGTTTTTCATAAGGCAAATCTAGAAAAGCAAAATGGCAATAGAGTCATTTGTGTATTTTCCTGCTGGCTGCTGAAATATACTGCTGCTCACCCACACTTATTTAGTTGCCTAGAAGTTTGCTAACAAACCACAAAATGTAGACATTTAGAATAAAACCTTTGCACTGATAACTGATATATTTTGAGGAAGACTCAGTTATGTTTGAAATAAATCAAGTAAATTGACTTTATTTCTTTTAGTTTATTACAGCTAAAAATCATATGATTAAAGTTGTCTTTATAGGGAATTACCTCCTGTAACTTTCATTTACTTTGTTTCGTAAAATAGTATTTTGCTGCCATAGCACATATCATTATATGATCTAAAGTATTTCTCCTCATGTTTTTTCTTTCGAATCCCCTACTAGCTTCATGCTTTTTGCCTATAGTTTATACCAAATCAGTAATCTTTGCAGAGAGGTCATTAGACATGTTGGACTGTTGCATGGTTTTAGTTTGAAAACTAGGTTAAGGTATCAAAAGCTGGTATATTTGACTACTTTTCTCAAAACATCTGCATTATTCTGTTGCTGTATTGTTAAAATAGTTTTATGCACACACAGTGTAATAAAATTATAAAATTACCAGTAGAAGATAAGACTGCGTAATGTCCTCTAATGGTTTCTCATCTATAGCATGGGGTTCAGTGAAATATACTTCAGAATTCACTAGACTAATTTTTGTTTTGTATAAGAAAAAATGAGATCAGATATGTGAATAAACTGTGTCAACAAAAAGTAGTAATATGAGCAAATGCACATATCTCATTCATGCTGGAAGTTTGTCAAACTCCCAGTGGAACAAAGCATTGTATTTATTAAAACTAATGCAAACCAATAAATTGCTAAATGCTTAATAAATTGTTCAATACTAATACTGTCCTGACTAGCTTTGGATTATGATGTACCTAATCAGGAGATTGTTCTGAGTCATGAAAAGACAGCACTGTCGTTTAACAGCGTATTTTAAAGCAGATGTACTAAGAATACCAGACTGTTGTTTTGTAATGGTCCTGGCTGCTTAGCTCATAGAAACATAGAATCAGCTGAGTTAGAAGGAATCCACAAGGACCACTGAGTCCAACTCCTGTCCCTGCATTTCCAAGAGTCACACCATGTGCCCGAGAGCATTGTCAAAATGCTTCTTGAGCTCTGTCAGGCTGGTGCTGTGACCACTTCCCTGGGGAGCCTGTTCAATGCCCAACCATGTTCTGAGGGAAGAACCTTTTTCTAATATCTAACATAAACCTCCCCTGACACAACTTTGTGCCATTTCCTCGTAGTTCCTTTAATTTCCATTTTTTCCCACTTAGCTTGCCATGACATGGCAAGGAAACCTCTGCACCTCCAGCATACTTCTCCTTTTCTTTTGGGCCTGGTGTATTTGCTGTCCAGCTGGCAGTGTTATGAATGGTCCTTTCACGAGGCTTAAGCATTACATCCTACTAACAGATGGAGCGGATTACAGATCAGATATATCTAAGTTACAAGATCTGGCTAGCTGTGTTTAGCTGAAAAGCTATGAATTGAATGTCTGTTTAGATTTGGAAGTGGAACAGCAATTCCTGCCATAAAAGAATAAACTTAATTGTTGCATTTGGTAAAGATGTTTGTGTTTTTTTGATGCCTCCCTAAGTGATACAGTTTTACATTCCCACAAGTCATGTGCTGTTGCTGAGTAGCCAGAAAAAATCTCATTATCTACTTATATCTTTATGAGATGCTGTAAGTGCTTCATCTGATGTGCAGCCATTCCGAGGATAAAAATAGCAAAGTGCTCATGTCTCTTTTTGTAGAGATAACCATGTAAAAGGTGTCCAGAGGGGGAAAATTAAGTAGTCAGGAATTGTCCAGAAAAAAGGAAATAAACTATTGTTTTGTTTTATCAGGGAGAAAAAAGAAAAGATTTCATCAAGGCCTCTGATTTTTTTCAGGCAAATGCAAGAATTCCTTAGGAATATAGCAAGAGATTAATTATACCAAAGCAACACAACAGCAGTCTGTGATAGAGAGTCCTGCAGCACTGGGAAGCAATTTCACTATTTACTGAACCAGCTGGTAGTGGTAGTAAGGCAGGCTTTTAGTCCCCTACCTCCACTCTGTGCATTGCCTCTCTTGCAATTAATTTTTTTTTTTTTTCTGTCCTACGTACTTTCACAGCTAAAGGATTTAAATATGAGCTCAGGACTGAAGGTCAAGGTGTTTATTGGAGCAAATCATCAGCCTGACCCAGAAAGGCAGGTCCTGGCTGGTGAACAAGGACAACAGACACCTGAATGGGATGCTTCAAAGAAAGACTCCGAGTCATTTAACAACATTTCCCAGAGGGCCATACAGAGGTTCCTGTTCCTTTCCTGTGCTTTGGTGACGGATTTGGCACTGTTAGTTATGGATTTCAGTATTGCAGATTTCACACTTCCATGGGAGACACCAAGCTGAGGGCTTGCTCTTTCCTAGGTTGCTCTCTGTGTAAAAATCCATCTTCTTGCTACACCTGAGAGGTTAGTGGGACGATTTTCATGTGTAAAGAGCAATTCCAGTTGCTAAAGGAATACTCAAGCTGTATTAATTAATGTTTTTCTCTACCTCTGGGTGAAAATCAGTTATTTAGCAACCTACATTTTTATTTAAAAACTCAAATATTGTCTCAGAAAATAATTTTTTAAAACAATTGGGCTTTGTAGAAATAGCTTTCTTGAATGGAGTACAGCATACTGGAGACATTGTAGAAGTGGAATAAATGTTTTCTTCCATCTGAAATGCCTTGGCATGATTGCATACAGCCTTACATGTTGCCAGGCGGTTCTCTTATATTGAGAGTATTTAAATATTGCTGTGGGATTATTTGGGTTTTCTTTTATATCAACAATCCAGTAACAAACAATAGGTGCCTTGCAGTCAGAAAAGGACAGCTGGGTTCCTGCTATAGGCAAACATTAATGTAGATTTTAAAACCTTCATCTTATGTTCTTTTCTTTTCTTTTTTTTTTTTTTTTCCAGTGGAATGCTATTGTTACCCCAAATCCTACCTCACAAGCAGCTAGTATATTTTTAAAATTTATTTTATTAGTTTTATTTATTTTTATTGATTATAAAATCAAGTATTTTCAGATATATATCAATATATTTTCAGATATATATCAGAAAACTTCACCTTACATTTTTGAGTTCAAGGATTTTGCACATTGGGAGTGATAAAAAGGGACATAGCTCCTACCTATTCCTTTAGATGAACAGACTTTTAAAGCCCTGAGGAGTCACTGTAGTCTTGTCTAGTAAACTCAATTTGTCCAGAGTTTCTTCATTAAAACACTACTTTGTGTTTGAATAGTGTCTTAAAAAGACTTCCAGTCTTGATGGAAAATTTTGAAGTGTTACTTCTGAAACACCATAATTTAAAGTGTAGAGAGGGTTACTTACTCTCACAAAAAAAATTCAGCCTGCCATAGTTTTGTACTCTTCCACTGAACTGCTTATCCTAACCCGTAGTTTCACTTTTAAAATAGATCAGCCTTCTTTTTGTTTTAATTTCAAAACAAAAAGGTTTAGATGGCTGCCATTTGCAGTGTAAGATGACTCTTCTCCACCAAATGACACCAAGAATTCATGTTCAGCCAGATCTTAGAGCTGCTTTAGCTATTTTATAGGCCTGAATTTTTTTACTAAGAGTCACTTTCTTTATTCCCCATGAATGATTTTCCATTTAACTATGTTACTCTAATCAGATAAACAGTCTAGAAAGCCAGCTAAATCAGACTTATCAGTAATTGTTTTAATTTCTTTATAGAAAGTGATTTACTTAACGTTTCAAGTTACGTAATATGGTATAAATGTTCTGATGCAGCTACAGGTGAATCCATCTTGTAGATTCTGTGTAGCAATAATTGCCAAGTATGACTGACAACACTTGAGAGAATAAGAAAGCAAAGGAAAAACAAATGAAGGCTGAGCTGCTGCTTCCCTTCTGTGGTGAGAAGATGTTCACAAATGAAAAAAAGCTGGTGATGGTCTCTGGCATTTCCCCCCCCCCATATCTGCTGCTGTTTACTTCACTCTTGATGCACTATTAAAAGGTACAAGAGCTTAGAGAGGGGCTTTGATAGAAAGTCAGGATTTACACTGTGTAGTAACACACAGTGTATGTTGTGTGTTCCTAGTGATAATCTTGTCTCTCCCTTTCAGCTTTCCTGTATTGCAGCCCTTAGTTCTGTCTCTAATTTACATTAGATTAAAACAAGAATAGCCCACATTTATGAAAGAGCAGAAAAATATGGCTGGGGAAACTGTTTATATTAGAGATTTAAAGAGTTTGGGCTACATGAAGCTATAGCTGTGGTCAGGAATTTTGCATATTTTAGTGCTGGATTTGCACCATTGGAAAATAAAATGTCTTGGCCTGCATAACAGCTGTGGTTGGCAGATGTGAGGACTTCCTAGTGCCTCTGAACTCTACCACATCTCTGGAAAATTACTCAGACACAGATGAAGACCTGAGTTCATTCAAGCCTCTGTGTCTCTGTTGAGACTAACACTGCAAGTACCAGCCTTGGTGGGCTTTGTGGCATCACTTGTTTACAAGCTGTTAGAAAGGAGTGTGTCTCTGCTCTGTTGAATTACTGCTGAATTACTGGTTATGATTTTCCACTTCTCCACTAGAAACCTTGCACACCATCTTACCTGTCTTGTGGAAGCATTCGCATTAGCATTATTTAACTTTGGCCACCTTAAAATCCATAATACTTATTATTTGGACTATTAGAGTATTTATGCATAGAAAAGTTGCTTACATGATATTTTAAAATTTATTACTACTTTAAATAGTAAATATAAAAGGGATAGAATAGAAGAGAATGGAAATGCCACAACAATTACACATTTATTTTGTAAACCAAATCTTGAGTAGTTGACTGCTTATTACTAAGTACAAACTAGAGTGGTCATCCCAGACTTTCACAGAAAATGTTATCGTTTTACTTTGGCAGGTTCTTGCGAAGCAAACAAGATACTAGTACTAAGTCTGGTCTGAAGAAAACTGATGGCAGTGACTGTGCCACTTATTTCAGCTGTTTTAAAATCATCATCTTAATTTTCCTATGGGATTATAGAAAATTTAAGTACTTACAACTTAAGCTCTTCATAAGTTATGATCTTGGAAAAGTGTTATAGAAACTGCTTCCCTAAGTGTACTATTATTTTTCTGGTTTGTCTTCCTATCTTCAACCAAACACATGGCCTTTTTTTTCATTCTGAAAGCCCCAAAAAATCTGTTTACAAGAGATAAGACAGGGCTGGAATCTTCTCTCTGCTGAATCAATGTGGTGATGTGTCCTGGTTTAGGGCGAATTTGGGAGGAAACCTCCGAATGGGGTTCCTCTGGAGAGCAAACCCAAACAGCCCCTCCCCCAGCCGGTCCGGGAAAANGCACACACAGAACAGACGATTGGGGATACAGGCATCAGTCACCCTAGGACATGATGTCATTGACACTTTATGGTCAGTCTTGGGAAAGGTTCTTGTTGGGCCAGGATTTCTACACAGCTAATCAAATAATATTCCTGTAGTACTGGATTTTGTGTGTTAAGAGGGAGAAGGAAGTAATAAGATACAAGATCAGGAGATCAGTTCAGTAATGTCGTCTTACTACAGTTCAGTATGACAGTACTGAACAGTATATTTTCATTAGGAAAAAATCCTATTCTGTGTAATGTCCCAGGCACTGTTTACACAAGTGCCCAGTGCAAGTAAACTGCATAAACAGAGAAGATGGTTGCAGCTTCTAAAAATGAAAGTATTCCAAGGGACACTTAGGACCAACTTAATTAAGAAATCTTCCTTAATAAGATTGCCAGATATAATATGACTGCAGTTTAAGGACAAGATTTCACTAAATGGATTCCTCCTACAGGACACCAATAAAATGTTGGCAATGTTATCTTAGAAATATTATCCTAGAAAATATTTAATTTTTTTTTTCTAGGTAGATTTTGTTACACAAGGTCCATCCTTGTGAGTTCTAGCTACAAATGAAATTGGAATCCACATGAAAACTAACATTTGTGGTTTGGGCAAGATATCAGAAAATCCTTTGGAGAATATCTTTGACTCTCCCAGCAGATTCAGAGAATTCTTCTAGACAGCTTGCCAGAATGTCAGGATGATGGCTGCTATCTGAGATCTCAGCACATTTGGGTCTTCAGTGAAGATTCCCAAGGCTTCAGTTAGTTACATCAGTCTTGGCACAGCACACCAAGGAGGCATGCACAGGATCATAACTTACATGAACACATTCCTCTCTTGGGCCCTGAATAAAATCTCTGGCAATCAGGCAGAAAACTCATACTTCCCTTTTGTCTTGTAAACTTGAGAGCCAATTAGTTAAATATCTCTATAGAATACATGAATTTCCAGCTGGAGGCAGGAGGGAAACTTCCACTGTGTAGTGGTGTGGTTTTGGTTTTATCAATTTCATGTATGTATTTGTTCCTTGTTTTATATTGTTTTTTATAAGTTGTAATGGTTTGCCCCATGGCACCCATGTTTAACCCTTCTTGGTTTTACCCCAACCCTAGTTATGTGTCAATCATAAGTTATACAGCCCCTGGGTCTTGTCTATCACTTTGGGGCCTCTCCCAAAAGTCTAGAAAGTTCCAGTGAGGGCCTCGAGTGATTGGACAAGACTTTGGCTGTCTCCCCGCCTGAGTTATTGATTTGTTATAATATGTGTCATTTACCTGCAGAGCCATACCCACATGATCCTTAGCTGAACCCATCCCCGAGTTCCACCCCCCAATAAAAGATTTTGTATTCGGGGGTTTCCTGCTTTTTCCCCGCTCTTTTTGCTAAGGGCTCCTCCTGCTGAGGGGTCTCTGCCAAGGCAGACACCCTGAGCTGAGGTTGTCCCCACTGTGGGATGAATAAAGCCAATGTTTGAACCCTGAGCAGACTGACTCCCTCTATCCTGCTGTAGCCGCTTCACTCCTTTGGGCAAAACCAGAACCCACGGGATCAGCGAGGTTCTTTCTAGCTACCAAGCCGTACCCTTTGCTGCTGTGGCGCCAGGGCTGGCTGAGGCAGAGAGACACTGACACTGCGACACCACTGAAAATGGTATTCCTTTATTGCATGTATTTTCTTTTAATTATGAAATATTTGATATTTATATGAGTTAAAGTCTTTGTGATTGTAGTCATTTCATGTATTTATTTCTAAGATGCATGTATTTCTTACACCCGTCTAGTGACCTCTGTAGTCCATGTGACTCTATTGCATGACACTGGTGACCCTGTACCTAAACAACTGATCCAAAGTCCTTGCCAAAATGTTCTGTCAAAGGGGATGGATGTAAGTGAAAACCAGCATTTATGGTCCCATCGGGACTGGTTTCCTAATGGACCTTTTGCCAACCAACCATCATGAAGTGTCTGAATATGGCAACAATTCACATTTATTTTGAAGGAAATGTTTGGAAAAATGGAAGGAGAGGGTTTTTTGTGGTGGTTTAAATAGGATGCAATTTTGGGAGTAGAAAAAAGGTTATTGAGTATTGACCTACCCTATTCAATTCCTCAAAGTGTGGAATAATCCCTGAAGTAAACTGAGGGAATGAATTTGTTTAGTCCATGGTAAAGTTTACACAGAAGTGAGTGCTGTGTGCACAAAAATAAATACATATTAAATTGATGATTTCCAAGCTTTGCAGCATATCTAAATACATCATACCTGCTTTTACTTATATGCTTATTTACGCATCATCATCTGGAAAGTTCTGTTCTTTGTGAAAGGAATACCACCATGTAAGAACTATCTGCGGTATTTAAAAATGTGGTTTTCTAAGTAATAAGTTGCAATTATTGTATTAATAGATAGTCTATTCTTTGATAATAACGTTAACATGACAGGATGTCATGGTTTCAACCCCATCCAGCAACCAAGCGCCATGCAGCCTTTTACCACTCCCACTAACAGTTTTGGGGAGAGGGTGAGAAGGGTAAAAGCTAGGAAAAAAAGCCAGAAAACTTATGGGTTGAGATAAAGACAGTTTAGTAGGGAAAGGAAAGCAAAACAGGGAATTAATTCAGTGCTTCCCAAGTGCAGGCAGCTGTTCAGCTATCTCCAGCAAAGCCAGGCCCCATCACACACAATGGTGACTTGGGAAGACAAACATTCCCTCTTCATTCCTCCCCCCACTTCATATGCTAAGCATGATATTGTATGGTCTGGAATATCCCTCTGGTCAGTTTTGATCAGCTGTCCCAGCTGTGTATCCTCCCACCCTCCCATGCACTCCCAGCCTCCTCATCAGTGTGGCAGCACAGAAAGGAGGAAAGGCTTTGGCTCTGTGCAAGCTCTGCTTAGCAATAACAAAAACATCTCTGTATTATCAACCCTGTGTTCAGCACAAATCCAAAACACAGCCCCATACCAGCCACTGGGAAGAAAATTAATTCTACTCCAGCTAAAACCAGTGGTTAGGAGTCTTGTTCCTAGTATCTGATATTAATATGTATTTTTTACATGTTTTTCCCTATATTAGTTGTTTTTCAGTAACTGAGGTTTCTGTTCTCTATTACAATTCAGTTTCTCTGACTGAAGGCAACAGAGACTTGTGTACTGAGAAGTGGAAAAGAACTGTTTGGGAGTACTTTACAGTCTGCACAATATAACCTTTTTTGAATGTTTTAGATACATGATTGAACCAAAATAAAATGATTTTTAAAAAGTAAAAGTCAGAGGTAGAATGCCCAAACTAGAATAAGAAAGCAAGAAAATGGTTTTCAACTCTACCAGTCAATCTGTGAGTTAGCCTAAGTAGTTAAATGGAATTTAGGAGGAAGTTTTGCTCTTAAACGCATTGGAGAAGACACTTGGCTAAGGGAGCTGGTCATCTTCCTGTCTCCAGAGTTATTGGATTCTACATTGATACTGTTTAACATCTTGATCATAAAAAAAATCTGGTTCAAGGCAGACAGAGGGAAAAACATTTCAACTATTGACTAGATTTGGAACAATTAATTGAAGGCAGAAGATGAGAAATGGTATCGTTTTGTTCTTGGGTTAGCTTGACATGCTCAAGCAATTAATTTAAGCTCTCAATATTTAAGTCACCCATGTGTAAGAAAGACATAATAATGCAGGCCTCTTAAAGTCTTTTAAAATCTCTGAAGCTCACTGGTGGCATGTTGTGTCTCAGAAAGAGCTTACTGTTGTTCCTTCTAATGTGTTATTTCCTTTCCCTGTTTATTTTGCATTTTGGTGATCTTTGCCTTTATTTTGAATAGGAGTTTGGTCTATCAAAGGAAGACAAATCTACTATGTACAACACCTCCGTGAACTTTTAACCAGAGGGGGAAGCTGAGTCTTAGATGATCTGATTATGGCAGAAGTTTTCCAGGTCTGGAAGTGGCTAATGGCCTTGCAGTGCCTGTCATTTCCTACCAGCTTCTCTGTACTGGAGATTGAGAGTTCCCTGTCCTTTCTTCGTTCCTCTCATGTAGATGGAGTTAGACATGTGAAGAATTAGTGGGGCCATACTTGTGCATATCTAATTCCTGTCAGATAGCCTGTGCCCTTAAAAATAAATCCTCAAATCACTTGAACATCAGATTACCCATCTGGAACTAAACTGAAGGGAAAATGCCAGTAAATATCACTTGAAAACAATCATAGGACATCCCAGAATTTCACTGAACTTGAATTTCAGTGAACTTAAAATCATCATCAGACAAGGCATAGACAAAACCATTGTGTCTGCTAGCAGATAGAGTTAAGTTTTCATCAGTTTAATTTTCTGAGATGTTGGATGAGTCCTAAATTCTTTCATCAGAATGTCTGATTTTTTCAGACGATCTTCATCCTAAATTCATCTGGAAAATATTGTCTTCACATCCTGTTGGCATATTTACCTTCCTTAAATTTTCCCAGGCAAGCATGGAATCTGACAAGACACGCTTATAACTTCCTCAAAACACTGGAGTTTCTGCAGCCATACAATGTTCAATCATCCTCAATAACAAGTTTGTTTCTTCCAAGATCTTCATCAAGACTTCTTGATAAAGATGTCCCTTTCATACATGTACCTGATGAAGGATGAGAGGTGATTTAATTTCACAGCTGAATTCAAATTCTTCTGACTGAAGATAGGTATATCTTTATAGCATGAATTATGTTTTCATCCCCTTCTTCCAAAAGTAATTGGCAGCTTGAATTCTATTTAAGAAGTTCAGTTAGAGATTTCCCTGTAAAAAGTTGAGCATAGTTAAAAAGTTAAAAGTTGAGTAGAATTAAGCAAAGTGTTTCTTAGTATACCCTTACTCTCTGTTAGTCTTTGAATTCCTTATCTAATTTGCATGGATATTTTTACTAAAGGATTTATATGATGATCACCAGTGAACTTGTTACCCTGTGGCAAATTTCCTAAATGATCATTAACTGCTTGATGTCATAACATAAAAAGTAAATTTGTGTTTATATATACTACTAATAGGAAGAACAACCTTTTGTAGTTATCTAGATGCTGTTGACAGAAATTACTATGTACAATGGTAGACAATCAATATAGTATTTCTATGAGAAATACTATGAGAAATACTATAGAAGAAATCTCTCTGAAGATAGCTACTTTATGAGAAATACCACTAAAATTAAGGTCAGAGAAAGATGTGACGTTGGATATTAAACTTAATATAATGCACAATGACAGTTAAGAAACTAAAAATGGGCTGTGTGATAAAAGAATATGCTTAACAGTGAACAACCTACACTAACCCGAAGGGACATTTTCCTTTATGTAACTGGGAAAAGACATGCTAGTGCTAATTTTCAGCTACTTGATAATACTTAATGTAAAAGTCTACTGTGACTTTTATTTTTTCTAGTGCTTTGACAGTAATTTGATGGCTTATAAAGTGTCAGAGGAGTAATGCAGCAATGCAGTTCTGCAGATGTAGCTCATTATGCTTGGGAGGCTGAGAACTAGGTGGTGCCTAATATTAAATGCTCATGGAATGAAGACAGAGAAAATTCAGAGACTTGGGAACAGCTTTATCTGAAGGCTAGGCTGTTCTGCATGCAAGAACAGCTGATTGTAGGCCAGGGCACTTATGCAGACATGCAGCTGACTCCAAGGGATCAGGTTGGTGAAGCTCTGTATGACAGTAAATTAAACAATGTCAGGCTTCATACCTGTGAATGAGTTAGAAAGAACCTGCATGTTTCCGTCTCATTCCAGCTAACACTTTCCAAAAAGTTAGCACAAACAGGACAATTTAAAGAGTGGGTTTAGTTGGAAAAACCAAGCATACTGTCAAGCCCCAGCAGAGCAATCTTGAATCTAACATAAGTAGACATTGCCTGTAAACCTGATATTGGATTATATCCACGATGTAAGGATGACAAATGGCTTACTAAATAATAGACTTCATAAAGGCATTATCATTTCAATTAAATGTTCCATAGCATTTCTGAAAATAAGATGCAATAAGATGTGAAATGTAGTGCAATTCTCTGCTGAGCTTCACAGACAGGCCTAATTCTAGGTCCATGTAAGATGCTGAAAAAACTAGTTGGCACATGATATCATCACCAGATGCTATAGTCATCACCAGAGATATAATTTGACATATTTCTTGTGGTTAGTGGGCCACATTATTCCCCTTTGTATAAAAGCAATGATGCATCTGTTAGGAATTGCACTAGGCCCTTGGGATTTTCAAGTGCAGCTATGCAGTTTTGCAGATGTAGATCATGGTAAATTGTTAGATAGTGAAGATTTAGATTTGGGGGGGGTGAAAGGAGAAGTATGTATTCCATATTTCATTTTCTTAGTATTATAGCTAAATGTCCCTATATTCTAGCTCACTTAGCAGAGAGGCTTGAAAAAGAAACATTTTATTTGGTTTATTTTTTTTCAAGAAGTGCCAATTTCTCTCACACTGATCCGTTTACACAGCACTTTGCCATGTAAATGTCATAATTTATATTTTAAAGATGAGATGAACTGTCTGTGGTATAAACAATTGGTCTTACACATCGGCCAGCACACAAGAACAATGCAGGAATTTTATTAGTGATGCATAAATATTTGTTACAAAATCATATTTTAATCATTGCCATTTGATCTCTCAAATGCAGAGACAAAAGATAACTTCAGTTAAACTTGATATTCTCTTGGCAATAGATGCAGGTTGTTTTCTTTGAAATTTCAGAGTTCCAACAAAATGAAAAAAATAATTCAATGAAATACATATATCTGAAACCTAGTTGGGAAATTCCAGTGTATATGTCTTGCAACTGAGTTGCAACATGTAAAGGAGAAGTATATTCAGGGTTGTAAAGCCTGCAAACACAGCCAGCCAGAGAGTTCTTTCTTTTAGAATACTATCTACCCAAACATTATTTTTAGGCCAACAGCTTAGGATGTCTGGTGAGACAACTGGTCTTTACATGTGCTGCTGAAATGTGTATATCTTGGACAAAACCTCTTGTCTCTGACAAATGTTTTTGGCTGTGTCCTCCCTATCCGCAGCAGTAGTTAAGCAGCTTATCCCATTTACCTAACACTGATGACATTTCAGGGCAACTTGTGAAAATAATTCAGGCAAGGCCTTGCGTATCTGAACATGGGAAAACTCTGGTCAGCTTGTGATGACACTTTAAAACACTTTTTTAAAAGTAAAAAGTTTCTCCTTGATCACCTGAGAAATCCTGGGTATTAAAGCACCACTGCAGAGTTGCTTTAAAGGCTTGTCTTTCCTGTCAATACCCAGGTTCTGTGGATTGGTGTGTAACAGCCCATGGCCTCTGCATACAGGAAGATTCATTATGCACTGTCTTTAAGAACCAATGGCTACATAAGAGAAGCTCCATCTTGAGCCAACTTGGGAATTTCTTGTTATGATTGCCACCATGTCTGAGGCCACGAGATCATGTGTGAGCAGTGCAGCAGGTGGAGCCTTGCAGCTTAGCAGGGTTTCCTGACATATTCCTGATCCCTACCTGAGGCTTTTCTCCAGCTACAAAGTCACTGTTGGCAGATGATGTGTGACCATTCAGTCTGCTCCTAAGTTGTGCACACAAAGTTCCTCTTTTCAGCCTAAAGATATTCAGGCCCCTATCTCTCAAAGAAGGGAATGGGGATTACAAAGGATTTTGGCACATTTGATTATATTGACGGGAAGCAAAGGAGGACTTCAGCAAATGTTATGGCTGATGATATTTGTATATGTGATATAGTTTGCCAATAATTTCAAGGGCATTTGCAACAAGTTGAACATCACTCAGTGTGAAGAAGTCCATTCCTTGGGCTACCATTTGACCTGGGCCACTTTTTGTTGTTTCAAAGATCTTTTGCTCTCAAAACTGTAAACTTCAAGTGTGTCTTTTCCCCAGTAAAAGAATTTAAGAACTTAACCTTACGAATTTCTTCTAACTCCTGCTAAAACCACCTAGTTTACACTGAATTGCATACAGGTTTGAGGTCTTGTCTCCTCAGTTTCAGGTTTACAGGACAGGTCTGAAAAGTACATTCACAAATACTTAATGTACCCCCAAATCAGGACACTAGGCAAGCTACCGTGTGTTGATTTTAAGCCTTGCAAGCCTCCTGACATTTTTATGTCCTTGACAGAAAGCAGCAATTATATGTTTACTAATTGTTTTGCAGCTGAAAAAAATCATAAATATTTTCTCTTTTATTAACCAGACCAGTTTGTGGACACCAGGGAGTCCTTATAGACCAACTTTTTTCAATATTTTACTTTCTTCCAGGTGGCTGAGGAAAATAATGCATCTGTTCCAAATCTCAGCAGACCCACTCATTACAGACGTTACCAGAGCCCTAAAACAAACATGTTGTGTAAGGCTGGAAATGTTTCAAGAGTTCCCACAATTATGAATTCATCTGACATTCACTTGAGAAACGTAACAGCTTGGAACAAATTATCTTTCTAAACTAGCTAGCTACACCTGCATTTCCCGCAGTGTGTAGAAGGGGTAGGAAGGCAGTGGGGTAGGCAGAGGGGTTGAACAGAGTCCTGTGCTGAGCCAAAAAGGGGCAGAGGACATTCCCGGCAGCCCAGTGTCTGTGACTGGGAATGAGGTAATGAGTTACCAGTCCCAGGTTTTACTCTTCTCTGGTGGTTTGAGATGTAGTATCCATTGATTTAAATTGACAGTGATGCATGAGGAGAGAGCAACTTCTCAATAACTCAAAGCAGATCCCTTCTGCCAGAATTAACTTCTTTGCTTGCTTTATTGAAGCTACTTATACATGCTTTCATCAGGAAAATCCTCCTTGTGACACACTTCACAGTTTCAAGGAGTTTCTGGGAAATATTTAGGAACCCATGAACATTTTAGCTTGTTTCTACTTGGGACACAGCCAATGCCATTTATGTTTTCTGTGACAGGGCATTTTAAAAAGTATTTTTTTTATCCCCATTCAAACAACAAAAAAATGTTCATCATAATTATTCTGGGCTGTTTTATGGTAACCTCATTTTCATATGTTATTTTTTCTTAATTGTTCATCTTTATAGATGGCAAAGCTAAAGCATTATGATCTCTTCAGAAGTGTTTATACTCTTAATTGCTTTGCTGTTATTTTGAGACATAATAGAGTAAAAACAATTGTGCAAAAATTTGTGTTGCATTGACTTAGTATTATTTAAAATGTCACCCCTTGTCAAAGACCCAGAAAAATACCATTGCTTATCAGCATAATTTTTAAAAAAAATGGGTTTAAGTAGTCTAAATAATACATTTCTGAGCAAGAAGAAAATTTATCTGTGAGGAATAGGACCTGAGGGAAATACAAGATGCATGAAAAAACAGAGAAAACAGGAAAGAAAGACAAACAGAGATTTTACTCTGTACAAGGGCTGAAGTTGTTGATACAACCAAGGTATTTTTACAACTTCTTTCTAAAAGTGACTGCCTTAAATTATTTTAAGTCCCATAGCTTGAACTGATGCCAGACTGTCTCTATTTAGACTGTTGCTTGTTTTTTGACTTATGCCTGTTTCCAATTTCTGCTTTATTGTAACCTCTTTTCAACTTTTTGTATTTATTTTTCTTTATTTATTGTGTTCATTAGTTCCCCTCCAAGTTTCGACCATGAAGTGTGTGGCAGGGAAGAGCAATGATCTTCAATCTGCCTTTATACAACTTCCTTAAGGCTTTCCCTCAGCACATGCAGGAGTGAAAAACAACTCTGCACTTGGATGCCTGAACTGGATGTCCAGCCCAGCATGTTATCAATATTTACAGTCCTCACAATGACGGACAGTGAGCTCTGGTAATCCAAAGATCTTGTCCTTTCTCTTCTTTTGTCGTGCTCTACCAATAGTTTGTTGAAAGTGATAAAATCCAGCATTACTGGAGAAAAAGTACAACTTTGTAAACCGAGCACTTTTTTTACTACTTGATTAATGATGCGTTCCTGTGATTGAAGTGTCACTACTCTTTTTCCCAGGACTCTGTAGACCTAGGCACTTTCACTGATTTTTTAAGGTTCACTGACAGACCTCACACTGTTAGGGGTGTTGGAAGCAAGAGATGTGTCTTGATAAAGCAGAAAGGAGATAAGAGGGTGAGTGCATATGTTCTTGCTTTGAAGTTTTGTCCAAGCAGAATCTTGCATGCAACTTCTCCCTGTTGCTGCTAACTTCCTTTTTCCATGGCCATCACTTTTCTGAGACTTGTGTTCTCCAATGAGAGAGGTGTTAGAAAGTAAATAAATGCAGCAAAAAAACCCCAAAAACATGAGGGATTTGGGTTGCTTGCATGAAGAAAAGACAGACCACAATAATGGTAAAAATTTCTGCCTTATGAGATATAAGAGATGAAAAATGTAATTTCTAGATTTGGAGAGTAAATGGGTACATGCCCTAAATGTAAATTTCTTTACCAGATGGACATGTATGAATTTGAGGATTACAGGGACGCATGAGGATGATTTGTCTTTTATTAGCCAATAACAGTAATTACTGCAGTGGAGGTCAGTAATGCATGATGTATATTGAGACTGCTGTATTAACTGTATTGTGCTTATGGTTCACTCATAAATCATGTTTTGGATGGACCAGACCTAGTGCAGGTGTACACTTCAGCTCTGAGAGGTCAGTCTGTGCATCACATTCAGTGGGCCCCATGTGTCCTGGAACTCTGTCCAGATCATTCTACATATGGTGGAATTCCAAATTAACTATGGAATTCCAAAACCTAGCACATGTACATGTATTTCTGCCTAGAAGGTGCCACTCAAAAACTGCCAAGAAAACAGTGTACCTTACCTAGGGCAGAAGGAAGGGATTTTGCATCCCCTCTGGTTTCAGGAGCTTTGGTAGTTCAGTTACATCTGTTGCTGAAATTCTGGAAGTGACATGCAGGAATGAAAAATACATTTTTCTCAATGTAGTACACTAAATGTGTTGAATTTTTTTCTTCCGGCTTTTCAAATAATGGAGGAGAGAGATTTCAAAAGACAATGCCTGCTGAGAATGATGAGGCAAAGAATTTCTAAATCTGCATGTAGAAGCAGTGTTTCCTAGATCAGAGACACAACATAAAGGGTCCTTTTCAGTGACAGTCATTTTTCTGGTGTGAAGCCCAAAAGAACTCTACAAGCTTTAGAGTGAGATGCAAGAAAATACTTTTAAGCAATCATTTGGTAGTTTGAGCATTGTGGGATGCTCAGTGATTTAGAAAATGACTAAAATCAGTTATGGCTATGAGCTGTTCACTGTTACAGTTATTAATATAGTTGTATTCTAGTGACATTTTTATATGTTTTGGTGCATAGATATATGTTTTTGGAAAGTGTATTTAACATACATGATATTCCCATGTAAAATCATGGTATGAACTTCAATTACTATGCCAGGTGTTCATTTTCCCCAGCTAGTTCCTCCAATTCTCTGCTGCAAATTCATGCTCCAGATCCTCTTCCTTTTGCGTGTGTTCCTCAGGGACATTTCCTTCCTGCTCTCTGAGATCTCTACAGCAAAAGCAACAAGATTATGTATCTTCAGTATATCAACCTCGTGTCTCATACATTCAACATTATGAAAAAATAATACTTTTCTCTATGAAAATTGACACAAGATTATGCTGTGAGAATAAACTCAGCTTAGTGAGTTCTGGTGGGAATGCTGCAGATATCTTACGCTGTTGTTAATAGATACTTCTGCCCTGGAGAAAGGAAATCCTACTTATGCCTGGCAGTGGCTTGGATGCACCTCTAAAGATGACTGATGTTGGGTGCTGAGCAAAATGAGCTGTGGGACTTTGTTCAGAGGATATCCAATCAGAAACCCTGAAATAGGAGAGATTAGTCTATGGAAGCTTTGGCAGTAGCAGAGAAATAATAATTACAGGCCGAAAATTACCTCTGTACCTCAAGCCCTATCATAGAACCACAGAGCCTTGTGCCAGCTCTTTATTTTCATTCCCTTTGTGATACTTGGATCTTTGGTTGCATACTTAAAGTTTTAATGACAGTGTACATTATTTTTAGGAGGCTGTAGAGATCATGCCTTTTCCTTGCTCTAGTCAGAAAGGGTCTGTTTTTTCTCATAGCATTTCTTTTCCACTTGTCCTCAGAGCAACTGATTGTTCCTTTGGTTACCATAGGGACTAGAAAGACATTCAGCATATTCATACACAGTATTTTTAGCAGCTGCCTTAAGCCTGCACAGTTCCAGTAGCACCACACCATGCTATCTTTATTTATGTAAAACTTTATCTCCTCTCTTAAGGAAATGTGCATTATAAACTCTGGACAAGCTCACAAGAATCAACAAGTAGCACTAACCATATCATTAGCTCATTTTTTTCCCATTTCTTCATTCTGTTTTTTAAAAGAAACTTAAAATAAAAAGGAGGGGGAGGGGGAAGTCAGTTCAACCCCTTTTAAAACCTCTGTGTCCAAAAGCAGAGGTTACCCTTAAGCCAACAGAATTATAATTACTTTTGTCTTACTCTCTTAGACCTAAATGACATACAGATGTAATCAAGACTAGAGAAAGTTAACAAAAAGGCCATTTCATTTGTGTTCTGGGAGTAATAGAACAAGAATCCTTCCATGTTATTATTCATTAGATCAAAGCTGCTTTATGCAGGAATGTTGTATTTATGTTCTAAACTTGGATTTCCCTCAGCAAAGGGCTTTAGGCCCAAGCTTTGGTGATTAAATTAAATACTGGAAGTCTGATTAAGCACTTCAATGAAAAAAATTAAAAAATACTTGAACCGTGGTTCACATTTATTTCTGCCTTATTTTACTGAAAAAAGGGTCGTTTTTTCAGAAGTACTGTAGTGGAATATTGTCCTGTTTCTTTTTTCAGTGCACCTAATCATTTACATGTCAAGTGACTTTGGATGTTTTGGTGCTAGAGCAGAGATGCAAGGCCCTTTAAACTGGCCTCTGCTTGGCCTGCAAAATTTCAGGGATCTAAAACCACTCAGCAGTTTAGAGATCTTTGCCCTATCTTTAAAACAATGCCCTCTTTAAGTGGAAGCTCATCGCAAACTTCTGTGGCTGAACCAGTAAATCTTCTATCCCTAACACTGGGATATTTTCTTAAATGTTTTCCTTATATTTGCTGGTCTTTGGCATTGTAAGAAATGGTATCCTTACTCTTTTTGGAAATAAAGGGAAATCAAAAGAGCTCTGGAAAGAGCTTTTTCCAGTTCAAATTTGTCCCTTTCTCTTACATGTCTCAAACTATGCCTCAAACATTCTCAAAAGCTGACATTCCCTAGGCTTTTTTTGTAAGCTGACTCTGTTTTACTTCTACTGTGAAGGCCCTTAAAGGCTTATCAGATAATCTGGCCAAGAGAGAAGAAATAAGGCTTCATTTCTGGGAATGGGTCAGAAAACTACACTAGACCTGTCAGAAATCTCCTATTTACAGAAAATTTCCCCTAAGAAAGAAACATTTTCTTAGAGCCACTTACAAAAGACATATGGCTGTCTGAAATGCACTGAACATCCAGCTTTCCCCATGCTATCTCCAGGTTAATGAATTTTAGCTCTGCCCTGCAGAGTTATGCTATACCCCAGCTACCACAGCCTTTCCTGCTTCTCTTCTCCATTTTAATCTTACAGGACCATTTGCTCCTGGATTGGAATATGCAGCAAGTGTTCATGTGAAAAACACTCAGCAGGAACCAAATTGTGTGCTTAATCTGATAAAGCCTCACATCCCTGACTCCCTGAGCTGCTCATGCTATGAGGTTACGTGAGAATTCATGCATACTTGGATGCAATGGGCTTCTAAAAATAACAAACTCCAATGTACATGCACACTGACAGCAGAAATGCCAGACATTCCTCACCGATCCAGGCTTTTCTACTGAATATGTGTGCATATGAAAAAGAAACCAGTTTGAGGAATGAAACCATCTCCCATTAAGGCAGAACTCTACAAATTGATTTAGCAGTTTCTTTGCTAATTGTCCATAGACTCTTTGTTTCAAATAATTGGCAGCTGTGGCCCAAAGTACTGTAGGTCTCCTCCTGCTCTTGGTTATTCTGTCAATTTGACTAACTGTGAAAAAAATCAAAGGGAGGGCTGCAGTCAAAGGAAATTTGTTATTGAAACAAAAGTGGATCTGCCTCCCTGCCAGACTTTCCATGGACAAAAGGGTATTTGTTTTCCCCTTGGTACCCACTGTGGCATGGCTTTCATTAGAAAGTTAGTGGGCCAAAGTTACAGCTGTACAGGATTGCCAGCCAGCTTTTGCAGTCAAATGGTCTAAAGCAATCCATGGGAGCACAGCTGTCTCATAGTACAATGAGGTGAGGAGCATATGATGAATAGCTAAGTCTGTATCTGGGGGGGAAGTGGGGAAGGAGAACAGATCACCAAGGATATTGCAGAATGCAAGTAATACAAATTATTCAGAGCATTTGCTGTCAGTGAAATAGGTATGTATCTGATAGTGCCTGAAAGAACAGATGGATTGAAACTAGTATGTCACATCCAGCTCATCTAATCTCTGGCCAAGAAGGGTGGGTGAGGAAACATTTGAATTCCCAGCTTCAACACCATTTCTCTGCTTATGGCTTCCAGTAAAATCCCAAAGCTGGAAGAGCCTGTTTCCCATTTGAGATGCAGCCAAGATTTTCAAAAAACAACAATTCTCAGGGGATTTAATGAGATTTTTTTCCAAAACCACATAACTATTAGAAAAGATTTTGGCACAGTTGGTTCTGCCATCAACCCAAGATGTAATTTTGGTAAACTCCAAGCAAAAGTTGAGACCAAAAATCTTTCTTTCAGCCCATATTTACTAGAAAATATATCACAGGTTTTGCTGCTGGTAGAAATGTCTATATTTGAAATCAATAGTATTGAGCAAATCATTGTATTTATTGAATTTTATCCATCTTTCTTTTGACTTTAAAATGCTGTGTAGCATCAATTGTTTTTAAGAACAGCTACCCTTAAAATCAGTCTTGATATGTGTTAAATCAAGAGTATGTAGTTTTTTGTTCCTTTGAAACTTTCCAGAGCCATGAGAGAACAGATAGACCTTGCTAATCCTGCTGGCCTTCCACACCCCTTCCTGTAGGACCAGGACACCATTTAAGCTTAACCACAGGCTTTCTGTCCCTGTCCAAACTGTTTTGTGTCTGTTTGCAGCTATTTCTATCTTCTTTTGCCCCTGATCGGATCCTCAGCATCAGTTGTGGACCTGGATCTGGGGCTGTTGACAGACCCTGCCTGCAGCCCATGGTTCTGCCCAATTTGCTCAGCCCTGTAGGACTGGCCCCACGTGGTGAGGGATCCACTTTGCCCTGGATCACCTTCACCATCACTGCCCTTAGGCAGCAGCTGGCCCTTGCTACTCCCTGGCATCAGATTTTTATCAATGGATTTCTTTTTCCTTCTTCCCTTTTTTTTTTTTCTTTTAAACAGAAGTGCATTTTTTTTGCACAACTCCATAGCACTCCTTAACTCTCAGCTGATAGTTACACTTGGATTCTGCCTTTAAAGAAACAGAAATATGGTCAAATTTTGTCATGAAATGATTTGTGTAGCTTGCCTCTGTTTCTGACTCAGCTTTTTATGTGGTGTAAACACTCTTTGCACAAATACAAGCTGATGCATAGTGTAGTGGAAAAAAAGGGTTACAAGACTGGACAGTCCCCAGTGTTTGGCAGTAGCTTCATATTTTCTGAGCGCCTTCTGTTGCCAAAAGCCTAGCTCATGAGGGTGAGCTAAGCAGTAGTGATGGATGAACTGGCTGCATGGACCCTGCTCCTGATACACTTGCATAGGAGAAATAAATCATAGTGGCCAAACATCTTTAGTACCAATCAGCACCAGAAATGGCCTTGAGTCTTTATGTTCTCCTTGTTCTTTTTGTCACTTTTAAAGTCAGAAAAGATTAAGTCATGCCAAGTTTTCTTTCCTCAGCCCTATCTGGATTACCCAGTCCTCGTTCCTTCAACATTTATGGGCCATGTTTCTAAAACCTTCAGTTATTTCTGTTGCTTGTCTGGACTGACCCACATTCTTCTTGATCTGCACTGCCCAAAAACAGACATGGTGCTCCCTCTGAGGTCATGCTACTGACAAGTTACTTCATGTCTTTTGCAAACAAAACTATTGTTTATCTATCCCAATATGGTATGTTATGTTTTTTTGTAGCAGCCTAACACTGAATAACTTTCAGCTCATGGCTCACCATACTTTAGAGACCCTTTTCCATAGTACCAGAGACCATAATTATTCAGCCTGTTATTATACAGCTGATTGCTTTTATGTACAGAACTTGACATTCACTCCTGATTGAATTTCATTTAAATTTCACCCCAGATAGTATCTCTAATATTGCTCAGTGATTCTGTTGAAAGCCAGTTTTAGAACCAATTTTATTAGCAGAAGGTGACTAAAGCCCCTGTCACTGATGCCAGATTATCACAGATAATGTTTGCAGTGCCAGTTCTGTCACTCTGCTTTAGAGTAGCCCAGACACTGACGGCACAAAAGACACCTCACTTAGATGCTTGGGGTTAAGCATCTACAATAATTTTAAGCACTTAAACTTCCACTGCAGGCAATGAAAATATGATTCAGTCAGACTTAGGGGGATTTGAGGATTATTTACTTAATCAGCCATCAGTACAGTGATTCCTGAGTGTCATTTGAGATGCCACAGCATGGCAGCAGAGTGACAGAAGTCATACAGGAACCTGGGGACATTTACGCCCTATTGGATGGCAGCAGGGTGTCCAAAAGGAGATCCTTTCAAAAGGGCCTTTCAAATGGTACTGGATCCCTCTGATAAATGGAATCAACCCCGACACAATTAACATCCAGTTTATCTCCAGAGGTCACTTCCAACTCTAAGTATTCTGTGATTTTGTGAAGGTCAGGAGGCAACAGCCATGAGTTGTAGCAAGAGCAATTGCAGCTGAATATGGGGATAAAAATTTCACTGTGACATTGGTTAAGCAGTGGAGAAAAAGGCTATGGGATCTTCATCCTTGAAACAGTAGAAACTCAACTTGACAAGGCCCTGAACAGCCTGACCTGGCTTGGTAGCTGGCCCTGAGACAGGGGTTGGAGTTGACAGCCTCCAGAAATACCTACCAACCAAACATTTTTTATTCTAAATAGGATACAATATTACTGTAATTTCTTTACTATTGTGTTCACATCACATTTCATTGGGCAGTAAAGAAATAGAAGAAAAAAGAAAAGGGTAGGAAGTAATTGAAGCTATTTGGTTTCTTCAATGGAGAAAAAAACTAAGGCCTATGGCAACAACTGCCATTTAGTTAATTCAGCATCCTTAATTGAAATGAATAGCATTTTTTTATCAAGTCTCTTTATCAAGTTTATGGTGTATTTATTCCTTACATGACACTTCATTACTGTCAGCCATGAGCTGAAAAACTTAGCAGATGGACAAAGAACAGCAGTTCACTGTCAAAACTGGAAACAGAATGTGCTCTTCCAGTGTTCAAAGTTTTAGACAATATTGCATGTTTCCTGTTGGGAGAGCTCTTTTTTAAACTGCTGTTTTAATGGATAGTCAAAACTAAGTGAATGCTGTGCAAGTTCATACTTGGACAAAATATGGCCAGCTTGCTAGGTCATGTTAGAGAGCACTTCTCCAGCAAGGATCTCTGCTGATGTAACTTCTAATTTATTTGTCTTAAATGACATTAATGTAATCTGATTCCCCACGTTCCAGTGAATTCCTGAACAGAGTAAAAGGAAGTCATACATGGGATCTGTTTTTTCTCCCTAGATCCCAGTATAAAAGAGAAATGGGAAGAAATAGCCACCATAGGAAAAAGCTCTTCTGTTCCAGCTGTTCTATTATGACAGCTTGAGCCCCCGAACGTTTGTCTCCCGTTGAGCTACTCCTTTTCCTGTCTTTTTTTCTCCAGCCTGACAGCTAATTTACTGGCTCCCTATTCAATTCTGCCTTCACTGCCTGTTTTATAACATTGCTATCCTTTCTGCATTCATTTTTGGGTCATGGTGTTGTGGACTCCTGGCAGGTCATTGTAATTAATCATGTGCATGAGTCCAATCTGCTTTGCCTCTCTAAGGAAAACATACAGTGGGATTCCAGTTTTTCTGGAGAGTTTTCCTGTTTGAGCTTTGGTGTATTCTCCTTAAGTTTTGACAGGACAGGATATCTTACTTTTTGACTCTGCTTTTTCATTTGGCAGTCAGACAAAGAAACCCAAAAATCAGGCACTATTGCTTTACTTGCAAAGTTTGTATGATTTATCTGGATTTATTTTTTCCCCTGTTGGCTGAATGGATTTCTTGTAACTGAATTTCTGACTTGGATGCATAAATCAATTTTTTTCCCACTTTTTTTCTATATGCATTCATTTGTACAGTCATACCTGATGAAAGATGATAACAAACAATGGGTATGACACTGGCAAATTCACTATATTAGGACTGTAAGTAATTGTAGGAAATGTTTGTGAAGAATGCTACTAATGGTGAAAGCAATAAAAGACGTTAATTGTTGTCAGAGAACTGTATGTGTATTTCTGTCCAGCAGTGGTTGGAAGCAGATGTTTCAGCTTGGTGTAACAGGCTGCTGTGGCAGATACTACCTATGGCAAAGTTCTTTCTCCCTCAGCAGTTGGCAGCTGGTTCATACCTAAAACCTGAGGACTTAACATATCAAAGAAAAGTTCTGTGAATATTTTCTATCCTCTGGATCATTTTACTATTCGTACAAAGGTCCAATATGTTGGAAAACAGCTAACCTATTTGGCTTCAGTAATGTCATGTTTGAATCCTGTAAAATGGGTTCACTCTTCACAACCCCTAAAACATATGGGAATATCACTTAACAAAATTCCTGCAGAAATGAAACAGAACAAAACATCGTGTTTAGAGCAGATAGAAATTCTGCTAAAATTGTGAGCTGGAATGGAAGGAAGATCTGGATTTTTCAATTTAGCAGACAGTAAATGAATAGCGTTGGAGGAAATCTAATATTGTTAAACAGAAGTAGTAACATCAGTCTTCAAAGGAAATAACTTATTTTAATCCCCATATCCAACTCCCTCTTACATCAATAATAGCTGCAAATGACAATCCATGGTAATAGAAGTCTGTAGGTGTTAAGATGACTGTTTCTTGGAAAACTGGAAAAAATATGCACTGTGGTTAATGTAAATCTTACTTGTTCTAACAACATTGGTCATGGAACCAGTTAAGGAGAGCAGACACCAGTAATCAAACATAGAAAAATCTAGGCATTTGTGGAGGAAAATAGAAAAGCAAAATAGCTGATAAAATACAGTACTTTACTGAAGACTGTTTCAGATATGGAACTGTGCTAATTTTGGATGAAATCCATTTCACCTGAAATATCTATAACAATAAATTAAATAGTGCTATAAAAGATCCAGTTTACAGGTTGGATGAAGCCATCCTGCTTTAGTGGGATAAAACCATTTATTATTGATGACACAAACTCTTTCATGCCTGTTGCCTCAGTGCCAAAAGTAGTTCCTGGGCATTTTTAACTTAGTACTATAGCTGTAGTCATAAGGTCCCTTCCTTCTCAAGTAAGAATTTGAATGCCTAAAATTCATCTGTGTTTCAGACAGGAATCTTAACAGTCCTAACTTCAAGATATCCTGAAATTATGGGCATCAATATTAACTAGGCACATTCTAATAAAGCTTGAGAGTTTCCAAGACCCTTTAACTGATAATTTTCATTCAGTTCATCTGCAGAGGGGCTGTTCTTACTTCTGGCTTACTCCCATTCTCAACATTTTGCCCTCAAAAGAGAATGAAGACAAGGATCTTCCATGCAGCTACTTGTGTGCTTAATGATTTCTCTTTTGAACAAAATTGAGCCAAGAATTAAAATTTCTTCTTTGCTTCTGGAATTCTCTAATCATTATTCTGTTAGGCCAAAAAAAAAATAAGCCCACTATACACATGGTCTTATCAAGAAAAAAGTCATGGATAGGCTGCATCCTTGTTCTGTGTACTTTTAAAGAGAAATGTAGACTTCTAAATTACCCAGAGCCTAAAGTTGGAGGTGGATTTCATTTATGACACTGAAACAGAAGGTGCTTCTGCTGATCATAATGGCTGTCCCTTTTCTGGTTTATGGTGGCATCTCCATCCTCTAAACAGTCAAATCAGCCACTGATTTTGGGCAGTCATAGTTCATGTTCACAAAGATTATACTTTAAATATTATTCAGGTAAGCTGCCTTGAGTTCATTAAATGCTTATTTCATACCTATGAAATGTGAGACTTCATCTGGAAAAAGTGCTGCCTAGACCATTCAAACCTTGAAAGACAATATACAAAATTATGGGTTTCAGGTTTTTTTCATGCTGTCCTTTAGAAAACTGCTAGATTTGTTTTGCGGTGCTGGGAACTTACAAAACCAGGTGAAAAAAAAAAGCAGCAGACATTAAAAAGACTGAGAAAGATTCAAGACCTACTCTGAACTAAACCTATTTTTTTTTACAAGGGGCATGTTATACCTAATAAAACTGTCTACAGGAATCTTATATTATCAGGATCACAATATGAAAATTGGACAGAAAACTGGAGTTTGTAGTACAAGGGTAATTAAGCCCAAAATGCAGCTTGAAAATAGTCACATAAAATGACTTTGCTCTGGGAACAGTTAAAACTCATGGCCAAAAATGTGAAAGGACATTCATTGGCTCAGAATCTGAGACGTTAATTTTGAATCTGTTTTTATTTGATCTGTCACAACAGGTTACATATTTACAAGGCAACTATGCACCTGGGACTATTCTGTGGCACTGAGGCCAAGGGGCAGAGAAGAGAATCCATTATCATCTTAGACACCAAAGCAGGTTGTACATCCTTTGAGATCGGTTCCTAGACAGCATTAACATTCAGGCCATACCTGGAAATTGTTTGATAGAGCACTTATTGGCCCAGAAAAAATGATGCCAGGGAATGTTTAAGAGTTTAACATATGTTCCAGTGCCCAGGAATGTTCCCTGGCAGTGCTTGATTTGTTAACACAGAAGTAGCCAAAAGCCTTTTATTTTAGACACTTAAAATGACGCTTGAGACACTACTAGCAAAAGATGATCTCTGTAGAAAATTAAAGTAATTGCTGGAGAAAAAAGCACAAAGGATTTGTGAAGGTGATGGACGCGGGGATATGAAAGGCGCAATTAAAGATGTAGTTTTTTTGTTAGATAAATCACTGAAAAAATCAATACCGATTAATCTTTATTTTAAAATTCCAAGACAAACAATGGCACTGTTTTTAAAAAATCATTCTGATGACATTATGCTTGTGCATTCTGAAGCATTACTGTGATTCCTTCCACATTCAGTCAAAATTGGCCATCTTTTCTATAATTTTCTATATCATTTTATAGATGTATCATTTCTATAGAATAATAGACCTATGCAACTTTAATCCTTATGTATTAAAGTATTTTCTCATTGTCCTTATTCTTGTTGTGTTTTAATGTTTTATATTCTTTCCTTCCAATTTTCCAACTTCTAATTTATATTTTTTTAGTATTAGTTATTATTTTTTTAGTAACTAGTTGTTATTATTTTAGTATTTTCTCAATTTTTGTGATATCACTCTAGTTTTATAGCTGCCTTCTTATTTTGTTCACTGGGGTTTGGGGTTTTTAAAATTTGTTTGTTTGTTCATAGGCTTATTGCCTTTTGGATGTGAAGCAAAATAACCATAATTGATTTCTTTTTGACATATGATTTTTCTGCTTAAATTCTTTCTGCTAGCTGACTTGGCTCATAATTCTTTTCAGTTCTGGGAAATTTCTCCTTTCAAAGCACTAATTATGTATATTACTGCTTTGGACTTTATTGTGCTTAATGTATCAAGACTGATCAAACTGAGTTTTTGTACTTAGGCTCTCGTTAATTTTTGCTCACACAACAAATTCAGCTTTATCTCTCACAGTGGGATTTCAATTTCTTGCATATACATTCATATAGAATAAAAGAACTATGTAATGCATGCTGAAATTTCAAGGATGTTTAAGTACTGTCAGTATCACATTATTGTATTTCATTCATATTGCTTTCACTGTATAAAAGATTTCTTTAATCATTGGGCTGATGTTTGTACTGCTGCTCATTCCGTTTTATAGAATGAATCAAAGATTTTCAAAAACACTAGAAACAATATTTCCATCTTGTAGTCTATCTTCTACAGCATTGATTCTTAAAATTTTAGGATTATAAAAAATAATTTCCCAGACAATTATTTCCGTATCATTTATATAATAGTGAGCTTAAGAATCTAATAATTGATTAATTTGATTGAATGAATTATTTAATTTCATATCAGAGATATTTATTCCAACTCCAGCTAGAGAAGAAAACAGGATTTAGATCACCGTTGATCTTCTACTTGCAATAAGAATGAATTTGAAAAGAGAATTTTTTATTTTGAGGTTTTATATTTAGAGAAGTTGAGTATGTCTGTTGAATTATTTGGGCTTCCTTATTACATGGTGTAGAGTCCAGCTATGCTTCTATAATTTTTCATTTGCCTTTTTAATTTTAAAAGATTAGTTCCCAATCTTTTATTTATAAGCACTGTTGTTCAGTGCTATTGATGTGAAAATATCCACATATATTTTTTCTATTCTGTCATCTATATTCTAAAAGATGTGTGAAAACAGAGATGAAGGGAGTCATTTTTTTTACCTATAAGTTATAGCTGACAACACAGAGGGATCTAAATGAAAGCTCATGCACAATCTGATGTTTACAATTTTTTTGGCAGCACGTTGCAGTAAGTAATAAGAAGATGAGTGTTACCATATGCATTCTCCATCACCATAGTAATTATTACCTAAGTTCAGACAAAATGGATGTTCTCTAATCTAGGGCAGCGATCACAGGCTGTGTGACATCTGAAACTACTTCTAAGGAAGAAATGAAAACTTCATCTGGAGAATTTCTCTGCCAAATGAGGGCAAGTAGAATAAATTTTCAGCAAGCTCCATCAGTCAAATTGAAAGAGAAAAAATTGCATGTCATTCCTTGGGTGGGCTAACAAGGATTGTGTAGAAAAAAAAGAGATAGGTACTATTGTTTCTGTAAATTCAGTGGAGCAACCTTCAAGAATCTTTCTATTTTAATTGTATTTTTTTCTTGATTAAAAATGGTACTATCCATAGTTTTGGTTCCATTTTTTTTATTCTTTTCCTAGAGGACCAGCAGGACTGCTGCTTATACAGTGTAAACATCATATCCTACTCTCTAAATACCAAGATGCTGAAAGAACTTAAAAATCACAGGTGTTTCTGATGGAATATAGCTTGCAGGAAGTCAGTATCATAAGCAATCCGATTTGGAAGTGTTCCATGTAGAGGAACAGGAGTAGTATGTGCCAGAAAACACTGCTGGAGGAATTTTATTTAGCTAGTTAGAAAAATCAGAGAAACCACACAAATGAAACTATAAACTAATTGTGATCTATAGTCATAGCCAAACCAAGAGAAATTAAGTTAATAGATTAGCTCTTTTAGTATATAAAGCTGGCTGTGCCCTGGAAAACCTCAGACTGCGGTGTATAATTCTCTTCCTAATGGCTGCTGAATTGCTAGCTCCCATTCACATATTAATTCTTTGCAAATGTTTTTTGGTGCAAAGACTCAAGATGTTCAGTGTTGAAAAAGGCTCAGGCTTCAAAGCACAGTTTGTCTTTCCCTCTCTCACATATTCGAACAAGATTTTTTCTTTTTACTAAACAATGGGAAATACCTTTCTCACTGTGAGATTTTTCTGCTCCTTACAAGTACCTGACAGTTAACCTTGGCAGTCATTTTATTGCAAGAGGATGCAAGAAAACTTTCTGAAAGTTTTGGGGTTCTGTTCATCTGGCAGCTAAAGTATTCCAGCAAAGCCTTGCTTGGCCTCAGGCTGAGAGTATGGAAGCTTTAATTGTCCATTTGAATACCTTAAGCCAAAAGGAACCTGAAGGTTGAGGAGCATTTCCCAGTATATCTGCCTGAGAGGATATATATTGGAGATTTTATCTGTTCCTGTGACTATTTCACAATATTTTAATTGTCAATGATCTATTGTACTCATTTGCGTTCATTGAATAATTATACTGTATGGCTATTAATGCATATCACCACTTTTCCCTATTCATTATCTTTCTCAAAATTCTAAATCACATAATGTAACAGTATGATTTCCTGTTGATTCCTGGCATAATTTTGAATGGTTTGCAAAAACTTCACAAACTGATGCACACTGATGTTATGGTGAGTATTTCCATTCCATAATAGGCTGTAAATCAGACACATTCTGGTAAATATAACATTTACAAGAAATATTTTTGAAAAATTTTAAGAACTCACAAACCAATCTCAAATCTGGGAAAATTACAGTGTGTGGCAATAAGCTTTGTAATATTATAAATATGCAAAAGGACTCACCCAATGATAATCCCACAGAAATCAATGTGAAATTGCTTTTAAAGTTCTTTCTTTTCAGGAATTTTAATGTCCTAACTTTTTTCCTTTTCATTTAGTAATGCACTTTTTTTTCCGATCATTTGCTTAGGAATTTTATACAGACAAGCTTATTATGGTGCTATCATGATGTTGTCCAGCCAGGAGTGCTCTTATATTCACAAACATTTGTGACCATGGAAACAGTTCTCCAGGAATAGTCCATTGTAGCAAGAGGCACCGCGGGATCTATATGTAGGAGGATCGGACCCACAGAAGGAACGAGGCAGGCAGCAGCAGTTGAAGGGAAAGCTAATGATACTTTATTCTACATTCTCCATCTCTGTTCTCCTATCAACAATCCAACTCCATATCTTATATACAGTTTTTACAAGGGCAAGAGATTGGTCATTTAGGTCACCACCTCTTTAACCTGGATGGTGAATACCACCATCAATCAATTCTCCTCTCAGAGGAGAAATATGAAAACATCTCTGAAAATATACATGGTTTATGTTGAGCTGCGTGAGAAAGAAGGACTGCTAAGTCCAAACATTTGCAAGCAAGAAAAGCAAGGGCAGCAGTCCATCCCAAGTTCAGTAGAGGCGTCTACACCTTCTGTAAGTAAAATAATATTCTGTGAAGAGTAGCATCTGTGTCAGCTCCGTGCACTGTAGCAACCTAAAGCAGGAATAACACTTGAAGAATCCCCAGGTAAAGTTCCATAATAGTTTTAAAGTTTCCCTTGTTCTTAATTTGACTTTGTCTAATAAAGCAGGATGCCACGCAGAAGAAACAAGGCAGGCAGCAGCAGGTGAAGGGAAAGCTAATGATACTTTATTCTAAATTATTCTTCATTCTAAATTACAGATCTGACTCCAATTCTTATATACAGTTTGTACAGAGGCCAAGAGATTGGTCATTCAGGTTGCCACCTCTTTGACCTGGATGGTGAATACCACCATCAATCACATTCTCCTCCCAGAGGAGGAATATGAAAAACATCTCTAAAAATATACATTGTTTATGTTGAGGCTGCGTGAGAATCTGCTTGCAAGATTCCAAACACTAAAAATCAAGAAAGCTGAGGGCAACAGTCTAACGTGAACCTTAGGATAAACCTCATTGGATGCCATGTGGGTTTTTTTGTGCAACAGCTGCATTCAGGAATGTTACACTTGTGTGAAGTGGTGGCTTTCCCATCTCTGTGGTGTATCAGCTCCAATGAAAGGAGAATAAGCTGAAAAATCCACTTCTGCATTCTTGGACATGAGGACTGGAGAACTAAAGAACATGGTAACCACGTTCTTACATCAATATTTGCAGTGAGGTAAAGTTTGTACCAGCTGGAGATCCAAACCATATATTTCAAATATTGTGTTTCTGCTACTTTCTGTGACGTAAAATATTAAAATGCATTCTCTATATGCAGGTCTAGCAGAGATAACATTAAGGAACTATGAAGGATAAAAGGCCATATTACCTGTAAGGATTGCTTCCCAAGACAGGCTCTTAATCTTGGCAGAGAATCACAGGTTTGGTTCAGGAGAAAAGCAGAAATCAGCCTCACAGTGGGCCAATACTAACTCGACAGTTTTGACTATTTCTACCCTGGAGATTTTTGCATAGTTCCATTTCTGTTACATTAGCTGTAAATCAACATGTGAATACAGTAAATAGTTAATTAGAATAAACACTTGTAATCTGTGAAAACAGTAGGTTTATTTCTTTCCCCTCATACTGAAGAAAAAGCACTTAAGAATAGTTGTCATAAAATCATAAAAAACTGTAAAACAAAGATATATGCATATTTTGAGATTCTTGACCATGTGCTATTTTTGTTCTTACCTGCTTGATTTCAGAAATTTTTAGTTGAATCACTCCAATTGAGAGCTAAAATTAAAAAAATTCCAGAGAAGAAAGGGCCACACTATTTACATTAACAGAAACACACTCATGTGATTTGCAATAACAAGATGTTCCTTCTTAAATGGGAAGGTGGCAAATATCTTCAAAATATCAGAAGAGAAACGTGTGAAGCATGTATTTCCTCTGGCTTTATACAATGTTTTTTAATGGATGAAAAGTTAGAATATTTTGGAATAGAATATAAGCTTTAGATGAGTAAAATACAAATGAATAAGAATCTCACTGAAATGATACATAGATGTAATTAGTAGCAAGCCTTTGAATTTATGGTTATGCTAGTCTGAAAAGTCTTTTTATGTCTAATTGCTAAAATAGGGTTTACACCTAGTGAAATGATCTTGCATTTCTTCTGGTCAACAGAGTAATAATTTGTAGACTTTTTTTTTTTTTTCTTAATAAAAGATTTCCATGGAGAATACTTTTCAAATCTGTTCTGAATATTCGTTGCCAGAATGGCTTAGTTCCAGAAGTTTTGCAAATGTATGTTTTTAAGTGTTGACAGAATTAATTCTGAAGTCTTCTGTTAGTAATATAGACTCAGTACAGAGAAAACCATCAAAAGTTTTAACACATTGCCCCTTGTATACTTTACTTTATTAGAGGATGATATATTATTAGATCCTCAGTCAGCATAAATCAATCTAGTACAACCATGAGGATTTTTGCAGCTCTGATATAGTGTCTAGTCAATCCTTGGCCTGTGTGCTAAAACAACAGATAAGTTTGCCAAGTTGGACATACTAGCTTAATTTGAATGCTTCTGCTTTGATATGAGAAAAGTTGGCGTATAACATCGATCAAAAATGTATTTTTTGATGTGGCAGGTAAAGAATCTACCCTATGCTTAAATTCATTTCATTGCCCCTTCTCTTATACTTGGTGAGGGTTTTTTTCACCAACTTTGTACAGACTCAGATATCAGTCTGTCATTGTTTGTTCTGGATCTTGACCCAGCTTCTGCAGAAGTCAAGGGCAAACTCCACCAGCTGCTGAGACAGATCAGTCATCAAGGCAAAAAAATCCCTGGAGTACTAGTTCTTCACAGCGATATGTAGAAGGAGATGATCACACAGCAACAGTAGTCATTATGTACAAGGGAATTTTTTCTGAGGATGAAGCATTCAGGATGTTTATTAGGGCCTTTATCGTGTTGTGTTCTGGAATTAAACATGCTTTTCTATTGCAGAAAATTAGCTGCTTTTTGCCAGGTAGGATTTTTCTTCCCATTTCCACTACCTTTTGGATTTCCCTGGAAAGACTTGTTACTCCAGACTGTGCATGAATATTTGTCTGTTTTTCCAGTACATGTTAAAAATTTGTTTGTATCTACTAAAATGTAAAAAATCCAAGTAACAGAAATGAAACAGAAAGTATTATGAAATTTGGATATGATCTTTCAAAGCTTTTTCCCACTAATTTTGAAGGTATTCCTCAGGAGAATTAAGTATACTGAAATATATACCATTGTTGGCTTCATCAGTTAAAAGGAAATTTGGGTAAGCCCCAGAATTTAGATCTCACAAAATAGGTGCCACAAAATCCGTATGTCTTACACTACTTTTTCATTTTCAGAAGAAGTTACCTGTTGAGTAGAAACTTGGTCAAGAAACTAAAGGAATTCCCAGAAAAGTGCCCCAGACACCTTTTCAAAGACTGAAAACTGAGAGAGAGAAAGTTTGAGGAAAACGAGATGTTTCCACACCTCTTATTTATAGCAGGAGGTCCTTACTTCCCTTTTTCAACTTGTCTTTCATGATCTCATATTTACACCTCACTCTCCTCATGTTTTATTTCTTCTCTGAAACTGCTGTGAACAGCATCACAGTTCCTGACAATGCACTGGCACACGATAATATTTGTATTAGCAGTGTTGCTAAAGGATTTGGAAAGATTTGTCCTGTAATACCAGTACTGGATACTCAGGCACCCAGACAGTGTAAACTGGTGGTCAGTCCCACCAGTGTAAAGATTTAATGCATTGAAACTGGTGAGTAAGTGTTGGCTGCCTTTGCTAAGGTTGGAAGCTGTGCCACATAAGAAGATGCTCTACTTTTTTATTCTAGGGTACATAAACGACTAAAATATGAATGACACACTACGAAACAGAAAGATACCAGACATGGTTAAGAATATACCCAAGAGGGGTATAATTTTTGCTTATTTGTTATCCTAGCAACAAGATTTGGTTTTCTGTTTTTCTCTTTCTTAGTTGTAAGAGTCATTCAGCTTAGAGGAATGCATGTTTATTGTCCACATATTCTTACAGCCATGCATTTCTAGTCAGTGTTGGGACCTCACATAGTTATCACACAATGATTATTCCCTATTCTTTGTGGACAGATGCTTGTTTCTGGAGTAGAATTTTGCCACTTTATCTAGTATTTTTTTTTCTCCTTTTGCTCTGGGTATCAAATAAGGGTAATTCTTGCATCTTATGCTGTGGAACTACTCCCTGCTAGAGAGCTCTTTATTAAAATATGTTTTTTCCTCATTCTCTTGCAGTCTTTCTCACAGTAATTGATATGACTGCATTTACTTCAATAGAGTCCACTGGCTAAAAGGTGTTGCAGTAGGATCTTTCTTGAAACTAGATCTAGTATTTTCACAGCTAGTCAGAAGTCAGAAACTGGTAACAGATATACCACAAATCCTCATTTGGACTTTCCTGGTTTAGGATTACATAGTAGATAATAGTATTACTGAGATTACTGAGTCTTTTTTTTTTTTTTTTTACTCTGTTTCAATTTGCACATTTATCCTTACAGTAATTTTGTTTCAGTCAAAACAGTTTCATGTTTTTCAGCATTTATCCTAGAAACATGATAGATACAACATAGCATCCTAAATGAAAAAGTTGATTTCTGTCTGAGACAACAGATTTGCTATAATCACTTTGCAATCATTCTGGACCATAAACCTAAAAAGATAGTCAATCCATTGTTTCTATTGGGAATAATGAAGACAAAATAGGATGTGAAGATTTATTATTTAGATGCTTCTTTTCTGAAACCAGTAGTTCTCATGAACGTGGCAGACCTGCTGGGGCTTGATCACATGTATTTTGTCAGAAACAGTCTCATGGTTAGAGGGATAATCTCATTTCACACGGTTCGGGAGGAGGGCAATTTTTAAGTGCAGTCAGTAAAATGACATTAACTACAGTGAATACACATATGCAAACAAACACAAAGTCCTGTGTGAACTGATCCTCAGCTTCCTGTGGGAATGACATCTTCAATGGATTATATTTGAGCTCACTGAGAATCAGCTGGGATGACAGCTGAGCTGGAAGCTTTGCCAGAATACTGGCTGCCGTCTAGTTCTGTATATGTTTGTGATACCTATACTTAGTCTGTGCTGTCTGGGGTAGAGACAGTAAAATTGGTATGATGGACAACTGTAAAAGGAGCCTGATGTGTGATTTTTCTGAGAAACTGTAACATTATTGAATAGAATAGAATAGAATCATTAAGGTTGGAAAAGACCTCCAAGATCATCAAGTCCAACCTCTGTTTCAGCATTACCATGCCAAGTAAACTATAGAAGTGAGTGACACATCCAGTCATTTCTTGAACTCTTCCAGTAATGGTGACTCCACAGCTTCCCTGGGCAGCCCTTTCCAATGCTTACCCACCCTTTCAGTGAAGAAACTCTTCCTGGTGTCCTGAAGAGTTTAACTTCCTGAGCCTGCCCTGACAGAGCACCTATCCAAGCCATGGGCTGCCAGCTTCTCCAGAACACTGTAAGAGACAGACACAAAGGCTTTACTGAAGTCCAGGCAGACAACATCCACAGCCTTTCCCTCATCCACTAGATGGGTCATCCTGTCCTAAAAGGAGATCAGATGGATTGTGTAGGTCCTGCCTTTCTTAAAGCCATCCTGGAGGGGCCTGATCCCTTGGTGGTTGTTGTCATGATTATACTCAAGATAAACTGTTCCATAACCATATGTCAAGATGCTTCCTGAAATGTGTTCTCTATTTATGAACTGTTTTATGGCTCAAGGATTTCTTTATTTCAGTTGGTAGCACTGGTTATTTTCATGCCTTATGCTTAATTTATGTTAATGTCTCTCTGGCTCTGA
Source organism: Illadopsis cleaveri (assembly GCA_013399915.1). Lineage (NCBI taxonomy): Eukaryota > Metazoa > Chordata > Aves > Passeriformes > Timaliidae > Illadopsis > Illadopsis cleaveri. The sequence goes on along the minus strand of VXBB01024638.1, from coordinate 418,474 downwards.
GTGGCTCAGAGCTGTACCCAGTGGTCCAGATGGGTCCCACACTGGTGCTGAAAGGAGGGGAAGGATCACGTTCCTGATCCTGCTGGCAACACTCTGCCTAGTACAGGAGTCTATTTGCCTTTGCTGTGACATCCCTTTGCTAGCTCATGGCCAACTTCATATCACCAGGACCTCAAGGACCTTCTCTGCTTTCCATCTGATTGTCCCCATCTTGTGCTGTTCCAGTGTGGGAGTGCACGAAGTAGTCTTGGTCTCAGTCCCCCTCAGAGGAACTGGTTTCGCACACAGCTCAAAGCATAATGGCTTTTCAGCTCAGTCATCCTCATTGCATTTGTAAAACTGACTGTTGTGAATATCATTCCCTTCAGCCTGTAGAGTATTTTTAACTATTCTGTCATTTCTTATAAGATGAACAGGGATTTATGAGTAGCAGCCTCTGTCTGAATAGAAGGTAATCTATAAAGGAATCTAAAGAGCACAGACATGAGAGAAGTGCTGAAGTGGAGCAGCTTCGTAGGAGCTGTGATAGATATGATTACTCCCTTTCACTGAAGTTACATAGTTTGGAAATTATCATTATTGTTTCTGACTTACCAAAGAGACATTTAATATATAATTAAAAATAAGCAAATTAAATGCTTGCTTTTAACCCACTATCTAGCAAATACATTCTTTCAATTTATTTCTAGGTGAGGCCAATGGTAGGACAACTCTTTGCAGACTTACAGTATTTTCTATCCTTGTTTAAATCTGCTAGTCCATCAATGCTAAACAACTCCTTCAGGCCTGAACAGGAAGGAGTATTTTTCTTGACATTGTGCAACTGCCATAATTCCATAGTTTCTCTTCAATCCTAAGGTGCCTTGACTCCAGCATGTGATTTGTAGATACAGTGAAGAATATATTCATTGTATCCTGCCTTTATAAAGAATCATCTGAAGTTGCTGCTAATGGATAGCTTGCCAATTGGGGAATGATTTCATATAATTCAATCTCAAATGAAGTTCATTAGAGTGGAGTGAACAGTATGAATGCTAACAGCTGTCAATTTTAAACAGTAATTTATGCTAAAATCTCCAGGTTATAAAAAAAACCAGAGTGGGTTGACAGTATAAAATGTTGTGTGTGAAGAATGTGTTCCCTCTAAATTATTTTTGGCTTTGTATGCTTTGTGCATTGAATCAGTGACACTTCATTTATGCATGTTCTCTTTGAATAACCTGAGAAAGTGAGGGTCAAATAGAAAACTTTATAAAGGTCTTGTTGATTTGGTTTAGGAATAAGTTTCATGATATGCTTCATATGCTACTCAAAATCAAGTTATTTTTCATCATTTAGCAACATTTTACAATATGCATTTCATTCAATGCCCTTTTAATCTTGACTGAATATGCATTTTATATGTAATACATATACAAATTTTGGGCATATTATGCAATCTCAAGGGACCTCACATAGCAAAATTGTCTAAACTCTTCTTTTAATTAAAAAAATAATTCCTTTTTTGAAGGCTTGAAGGCATAGGACTGTATCTACTGTTACCATACAAAGAATATTAAAAAACTGGTTTATAAACAGGGCTTGGCCAAGTGTAGCAATACAGTCTATATTTAGTTGGAACAATAACTTGGTTTGGACTCAAGAGTTGCCCCTTTTCTTACCGTGAAAGGAAGAAGCTTTGAGATGAGCAGCACTGTAAAACTTCTGTGTGACACATTTGAAAAAAATTATTAAGGATGTTATGTAAACGCTGTGTCGTAGTACTTTGCAGAGGGAGGAGCTCTCTGCTCCCATCTTTTGGTGACCAGCAGGAAATCTGCTGGTTTAATCTACATTATGTTTTGTCCAGAGCTATGTCTGGGAGGGGACTCTGGGTCTTCTGACTGGATAGATCTTGCATAGGAAAAGATCAAAGTAACCATGAGCTCTTTTCACTGATGGAATAAGACCTGAATGCTGACTCCAAAATCTTTGCAGTATGTACTTTTAAAAGTCACTGGTAAGTTGCACTGCAGGAATGCAAGTTGAAATTAAGGGTTCCTTCTTCAGGTATGGATTTTTCTTGAGGAGAAGAAGCCTCCACGTATGCAGGTTATTTGTGCCAACTTTCAAAAACATAAGTTGCATTAGTTTTGCTTATATGTATGCAGTTTTTAATTCATTATTAGGAGTGTAGACTAAGCATTGATAACCACAGATCTAAATATGTTCCAAACACTCATGCTTTCTCTTTCTTAGAGATAATTTAGGACATCATTCACTAAAAATAGAAAGAAAATGTCTTAAATATGCTCCAGTACATCATAGATACAATGCTTTGAGGAGTTTTGTATTGAAATTACTATAATTCACTTTATTTCTACCTACAGTAGATGTAATAACTGGAGCAAAATTCTTGCAAACCAGTAAACACTCTTTTCTACGCTGTATTTCATCTGCCACCAGTGGACTGGAAAAAACTTCTGTATACAGAGGTTTTGGTTTTCAGACATAGAACTGGACAAAATGTTTCTCCATAGTTTAGCCACTTGACATGTGTGAATAAATAGTCTTCATCCTGCTTTTGCTCTCAGAGCATCTTTCCCAAACTCTGTCACTCTCACAAGTTCTGTCTCCATGTCCCTGTGTATAATATTACCTGAAGTAAAGAAATAAAACAAGATCCAACTCCATTAGACTGCTGTGAAACTGGGGTAAGGGAAAGAGAAATTAGGTCCTGATTATTTAAAGTGCAGCTGTGACGGAAATGAGGCAGGAAGGAGAAATGTGGGAGGATGAGTAACAAAACCAGAGAAGTGTACGGAAACTACTGAATTTTCTCAGGGGCATTCTCCGCTCCATAACACAACATGTTTGGCAACTTTGCAAATCTCCAACATAGTTATACAAAATCTTTCTCTCTCTCTCTCTCCCACTGTACCCAGTATGGATTTCACCTATTTACCACTGACCTCCTTGGAAGAATCTTAGTGTATCATTTGAACTGGTAAATGTAGATGTCTGAAATGTCTGGCAAAACAACTTTAATCCATATCTAAGATGTCTGGCAGGAGATTCAGTTCTTCTGGTTATGCCTGGGGCAAACAGCTATGTTTTCTGGGCTAAACTTTCTTTCAGGAAAGAAAACTTTGCAATTGGCCTAATCCTTTGAGCTCTGAAGCAGGGAAATTTCTTTGTTCTCACAGGATGTTTCTCAGCAAACAAATGTATTTATAGTAAATAGAGTTAGATACAATATTAGATTTAATTTGCCTCATTGATAAGTGAGATAAAATACATAAACAATAAAAGGAATGTCTTCAAAAGCTTCCCAAATCTAATATTCATTTTTTAAAGCAAAGTACCTCCACTTTCTGAAAAGCAAACTCTAAATTTTTCAAGTGAAGTCCTGTGGGAGTGCAAGACCTTGTTCTGTGACTTTGTTCTTGGTTTTACAGTTTATTCCTTGTGTTTAAAATGGCCTCCCTGCCCCTTCTTCTTCGTCCCCCATGTTGAATCCTTTCCCTTCACGTTTATTTTTAGCCCTAAGTTGAAACATTGTTCGCCCCCCTACCCCTTCTCTCCCCAGATACACTTCCCCATTGGCTAGGGCTTCCCGCCTTAGCCTCCTGTCAATCCCTTGTTGCTCTTCACCCCTGGTCTGCCTGTCATCTTTAGTCCTACCCCACTGTTCTCGAATGTTCGATGGTTTTGTGTACCCCATTGGTTGTTATTTGCATATACCCCTCCCCTGTTCGTGTTATTGGGTTGTTTCCTTGTCCATTGTGTAAACAGCCATCCCCCAGTTGACCCTCATTGGTNTTTGCCCTGCCTCTGAGAGTCCCTTCTTTGTGGAGATCGTCGTTGTGCGTGCGCTAGTGGAACTGCGTTGGAGCCAAGAGCCCGGAATTTTGTCGGGGTGGTGAGCGAGTGGCTGGCTGGGCGAGAGCCGCACCGCGACAAAGTCCAGAATACTAAGAAGAAAAAAAAGAACTTCAGTGTTTAGATGTGAAATATGGATGAAGAACTTAAAGGATTCTAGCGATAAGATCCAACAAAGTCACTAACAAAACTTCTCAACTTTATCTATATTCAATTTGCTTACATATTTGTAGTCAGACTTCAAAAGAATTTCAATGAAAATTCTAGTTTAGGACATGGTGACTCATAAGTAAAAAAAAGACAGTGTAAGAGAAGTGAACACACACAAAAGCTTCCCTGAACATGGTTTCATTTTGCAAAAAAAAATCAGTTTCAGTTCCTATTTAGTCACAAAACTTTTTCACAGGCTAACAGGTTGAGAGCAAGTGCAGGCAGTGGTCTAGAAACTTTGTTTGGGCAGTATTGTGTCCATATGTGCTTTCTGCATATAAATTAAATCCAGACATTGAGAATTTGAATCCCATTTAAGATCCCATTTAAGAGATTATGACCCCATTTAAGATGAGACATACAGTCTCAAAGCCTGATGCTCAAACTTCAGTTCTTCAAATGAAGATTGGCTGAAGGCTGATAATTGTGAATCAAACCTTCCCTGTGCCAGTGTAAAATTACGTGTAGAAGCACTATGTGAACACAAATGAGCAGTATGGTGACAGTAACACAACACAGAAATGTGAGCAGGAGTGTTACTGCATGGTGACCAAAGTTCTGCCATAGATACCAACAGGTTGCAGTGGGGGTCTGGGGCCTGTGTGTGTGGTGGCCACATGCCACTGCTAAGACATTCTTTTATATCTTGGCATAACTAAGCATGAAATCTCATAGTCCACTGGTAATCAAAATCTACACAGGCATGTGCAGATGTTTTGGAAATGGATGTGACCTGTGTTTGAAAACACTGCAATTAACACAGCTAGTTCTTACATTTCCCTCTTATTATTATTTCCCCTCTATTTGAAAGCTCTTTAACACTATTGAAACTCTCCTCTTTTACCCCCTCAGACAGGAATTAAAAAATAAAACATGTTCATAGTTAATATTGTTCTTAGTCTTTCAAAATGAAAAAATGGGGATGTTGGGCAGAAATACGTTACCCGGGAAGACTCAACACCAGCAAATATTATATTCTGCTTTTTAATGGAAAATTATATGCCTTCCAAAGAAAGGGATGGCTTATTTGCTTATCTGTGCTGTCTTTCCTTTAAGATCCCTGCTTGAAGTCAGTAGATCCTTAGAAAGACTGCAATAATCATAGCATGAATAGAGTGATAATGTCAGCAAAGGAAAGCTTTCAATTATTTATCAAATACAGGAACCAACAGCTGTTCCACTTTTTCTCCTTACATTCTTCTGGAGAAACAGGGAAATAACTAATGACCTGGAAGTTACTGTATTTCAGTCCTTTAGCCACATGCATTCCTTGAGGAGTGAGCTCTGAACTACTGGAAGTGATGCCTTGGGAAGGCTGACCTGGAATACACACTAGACAGCTATGAGAATACAGTAGGTATTTATTGAAAGGTCTTAAAGGATACACCTTGGGCAGTACAAGAACCTGGCCAGGGCTACACCCAAGATGGACCCAAAATAGTCACAAAATGGACGACCAACCATGAGGTTTCACACTTCCACAAGTCTTGGTCCATTTGCATACTGGGATAAACCATCAAACCACAGCCCCATTGCCACAAAGTTCCATCCTCCTTGTTCTCCATCCTCAGCCCTCCGTTGTCCATACTTTTCTGGGCCTGAAACTTGCAAGGGTTGTCCCTGGTCTCAAGCTGGAAAAGGATTGCCCCGTCCACCTACCCTGCAAGGAGAGTTGACCAACACCCAACAGGAGGCTCAAAGCTACACACCCAGGCAGCACAGAATCGGAAAAACATGAAAGCCAAAGCTTAAGGCCTCAGAAGGTGCTCCTGTACAGGCTGTAGTAAGATAATCATCAGCATGTCTTAGCATGACTTGAGTTTTTCATCATAAAAAATCACTAAGAAATGCAGAATAACAACTGGTGAATTATTGGCCTGTTGAATGGTAGATTTCTCCTGCACTGCATATATTTAAATCTGGCTGGTTATAGCCTATGTAGCATCCTTGCAAACATGGCACTGACACAGTCTTTATTAAGGTAATTATGTAAAGTATATATCTGAATTTACTCAGTCATTGTATCTTGTTTTGTGACAGAAATACTTGATTTAGATTGTGTGATTATGCCAGCACAGGACTACATGTCAAGCTTTAATCTATTTGAATACTTAACTTCAATTTACTTAATGTGATATACACAGAAAATATGAAGTAATCTTGATATTGTTACATACAAGATGTTTTGGAAAGCTGCCATACCTAAACAGAATTCATATACACAAAAAAAAGAGTTTCAAGATTTCAGTTGTAACAGAAAGAAAGATCCACAAAGAGAAGGCCCAGCACTGGGTACAGCTGCATGATGAAATCACGTAGATTAGGCTGGATGCTGGCTCATCAGTGCCAGAAAGACATCTTGAAAGTTTTGTCTTTTTGAATAGAATAGACTCTGAGGAAGAGAAGAACAATTAGCAATTAGCAAACTAGACATTACCAGAACGCTACCTAGATACCCCTCAGGCCAATTTGTTTCAGGAACAAGGTTTGTTCCTCAGACCAGTGAGTACACACATCACTGCCTATGAGAAGTAGAGGGGCTTTGTTAAACTTCTCCAAGGAAATGCTCTGGAGCAGAGTCCTTATATACTGATATATTTCCCTGGAAAATGAAATGAAGTGAAATGAAAAAGACCTGAATATCTGGAAAAGGAAGGGAAATAATATCATGTCTTTGATAATGGGAATGATAAAATTGAAGAAAAACGGATTTTAAGGAGAAAAAGAAGGATTAATTGAAAAAGAATCATTACATTGACATGCATTTTAGCATGTGAAATCTTTATTGTACCTAACTAAAACCACTAAAATTTCACTACTGAGTATGTATCATTTCTGATATATATAGTAACTATTGTTGGAAAGGAAATTTTGAAATTTTTTCATTGGAGTGAATTTTGAAAAAATCAGTGAGACTAGCTTGTAAAACAGATACATCTGCCCCAGACATATAGCTACAGGAAAATTTACATCGTTACAGAGTAACTTAGCAAAAATAGGGACACAAATTCCCTTATATTTTGCGAGGTACAGCTTTGCACCTGTCACACAGAGCACTCACTGCCAGCAGTCAAGAGGCAGACAGGAGGGAGTGTTCTGCTGTCATCTGGTAATTCTGAGGATGATGGGCCCAGGGCAGGGCAGTGTGGGAAAAATGCTAGGATGCCATTTGTCAGTCAGAAGTGTAATATATAAAGCATCTATATTACAGTTTGCAACATCTTCTCCTTTCACTGCTCCTTTTCCTTCTGTTTGCCTATTAAAGATAGGCATCTTAAAAGCTAGCATCTTTTTGCATATTTTTCAAGAGTGTGTTGAGTTTCTGAAAATCCGTGCTGTAATCTGAATTTAAAACACAAGAACCATGGCAAAACAAAAGGACAGGTGACAGACATTTCAGATTCTCAAAGAGCAGCAAAACCTGCCTATATTCCCTCTACTGCATTTTAGAAAACTATAAAGTGAACATCTGTGCTCAGACTAGTCAGGCTCATTTCATCACTATAAATGAAGAAAATCAATACTTTCACAGTTTGATAGGATTTACCCTGTGCTGTGGTGAATCCTGACATAGACATGACTCATTTCCTTCATCAGTGGCTGAAGGAACCAAGGGCGATGAGCTTGGATGTAAATGTGTACCTTGCAGGTATCAAAATTTACAAGAAATTACTCTTGCAAAAGTTGTCCTTTGTGAGCAGACAACTCATTCATGTTTTGTGCTGTTTTGTTTTGCACTGTTCCAGTGAGTGCTTAGCAGCTAAGGGGTGTTTAATGTCTGCTTCAAAATGCTTTTCATAGTAGCAATGGAGGATATGTGATAGCAGCCATAATACCTACAGAGAGTGCCAAGTCTTCCTTTCCCATGAATGGTTAGTTAAGTCAGCACAGCATTTCTTCAAACTGACAAGAAGCTTATGAACATCCCTATAAATAACACAAGCTCAGCTTTTAACAGGAATGACATTGTTAATTGCATGCAGATGGTTTTGGTTGCTGATCAGCTAAATAATTAGATAAGTAAGAGTGACCAGATGCAGAGGAAATTACAACATCAGCATACAGAAAATTGTTGTTGTTCCTATGTAAATTAATCTACTGTAATTCAGTCTGCTGGGTATGTGTATTTAGTCGCAGCTGGCTAAAGGATATAGTCATTTCAGATCATTCAGTTCAGGTAGAATTTCTAACTGCTGCTCATCTGGCATGTAGATGAGACCTGTAAAAACCTCAGTTTTTCTTTCTTTGTTTCTTGCTTGATATCTTGCTTTTTCTTGCTCTTTCTTTCTTTCTTTCTTTCTTTCTCTCTCTCTCTCTATCTCTCTCTCTTTCTATCCATGAAGTGTCATCTGCAAACTACTTTATCGACCGTTTCACTAATTTATTGAATATACCTCAAATATATTGTTTGAATATTCATAACTAATAATAAATACTAGAGAGTCAACAGATATTAATATGGTTGCTCAGTTTCAAAACAAGGAAATTCAGAGGAAAAATGTAGTAGTTCACTGGCAGGAGAATAATTAAATAAGAACAATTAAAATAATTCACTTGTGCTCAGGTCCTTAAGACCAACAGTTATACTGAATGATTTTATTATTAATAGACTATAAAAGGCTCGAGAGCTAAACCCAAACATGACTTGAATGAGGACAACTTTATTTTCACTGTTGTTGCTGGTCTGAGTGAACTGAAGTGTCCTGGAATCATCCTACTGATTACAAGACAAAAGCCAAACTAAGAGGCAGGTTTGCCAGTCTTCCTGGGCTCCTCTGAGCTCACATGCCAGCTAGCAGGCTCCTCCACTAAAAAGAGTTTCATTTTCTCCAATATGGGGTGATGCTCCTGGCCTTTTTTAAGGATCTCCTGTCTACCCTTCTATGTGAGTATTAAAAAAGCTGAGAAAAATGATTTCTTATCTTATTTCACCTTTTAGTCTTCTTTAGACTTTTCCTCACTGCGCCACATCAAGCAAAAAGATTGATTAGGCTTATTGCTTGACAGCTGGTTATATACATAGCCTGTAAGGGCAAATGTCTGCTTACTTATGGGCAATTGCCTGGCTGTAGATGCTGGATTGTCTGGCCCTACAAAGATGGACCTCAGCTGATCAATGAACCCCAGAATCCCTTCCCTCAGTTCCACTTTGCTTCTGAGAAAATGTAACTGGATTCACTGTCCACAAGGAGGATTTCTACAAGGTAAATGTTCATACTGGTCATCAAAGTCCCTTTCATCTTGGGTGTAATGCAGCTCATCCTGGAACAGATATCCCTAAGTCAGGAATGTGCCTTTATATGCTTCTCTCTCATTGACAATCTCTTCAGCCCTTAGGGAGAGACTTGGGGGATGTCTGTCTATATTTAATGACTAGTTAAATTAGTCTGTTGTTTTTAATACCCTTCATATCTTCCTCGACCAGAATCAAGAAGAATGACTGTCCAAGGCTCCTCTGTCTGTCCAGTAGAAAGATCTGGAGGTCTATTTTACCTTGAAGGTTTTTAACTTAACATCTCTACTGCTAGTTTTTGGTGGTTCCCAAAAATACCTGTAGTGTTTTAAATGTTCCTCTCATGTAGCAACAGACAACAATATAGAAATTACTTGTCCGGAATGACAGGCATAAGGTAAAAAATAAAAAAGAATTTAATAATTTCGTATAAAAATGAATGCTGAGCACTGCCTAATAACATGAATACATGAGTTGTTTTCCTTCTGACACACCACATTATTTCCACTTACATGAAATGGTATGTTTCAAGGTTTTTATGTTTTTTTATCTTGAAGGCAATTGAAATAGCTTGTCCAGATGTTATTAAATAATCGAAGCATGCTGTAATCATGTGATCTAATTCCCTAGAAAGAAAAATAATTTCCTGTACTTTATTTACATATCTCTAATTTCATATAAAGCTTACAAAAGAGACTTATGACAATGGTAGTTTATGTTGTTTTCCCACTTAATAACAAATAGTTCAAATTCTCTGCTGGTATTAACCCCATTCACTCCCATCAACTCTCCTCCAGGGAATCCTGTAGGAACAAATTTGAGTACACATGAGTTTGTCACTTTGTAGTGTAAGGATCTAGTTATCGCACAGGAAGGGTATAGGATGCTGGGTGGAAAATTGACATAACCCTCACTTCTTTGAGTCTGAGAGCACAGGGAAAAATAAATGCATCTCTTCTAAGAGAACTAATTGTGTGTTTACTTTCTTAAAAGCTAGCACAATGCGCAGGCCTTCAATGGGACGATGTAAGTCTTGCACATCCCATTGTAAGGGCAGCTTCCTTTATGTATTCTGAAGCTGTAACTTCTGTCAATAAAAAGCAATTTAACCTTTGAAACTAGTGGTCTCAAAACATTTACAGACGTAGACAGTTCAAATCATGGAATCAATATTAAATTTATTTTCAAACAGACAAAATTTAGGAGCTATTTCATTTCTCTAGTCCTCCCTTCACTGTAGGTACAGTTTTTGTACCTATCACAGAATAGTATAATGCTAAGAAGAATATAAACCAGACCATAAAATAAAAGCACATGTAAATCACTGTATAGCTGACATAGTAACTCGGCCTGAAACCTATCATTTGTAGCCAAATACTAGCAGGAAAAATGTAGTTTAGAGTGCAGTAGGTGCAGTGATATTAAAAGATTTTTATGCTTTATAGCTGGGAATGTACACAGCCAGCTTAAAGATTTCTTTCACTGTTCCGTGTGTGAACATGTAATCTCAAGTCTTGACCTCCAGAATAACACAGAAGAGAGGAGAAAACAGAGGGGAAAAAGAAGTTCTGCAAAAAGTCCTTGTTTATTTCTCAAGGGGACACAGGGCAGTTTTTGTGGCCTAACACTGGAATATGAAATGTGAGAAGTTCTCTCCTCTTTCTCCCTATGCATCATTAAAGGCCCAATCCACTTAGCCTTTTCTCAACATTTATTCCCTCGAGCTCCTCAGAAATTAGTTCTGTGATATCCTATTTCAAGAATTTCCCATTTGTTCAAACGATGCCTTATTAATGTTATGAAGACCTGCAATAAATTCACAACTCAGTAGACATGTCCCAGGACTCAATGGACCCTGTTTTGTTGCTGCAAAGTAACATGCAGATGGTTTACCACGAGCAATCACTCTCAGTTCACTTCCCTGACCTATGTCCTGTGACATTAACATTAGACATTACAAACCTCAAGTACATTAACATTTGAGAGCTTTCATCTCAGCAGTCATATTATCTCAGGGAAAGACATTCATGAAAACCAGCTCATACTCACAATGAGTAAACTTTAATGTTCTTTAATGATCAGAAAGATGATGAAGGAAAAATTCTGTAGTAATAATAGTAATTGTGTAAATTTATAAAGCACTTTTATTCTCAGCATTCCAAAGTATGTTAAAAACATGCTGATTAGAACTGTTTGTATGTGGTGTTGCAGAAAAACATAAATATCGCTGAAAGAGAATTTTGAATAATTGCCAGGTTATGCAGTGTCTTATCCTTTTAATTAATTCTTTTAAAATTTCTACTAAAATATTATTTTGACTGATCCTCCTAAACATGGCCAAAAATGTCCAGGCACCAAATCAATCCTCAGTTAATATAATGTTACGGAAAATGGGACTTGGAAATGTCATAAAATAGTGATTTTTTGACACAAGCGTGGTGCAAATAACTATAAAGCCGTTTTCTTTTTCCTTTTCTTGCATTTCCAGGATTCTTCACTGGAAGTGCTCCATTTTGCCCTGAGGAATGAATGAGTCTTCTTATTCACCTCTTAACCTTGACAGCTAATAAGCAAGATTTTTAATGAAAAGCTGCCTTACACAATTTGTCATGTTCTTATGGGAAAACTGGATCTTTATAAAGACATTTTTCCACAAGAGACAGTGTTTTTTCCAAAAGAGTTTTCATTTCTCTGCAAAGGCCAGTAACCAAAAATGCCACATCAGAGAAAACAACAACCTTTGACAGGAACATCCAGCATCATGGTACAGAGCCAGATAGTGTGAAAATAGCCCAAGAACTAATGACTACACAAGCTAATCACCACAGACAGGTCTAACCAGAAAATCAATTATCCTGAGAATCCATTTCTTCTCAGGAGAAGATCTACTCTTCAGTCCTACCCTACAACTGAAAATTGTCACTCACTTCAGCAGACACTGAAAAGGGTGTAATTCATATTTAGGACTATATGCTTATGCAAGTGACAAAACTGAATTCCTGATGTATGTTGTTCCTTTTAGCACTGCAGAGCCAACAAAGCTTGAGTGGGAATTAAATACGAGGCAGGCTTGTGCTTCATCAGCAGATCTGTCTCCTCCCTTCTGATTGCACTTTCCTTATGGTTGATGATGATTATGATCCAGGAAGAAATCACAGCTGTTGTTCCTAAAAGCCCTTTTAAAACTGGGTAAATCCATTACCATATCACAGGCAAGTCAATTAACATGAAATGATCTGATGGTGTTTTTTCAGGCTTATTTTTTAGTGACTATAAAATATTCAAGAATAGGGATCGATACTATACTGCCTACCTATAGATAGAATCCCATTTACATCCTCTGTTTCAGAAACAGGGAGAAATTATTTCAGCTTCCCTTGTTTTAATTTGTTCAGTTTTTAGAACTGTTGATAAGGATACAAAATGCTCCCTGAGAGCATAGAAAGAAAGGAGTTGCTTTTCTTATGCAGTGCCATTCGTAAGACTCCACATCTGCAAATTTTCTTTTTTATTTAACTTTACACAAAATTATTTATAATAAATATAATATGTTGCTTTCTGATATAACATTTCATTTTAGGGGTATAGAAATGGCAGAAGGAGTTTTGTGAGCTTGAGCAGAAAAGCAGGACTGCCTGGGAAGGCAACAACAAAGAAGGTAGGGAAGCAAAGGCTACTGCAATGCTGCCACTTACTGCCTGAAGAGGAAAGAGCTGCCCTGAGCAATTATCATGCACTTTCTGCCTTCCAGTGTCTTATAATTGCTCAGAGCGGAAGCATCAAGTTGTATTACTGGGAGGTGGGTGATCTCTAATGTTAGGAAAACAGTATTTTTTTTGTCTCTTGTACCTGTTGAGAGTCTAAGGTCTTCAGAGCAGAGATTGACTGCTGCTGTGAGGCTTCATATAAAATGACTGAGGTTTCTAAATACCCTCCTAATCCTAATAATAACTTAGCCAAAATTAATGAAGAGGCAGAAAGTCACAGTCACAGAGTTACACCCGGCTGTGCAGTCTTAAGCCATTTGTGGTAATTGGTGTTTTCTTAATGGAGGTAGAATTACACAGTAAAAAAGGAGTTGTATGTAGAGAAGATAGAGTTTTGAAGGTCACATGTCCTGTGGAATAACAGTGAGCTGCAAATATCAATGTTTTCTGCTTCTTTAGGGTCTTGAGATAATCACAGAGCTGATCTGCAACTAAAATTATGACAATTTTAAACAACTGCAGAATATAAACTACTGAATGCGTATGTCTGTCTGTTCTGTAGACTTCTGACATTTTTTGCCTTTAAAATTTATTGTTGAAAATTACTGCTATTGATGCTTGGAAATTTCCTCTAAACAAATGAGAAACTGGAAAACAAGGACACCAAATCTTATATTGACAAAGCATCCAGTTTTCATTGAAATTGATTTAACTGATTTCCATGGCTAGGTACATTTGAAAATATGTAATGTAAAGGCATCTGCACAGATCTCAAGAGACGTGTGCTACAGGAGAATGATCTGAACTTTAGCTTGTTCAAGTTTAAGAGTTTAGGATTGTTATCAAATTTGCTTGAAGGCTGAATCCAGAATATTTCCTTAAATATTGGCAGTCACAGTTTTGTCATTACCTAAGAATAGAATCCAGCTATTTATTCTTGAGCATGAACCATTAAATTATAATATTTGGAGGCTTTTAAAAGAATTTAGCTTAATTGAATAACTACATCTATCATATATGCTACAAAGGCCAGATTTTATATGCAGTTAAAGTCTTAGAGAAGTAAGTAGACCTAGTGATGTGATAGACCTTAGCATTTGTGTTTGCCATCAGCAATTGGCATTTACTATAGCTCTACAGGCAAAAAAAAGCAAGAAAAAAACACTTTCATTTTAACTGTCAGTAACAAAATATTTAAAGCTCTTTCACAATGAGTATTTCATTATTAGAAAAAAAAATTAATACAAGCAACCTGTTAAATACAACAGTTACCTGAATTCTGGCAGATATGTGGAAAATCTGCATTTGCACTTTATCTATTCTGGAGTGAAAGGCCTAATTGCATGTGTTTTCAGTTTCCATTTGTTTCATGACTAGTTCTTTCTTTTTATTGTTTTCCAGTCATAATCAGGTGAGGAATATCTTGTCTGACAGAGCAGTTTCCTGCATTATGTGTTTAATGTAAATATTGCATTTTTCCCAAACGTGGGTTTAATGATGTTTTTGAAAGATTTCTCTTTCCAGTGTCTCCATGGTGTGACTCCAAAGAAATGGGGAGAATTGAGAAAATGGGAAAGATAGAGCATGTTCAGATAGATATCTTTGACAATTTCTCACTCACTACTTTGATAAAACCAGTGCTTGTTTTGACTGGGTCCAGTCGCAGGGTTTCATGTCCTTTGAAGCTTTACTAGTCTCTGGATGATGACTGATTGCTATTCTGAGCTTCAGGAATGCCCAACTATTAATCCCATATCTGACAGCTGGCAGTGGGACTCCTACAGTCAGTGCAACAACCTACTCAGGCTTCTGACATGTCACTTGGGCACATCCCCAGTCATGTATGACTGGGTCTGGAGATTGCGTTTCTAATTGCAGTCCAAGGACTGAATGACAGAGCATATCTGTGTTTTGAGAGAAAACAGAGATCTTGTCTTCTGGACTCAAAAAATGCATGACTTCAGCATAAGTTAGAAGGTGTGCTTATGCCTATTTTAACAATGTGACATGTTATCTGACATATTAGGAACAGCTTTGAAGGGAGTGAGTTGGTGTTAATCACTTGATGTCCGTGCTTCACATATTTTGGGCATATTTTAGACTACTAGCAGCCATTAAGCAGATCCTGTGGAGGCAGGGTAGTGTTTTCACTGCACCAGTCTCCTTCCTGTGCAGAAAGTCATCACTGTGCAACCAAAGCCCACAGACTTTCAACCTATACACATATCCCCTCTCTCAATCATTCCAGACCTTTCCAAGGTAAGATGACACATACTCACTGGAATTCCTCCTGGAGGAGATATTGGGCCAACTCTTGAAAGAGACCAAGGGCATAAAACCTCTAATTTTTGTTGTGTAGGCGTTCTCTCACCCCTGATGGACAGGAGCTGTGACTGACCACAACCACTCACACATCACTGGAGCCACAGCTGATAATATCTCTCTGTCTTGTTTCTTATTTCTCTATCTCCTTTTCTATCTTTTTCTATCTCTCCTCTGTTAGGGTGATATTAGCTCCCAGAATGCCTACAGACCACTCTTTCCAGTTATGGTTTTGCCAGTTATGGTTTTTCTAGTTACTATTCCAGAACTGTTAAAATTAAAAACTATTGGTGTTGTTATAAGCAGATATTGATTTTTTTTTTTTGCTGTAATCTCATCCAAGGGATCTTTTAGTAAAGAACTCAGTTGTCCTGACTCAGAGGTAGGTCGCGACAGCGTTCAGCAGTTCAGTCTGTGTCCCCTCCCAACTTCTTGTGCACCCCAGCCCTTCACTGGTGGGGTGAGGAGCAGAAAAGACCTTGACCGGGTCCTTCAATATAGTTTACAGTACAAATCCAAAACATAGCACAATGCAAACTACAAGGAAGAAAATTAACTCTATCCTAGCCAAAACCAGTACGAATCTTTTCATCCACTTCTTTTCTCATTTCAACATATCCCCAAACTTTCTATCATGTGTGTTTTCAGACTATCATGCTGCTCCTGTGCATGTAATTGAAGCCTCCAGAATCACTATTTGAATATAAGTCAAATATATTTACCTGCACTCCAGGAAGAACACAGTTTTCCTTTCTGAGCTGTACCTCATACTCCCCCCCTCACACCCTGCTGCCTGTGTGCTGGCTGCCAGAGCCAGCAGAAGGAAGCAGTACCAGAAGCTATCCCAGGGTGAGGATGCTGAGCTTAAGGGCAGTGAAGTTCTAATTAACACACTGACAATGTACAGTCTACTACTTTCCTTTTATCACTTGACTTTTTCCAGTAACTTCACTACCCTCACTCTTCTCCTTACCTCTGAACATCTGGCCAGGCATCACTCTCATTACTGCTTCTAAAGGCTCAAGTGATAGATTTGTGACTCTATGCATCCTTTTCTTTGGCTAGTGTAAAAAGACCCAGGTGATTGTTCCTTTACTGGTCAAAATCTCATATGGAGAGCTATTTTTATAAACAAGAGAAGACATGATGAAGGCCATGAGCACTTGGAATGAGTTGCTGTCGTTTGTAGTAAGGTATTTCCTCAAAGGCAGAGGTAATGAGCAGTAGCTTGGGTGGCAACTGCCTCCTGAGGCTTGCACTTTGCAATTTGCTGTCACTCCACAAATTGGCTCATATGGAAAAAAAAGGAAGACTTTTAGGTGAAGGAGTGTGGATGTATAAATACATATTTAAGCATGTTAAGAGATTGTTTTCAGAGGCAACTAAGGTGAGGAAATGGATGCAGACAGCTAGGAAGAAGCTTTACTCATTAGATCCATAAGACTAAGCTTTGAAGGCTTGGAGGAAGTGACGCTGCACCAGAATCTGTAGCTTTGAACTATGAAGCAAAAAACTTAGAAAATGTGTATCTCAACAGGCAATACTTGATTGCATTTGTGCATATATATGACTGTAATTATGCATATCATCCAGGTATCATGGAAGATGACATATAATGAAGGGAATGGGGGAATGAATAGGAACATACCCACTGAAACACATGGAAAATATAATTGAGCAAATGCATAATGCTTTTTGGTGGCTCTTTTGCAGGAAAAACACTATGGGAACTCCAGAATGCAAGTATGAGGAGCATGTTATAGATCTGTATTGAAATCTCATCCTGTTTTGAAGATCATCTGATTACATTAGTATGTGTCTGTTCCATTAAAAACAGAAAAGAAACATCTCTCAGAGCTTAGGCATATATCGAGCAATAGGAAATGCACCGTGATTTCACTGAGTAATTTTCAAAAGATATTGGTATGATTTGGATGCACTTACAGGTAGCATCTTCTCTTCCTAATAAAATAGTACATTAATTTCTTGAGCTAAAAATATGACAGTTGATTTAGTTAAGTACAACCAAAAAGAGATAACCTGTAAAATACTTAGTGCAATGGAGTTTTCGCAGTAAATCACGAGCATCTGAATTGAGCATAACTGCATGGCCTTTTCTGAAGGAAATTGAAAAAGCTTAACTAGAAACTATGGGAAGATCCAGTATCTGAACTTTGTATCTTAGGTAATTTTAGAAAATTCAGTGGCTGAAGACAACTTCTATTCTTGCAAGACAAAAATCCATGAGATTAAAATTCTGTCTTTCCTGAAATTTTAACATATTGAAATACTTATTATCATGTTTTAGTGGAAAGGAAATGGATTTATGCTTATGCCTGCTAAAACTTTTCTGAGATGTTACTACAATAGTTCTTTTCAATTTTTGTCTGAAACAAGTTTTCAGGAAATAAATATCCCTAGAGGAAAGTGAAAGATAATAAGGGAAAAATTCACTCCTTTCAGATATACCATGTGACAAACATACATTTTCTCTTATTTTGGTCATTGTTTGCAGTCATGTAATCTTACATGATCAATAAGTCTGTTTATGTGATATACTATGAATGGACAGTTGTACTTAACCAAAACCCAGTATTTGTGATTGATATTTGTGATTTGGATTAGGTAGGCTAGGAGATTCTGTGGAGTAAAAATATCAATAAATACTAAAGAGGTAACTTGAAAACACAATCAGTAAAGCAAATACATTGTTTATGATATACATGTCAAAGTGATGTTTGAAAATACAGAACAATTTAATAAGCTGTTTTCTATTAGAGATGTTAATTACAATTTACTCCCACTTGTCTAAGTTTGACAAGATTGAATTCCCACTTTTCATACAACAGAAGTCCTGCTCAGCTATTAACAGTATGGGAAATGTATTTATAGGCACTTTGTCAGGCCCTGTAGTTAGAAGAGTCAGCAAAGCTTACTCATTCATGTTTCTCATGACCCTTTCCCTTCTCTCCCCTCCCTTCCAACTGTCTCTAACAAAAAGCTGAGGTTTTGTTTGCAGTGTACTGTGAACTGTTTCATTTCTGGCAATTAAAAACAAAGGAAATCAAACCTTTGTGGGAATTTTTGAAGTGGTAATGAGTTCAGTACATGCCATCCACATTCTTTTCAAACCTCTTCATATAACCTCTGGTTTTTTGTTCTAGAATAAAGAACATGGAGTCTGCTAAATCCAGTTTCTTAAAAGGAGGAAAATCACTATGTTAAGTAGTGTTTCCCCTCTTCTCCCAGTCTGCCCCAAATCCCAACTTTATAATAGGAGATTGGGAGGTGGGATTGTAGTTCAACAGAACAACATAATTGCTATAAAAGCTGAAGACAACAGATGACAAAACACTGTATGTGTGTTGCCCTCAGTTTTCTTGCTTTCGAGTGTTTGAAATCTTGCAGTGCAGATTCTCACGCAGCTTCAAGAAAACAATGTGTATTTTTAGAAATTATCTATGTGTTTACGTATTTGTCCTCTGGAAGGAGAAATATGATTGCTGGTGATGTTCACCATCCAGGTTAAAGAAGTGGCGACCTGTGTAGCCAATCTCTTGCCTTCCATACAAATGTGTATAAATGGAGTCAGAAAATTAAAATGGAGGAGCTTTCCCTTGACCTGCTGCTGCCTGCCTCCTTCTTTGCGTGTCCAAAATAGTGACATATGTGTTCTTGTCAGACATAACAATAAGCTGAGGAAGGGCCCAATAAAAGTAACCAAGGCAGAGTGCAGTTGCACAGAAGGGTACAGAAGAAGTGGGAATTTAGGCTATTAGAAATACAGAGTCACACTTCTTACACTATTGTACCTTGAAGTGAAATAGACTCATTGCAAGTGACTCCAATGTTTGGCCCAAAGTCCGACTTAATGAGAGCAGAAGGCAAAGGAGTCAAGTTTGCAGTTGGCTCTGCTAGCAAGTATCTTGGAGAACATGAAGAACTCCATTCATGCTTCAGGACTCACCTTTGGCATTGCAGGGAGAGCTAAAACTGTCTATCTTGCCAATTGAGGACTTCCCACTTACAGAGAGGTATGGTCTGCATGCTTGCAGGACAACTTGGACTTGGCTGGGCAGAGAGGGAGGGAATGTGCCCACCCTGTGCTGTTCTCTCACAGCTATCAGCTGGCACTTCCCAGGTGATGTTCTGCCAGCTCCCACGGGCCATGCTGAGGGGTCTGAGGGTTCATACAGGCTCTGGAGACTAAGAAAGGAAAAAGGAAGTCTTGATTTTGGTATCAAATTGATTTTGGTAGAGCATTTAGTAAACCATCTTCTCTTTATTTACCGTGTGATTAGCATGCAGAGTTCTGTTACACAACTAGTGTCATAACTACAGGGAGCAGAAAGAGTGCTGGCCAAAGGCATCAGCCCCTCCAAGTTGAAAATTTTTATAGAAGCCTCAAGTACTGAACATGAACACTTTTCATGGAGAGTACAACAAAGGTGAGAAGGCAGCAGCAAATAGTCTTTGTTTCAGTCCTCTAAACCAGGCCCCAGTGAAAGGGAAGCATAGACTTTGTGCCCTGATTGACAGGGTTGATAACCCAGCACGGCACAGGGACTTGGTAACAGTCTGTGTGCTGGGTAACACTGCATCTTTTCACAGTTTTTTCCCTGCATCCCTGTCTTATTCATTGTAGGTCTTTGTTCTGAAAGACATAAGACAGAAAACCTCCTGATAGCAAAGCTGTGAAATTTGCTTTGTGAACTTTTTTCAAAGCCTTGAAGTGGGTTTTTTTCTGTTTTGTTTATTAAATTCAGAGTAAAGAAAAAAATCTAATCTTTCCAAAACAGCTCTTCTGGCGTATGCACATTCATTCATTCATCAATTCCATACCATGTCTTTCACGCTGTTCTCATTTCCTCTTCAAGCCCCCCTTCAGCTCAGAGATTAATTGATAGCAGTTATACATTCCTATCGTCTCCGCCATGGCTGTGAGAGGGAATTGAGACTACTTGCCAGTAGGATTCAGTAGTGCCATTTTGGAATATGTGAAATGTCAGAACACTGATACTGGACAGCACAGATAGCTGATGGACAGAACCATTTCAATACCTGCTGGTTTTGATCATTTCAGCATAAAAATTACTCTGGCTTTCAATTATGTGCTGCCACTAGAAATGTTGATGCTCAGAAATGAGGATTTATGTTTTAGTTTTAAGTGAGACTGCTTTACTGGATACTTAATCCCATCTCTTTTTTGCTGATGTCTCCACCACCACGTTCGTGTCAAGCCTCTCTGCTCTCCCAGCTCCTCCGTCAGGTGTTCACAGTCATCCTGTTTTATCCAATTTAATTTCTTCCCACTCCAGCTCTCACTTCCCTAACCTCAGTGTCTCTTTGGTGACTCCCACCACATTCTCCTGGTCCATTCACCTTTCCTTGATAATTTGTCCTAAAAGAGGTGTTCAATTCTTTACCACACTTCCCTGCTCAGCTTCCTTTCCAGACATGGATCTGCCTTATGGACGTCTCCTAACTCACAAACTTTATCCCATACATACACTTCTTTCCTTTTGTGCTTTTCCACTCAGACTTTTCCAGAAGTCTTTATGCTTTGAGAGCTGCTTCTTCTCCCTTCCTTTGCAACTAGCTCAGACAAGCTCTAAATTTCCCATATGCTTCTTCCCCCTTGTTTTTCCAGCCCCAGCCTCTCCTCCCACCTCATTTCCTCTACTTGGATCCTCATCATCAGCCCCTAAAACAGTGCTGCTCCAGGAACTAGAGTTACTCATGACTAAGCCCCATTTCTGCAGTTCACGCAAAGTACTGTTTAGAAAACTTCTTTGTGTGTATTCCCATTTTTGTTGCCAGTGAGAGCAATGTCTGGAAGTCTCAGCTGGAGTAAAAACAGAGGGGTGGTGCTGGGGAGCTTAGGAGATTTGGAATGGCTTCAAACTTCCCTTCAATGAAGCATGGGGAGGCAATTAATGGGGAAACCTGGCCCAATGCCCAGCTGCAGAGTCTGCCTGTGCTATACAGCTGGCCTTACTCATTTGAACATTTTCTTTGGTTCAATTCACCACATGGCTTTACTTCACTGGGATTAGCTCTTCAGTTGTTGTAAGCTTACACAGCCTTATTGAAAGTAGTGTAGAGATGCTGGTTTACAGCAAATAAAGATACAGTCCCTCCTTCC
>VXBB01024638.1:364478-396960 GCA_013399915.1 Illadopsis cleaveri | reverse complement strand
TTTTTTTTTTTTTAACTTTGAATTGAAACAGAATTTCACTTGGTGTCATGTCAAAACCCCAAGTTAAACATAATTTCAGCGTAAAACCTCAAAATGGTCTGGGTAAATATGAAAAGGCTCATGAAGTTTAGGCAATCTTTAAACTTTAAATGTAGAACTTTACAGAGCTCTATCTGTACATTATCTGTTCTGGTTCCCAGTGTCATGTTCTACTGCAAAAATGTTGCCTTAATTTAATTAGCCTCCAGCTGGAAGAAAAAAAAACATAAAAATGTTTTCAGTGTATTCAGGCTTAAGAATTTTTCACTCCTATTCTGAGTGTTGCATTTTCAGCAATCTGAAGTGCTCAGTTTCATAGACTTCCTAGACATTAAAGGACATCTTCAATAGGAAGTTATGTCAGAGCCAAAAGAAGATTTGTGGATCTTGAAAACAGAAAGTGTAGCACCTATATTTTAAGCACTTTTCCCTGAAATGCAATCCAGAATCAAACAGTCCTCAGGGCATGGGAAGGGTTGCATAATTCAAAATGATAGTCCCAAACTCCTGCGTACCAAGACGAGAAAACTAGCCAACAGAAACTGCCAAAGATGGATTATGGCAGAAAATCTTCTCCCTCAAGCTTACAGAGTACAGAGTTAAAGTTCCAGGAAGGCATATTGCCAAACAAAAATATGTTTTAGAGTTACATTAATTATCTAAGAATAATTAAGCCCTCTTTATAGGTCATGTTATGAACCAGATTCCCATGATGCTCAAGCACTGATGTAAAAAATTGCAGCTGGTTCTATGAAAACTCCAGGATTAGTATGTTTAGGAATTTGTGCCAGACATAAGTGAATTATATAGGTAGAATAAAATGTCTATTTTTTTATTACTATCTTTATAACTATTGTTAAAACACTTACCTGGGAAAGTATAACAGTAGGGTCACTTAGATTTATTTACTACTCCAGCTAAAGGAGAGATATAAGCCCCGTTATTTCCTTGTCAAAGAGCAGTTCAGATGTGAGCCTGAGGTAGGATGGGAAGTATTACCATTGCTTCATCTGAGGTAGCCAGACACAGAAAACTGCAAGAAGGAGCAAGAAATGGGCAATCTGTCTCAAAAACTTAGGTCGTCTAAAATCCTCATGGAAGAGGAAACTGAGATCCCACAGGTGAATTCCTGCACCATGATATCTGAAGTTGTGTATATGGAATTAGAAATAAGTAACACAAATGTACAACTTTTCACACTTCTTAAGGCCAAAAGGTATCAGAGAAAATCCTCAAACAGCTGACAGAAACTGTGAAGCTGAGATTTACGTTATCATCATCTTAATGTGAAAGTGCACTTGGCATGAGTATGTGGCAGGTTATGTAAGTAAGCACCTTTAACACATTATTAAAAAATAGAAAAAAAACATGGAAAGAGGTATCAAAAGATTCACAGATTCAGAAGCCAAAGTAAGAAATACAGCCAGCAGTCTGTGATCTTCCAAACACAAAAGCAGACCATAAAAATAGCTGGTTTAGCTATCCTTTAACCAAATTACTTTTCCTATTTACTTTTCTCTTACCTGTGAATATGATCACACATTGATTGTAGTAGAATGAAGCAATATTCAATGGTGTATCATTAATTCACTTCTTTTTTCCAGTCAGAAATTTCTCATTCCTTTTCTGCCCCTCAATTTACAAAATAAAATGTCATAACAAGACAGTTTGTTAAAAAAAAAAAAAATCTGCACACAAGATGCTTTAAAAAGTAATTCTGTGGTGATCTCAGAGGGCTTCAGTAAAACATACCATAAGCATGTAATTATTTTCTCATCTGATTTCTCCTTAATATGATTCAAGAGAAAGGTGAAAACAATTTAGTTGCTAGGGATTGTACTATAAAACAGCCTATTTATAAAGAATGTCTCCATTTGTCACTTCTTAGATTAAGGTAGAACCCCCAACTTCGACAGGAGTCTCCTCTTAGCTGCCTGCAGTCAAATTATTGCTAAAATTTTTTGTTGATTTTCTACACTAGTACATTGTTTTCTGAAGCAATGCTATTCAGAGCAGGCCACTCCTAACACTAGATAATTTTGTCCTAGAATTAACTAACATTTCTGTTAGAATATTTCATGATCATTCTGTTTCATAGCTTGGAGCAAAAATACCTCCTCTGAGCTGAGTTTAAATGTATTTCTCTCACATAAATGCAGATCCATCAGTAATGCTCCCAGACTACCAAGATTCCTGAAGAAAGAACTCAGTGCCAAAGTCTGCTTTCATTTATGTGGATGTTAAATTCTGCTATTATATGTGCCAGTGGCCAAAGAAGCAGGTTGTAAGACAGTAATTAAGAACATCACTTCGCCAATGTGAATTATGTGTATGATTTTGAAGGCAGATTTTGGCTGGTTTGCCATTGGCTTTTTAAAAGTTTGTTTCCCATGACGTTGGACTTATTGTTTATTAGAATGTTTTGGGCTATATTAAAGCTTTTGGAAGAAATTCTACCATGGATAATCTAATATTGTTCCCATATTTTCCCTGAAGTGAAAATCTTAAAATCTAATGTATTCTCTTACTTTAGATATTGCTATGCTTAAAGAAGGAGCATCATGCTACAGAACAATCAAATATTTCAGTGGATTTTTAGCATGTTTAGTGTTTTTGTGTTCCAAGAAATAGAGGAGAGATCTAAAGCTGTCAGTCTTTACATCTATATAACACCTTTCCCTTAGCAGTGACATGTTTATATTAGTGACAGTGTTTAGAGTGCTGGAATTCCCTCCCCAGGGATGTGATAGAGTCCCCATCACTGGAAGTTTTCAAACTAGGATTGAACAGGATGCTAGATAATCTCACCAAGTATCCCTTTCCCTTAAAGGTTGAATCAGGTGATATTTCTAAGTCCCTTCATCAAGAAAGAAACTGGATATCACTTTGAGACTTATTTCATTGTTAATTTATCTAGAGGTTTAGCAATTTTGAATCTTCAGTGATGAACATGGTGGTTTTAATCCATTACATAAAAGAAAGGGATTTGGAATTCCACAGTCCAGTTTAATCAGCCCTCTCTGCCACACACTTTGGGATGCTGATCAGCAGCTCTCCAGAGACCCTTGAGATGTGAGCTGCTGACCACCCTCAGAAACGTGTGTTTTCTGTCTGACTGTAGTGATCCTACATGTCTCACCACACAGAGAAACTGATTCCTCAGTTCTTGGATTCTTACAACAAAATTGCTCTCTTGGCAAATCTAGGTGAAGATATCTGTAAAAAGATATTTTAGTCTTAAAAATTGAGGTAGGTGGAGTTATTTAACCTTTTAAATAGATATATGTGAGCTTAAATTGTTCTGCTAGTGGCTCGAAATGGCATGACATTTTATGCCTTTTGGAAATAAAACTGCTTCAGTTCATTCTGAAAAAAGCTACTATGTAGCATAGTAATACCACCACCTTGTGGGGAAGAAATATATCCCAATATGTGCAAATATTCCCATGTACTCCACAGGCAGAGCCAAAACCAATACATAGTTAATATTGCTGAAATTAAAATTTAAAAAATTATTCTAATAGAAGGTACTTTGTATTAAAAAATAACAAAGTATTTTTACTTTGGATAGATTTACCTTCTGAGTTGCGCTTAGTATGACAGCTCTGTAAACTTGGCACAACTTGCACAGCTAAATACAAACCTGATATGCCCTTGATTTATTAAGATATTTAAAATTTATAAATGTTTAATGTGTTTGTAAGGGTATTATAAAATAATGCATTTTTGTGTAAAAGGCTTGTAGATAAATACATTTAAGCTCTTTACACAGCATTTCCTGCAATTCTGCTTTATCTAACTCTCATTTTCATAGAAAACATTGAAATTAGGCTCTTCTGACAAACAGGACATCTGGCAGAGGCTGAAATATACCCAGCCTGTGCTCAATCAACTGATGAACAAGACCATCCTTTCTCTTCCTGAAATTCCTCCCCCTCCTTTTTTTTTTTTCTATTTAAGTTCTAAACCCTATCACACATAAGGCAGGGTACAGACAACAGTTTCATTCACTACAGGCCTAACAGTCTGTCCTCTGCACTGAATGACGTAGTATCCTGTGGAAAAAATATTATATGCTTATGTTGTTAAAGGCTGTAGTATAAAAATGATACTTAAGATTTAGCATAAACACTGAAAACTTAACTCTAGAATTTCCTAATATTTTTGAATAATTTTCAGTGTTAGTAATAGCCAATACAAAAGTTTTCATGTTTATTTCTACAGACAACATTTTAAAGAGAAGAGTGAAAATATGTTCTCTTATCCATTACTATAATACCACTGAAGTAACTCTAGGTTTAAAAAAAATAAAATTAAGTTTTCTTTATTGGAAAGTATGAAACACCTGCTAAAACATATACTAATGAAGGAGGTTTATACTGTTGAACAAGGAAATTCTGTTTTCTGTCACTAGAAGTGCCTTTTTTTCCCCCATCCTGTAGCAGTAAAGGAGTCTGTGTATAGTAGAATGCTATTGGGATAAAATACATTCAAAACACACTCTAGTAGAACTAAATTTGGTCCTTGAAGAGGATATTAGGACTTTATGTGGGTGGAAGAAATTGTGTTTCTTGTCCTGCTTTGGAAAAAAACATTGTAGAAATCCAGCACTGCTCTAAGGTAAGAGATATCTGTCATTCACACTGCCCACTTGACACACTCAACTTGGATCCTTCAGGGCTTAAAAAGCACACTGCAGGCTGTCATGAACTAATTCAGGCAATCTAACCTGGTCCTAGGCTTTCTAACCATTAAGGTTTCTAGACTGTGATTTCACAGATTCATGAATAGTCTCAGAAGGGTTAATGATCTTTTGGGAGCAGGCACTTAATGTACGAAGAAATATAAAGGAGAAGGCTTACTTCACACAGTAGAGCTGTTGCCAAGAAATCAGGGAAAGGCTTTAGGTTTACATTAGCTTGAGGATGTTTGCTCCAAAATTTCTACTATACTGTAGCCAAAAAACTGGAAGAAAAGTCAGAGTTAATTCTCTTTTGAGCTTTTTCTGTTGAACTTTTTACACCACAAAGTGCAAACAAAGCAAGAAAATTAGCTAAACTCCTGTGAGAAGGGGATTTTACTGAAAGGTTCCTAGTTTTTCTGCTCCTAGTTTTAGTTGTTGCTGATGGCTTTTAAATACTCAAGCGTCCTCTGTTTCCTATCAATATGTTTCCTCAAGAAAGTATGCCGTTTAGGCAAAAGATTTCTTCTCCTTTTTTAGTTTTTTCTTTTATGGCTACGAAGACCTTCTGAGAGCCTGAACATGATCACTAGATTTTTATTCTCTTCTTATCTAATTAGTTTCATGTTCCACTTTTGGACATAAAGTTCTTTCAAAAAGTCCTATCAGCTTCAGATCCACACTGAAGAAGAGCAATTTGAAGAACTTAAAGTCCAGAACATACCTTTAATTAGTGTCTACATTTGGTGTTGCAAAGTTCCCCTGGTATGCAAATGTGCACAGGGGCCTTTAGCTGCTGCCCCATCTGTGTCATGATTCAGAGCTGAGACAAAGAACTCGATAAAACCCTGGGGAAAGCAGAGTCTGTTAGGTGTGATCTTTGCACCACTTACCACAGAGTAAGCACAGAGTTCAGCAGACAGAAATCAGCCACAGATGGTATCTATCATCTGAAAAAGGGGAGTAGTGAACCACTTTGCTGAGCAGATTAAAAGCTAGGGCACTCCCTCAGAAGAGGTGACTGGAGGTACATAAACATGGTGTTTTTTCTCCAGATTGTTTCTGTTTTTTTTCATTTCAAAAGGAGTGTTTACTCACTTTTAGACACCATGAAAAATGCATATTGATCTGGTGGGGAAAGGCATGCACAAGTCTGTTCTCACTCATCAAAATAAGTGTCTGAATCACAGAGTGACTATTAAACTTTGTGTTTTACCTCAGTCTGGCTTCATGGCTCTGACATTTATGGCTTCCTAACAGTTTTCAATAGAGCTAAAGTTTTACTTATTCTCTCAGTCACTCTCTAAGGCTTTGACAAAGGAAGTGGAGGTTTGTAGGTCTGAATGTCCACAGAAGAGGGAGGAACATGCCTGTGCTAGTAAGCAAGGACACTAGAAGTTGATAAGTTCCATGATTAATTTTTTTTTTGTGTATGTGTCTATAATCCAGAGCTGTCTCAGACTTTTCCAAGTAATCCTGAGTTCAAACCAGCTGTTTGACCTGATCAGCTGATGCATTCCCTGTTACACCCTGTATTGCCCACATTCAACATCATTGCACATGAATTTCACAACTGGTTCTCAAGGGTGGGCTACCAGGCTGCACCTTGTGTGAATAAAGTGGGCTAAAGAATCACACCTTCTATATGGAACCAATACTTTATTATTAGTCTAAAGCTGACAATATCATTATTAGGCCAGTTGCACCAAAATTGACTTTTACAATCAGGCTATTAAATTATTACAACTCTTTGCCAATAGTAGTGCAGTGGGTGATATACACACACTTTATAGTGTCTTACCCTTTCTTCTGTCAAGCTTACATTCCTATATTTCTCAGAGTCCTGAAAAAAATTGCATCTGTTTTGATGTTTAAGAGAATTTAAGAATTTATTTGTCCAGACTCTGCCAAACTGGTGCTTATGCACTGAGAAGTTTACAACTTTAGATGCAATGTTCCTCATGACATTTTTAATTGTCCTACTAGACTGCAGACCTGTTCTCAGTAATCAGGTGTTTGTCCTTAGGAGAGTGCTAAGTACATGCAAGTGGAAGTGCCGAACCACAGCACTGTTTAGGTTGGAAGAGATGACCAAAGGCAATCTGACATCCTTCTCCAAGCAACATTTCTTTCTAGTTTACTTTTAGTTACTCATGGCCTTGTCCAGTCAATTTCTGAAAATCACCGATGATGAAGATATTCCAAATCCTCCAGCAACTTGTGCTTAACTACTTTCATGGGGATTTTCTATAGGTAAATAAAACCTTGAAATTTCCCTTCATGAAATTTAAAACTCTTACTTCTTGTCCTTTTCTTGAGCACGTCTGAGAAGAATCTGCCTCTGTATTGCCTACAAGCTTGTATTAGGCAACAATCAGCTATTTTTTTTCTCTCTCTTCCCTTTTGAGACATCCTTCATATCAGGTTTTAGTAAGATATCTCATTTCAGGAATATAAAAATTCAGTACCTAATTTCAAATCCCTGTTCAAAATTTTGATTACCACTTGCAACCAATCCATTCGATCTCTTAAAAGATCCAAACAGATGAAATGATTAATTGTGGCTAGGGAATGATAAAGACCCAAACCCAAACTTCTGAAAGACAATCAGCCCAAGTACTTGAACAGACTAGTACTGCTGGGAGAAAGACAGCCACCAGCCAGATTAACCAGTCACCAGGCATTTGCTTGGAGACTTTTCAATCACAGAAAGGGTCAGCTTGAAAAGAAGTATAAAAGACTCTTTGAATTTTTTTTACCTGGGAGACAGGGGTGTAAGAAAATCTTGTGAAGCAAAGCCTGGTGTGGCACTGGGAGAAGCTGTCCTGCAACAGTTGCAACTTTCCCATGGGCCACCACCAGCCATCTGTGTCCAGCCTGTGGAGAAACACACACATGGGGACTCACACCTTAGTGTGCCTGTGGGACTCTGAGGAGTGTTTTGCACCAGTTCCAGCAAGCTGTGGGGAGCTGCAGGGGCTCAAGTAGTGCTGGGAGCAATATCTCCAGTGGGAGATAAAAATATGTGTCTTGCAAAGGGGGGACCATCATTCTCAGGATATGAGGTGCACGGGTAACTTCAGATGGCCACAAAGAGGGTCCACGAAGTGTGTACATCATTCTGTGCAAGTGTGTTGGGGTAGGATTAGAATTTTTTTGAATTTTTTAATAGAATAAATAATCTATTTACACTTTGTATGTTTCTAGTATAGTGAATTATCTTTTGTACTGAGGATAATGATCCCAAATTATTGATTACCAGTGATTCTGTAACATCAGCAAAACAAGGAAACTTCTTTGATCCTGATTTGTTTCAATCCACAGTACTGGAGCAGTTTTCCTTGCTCTACTCCATGAATAAATGTCTTTCACCTTCTGTGGCCATAGACACAGTGAGTGTTCTGGATTCTGTTTCAGGATCAAGCTTCCCAGCGCAGTGGTGCTGCTCTGGACATCAGTTTTCCCATGAGGAGAACATCTCACTAGAGCTGCACATTCCTTTGCAGAGTTTCAATATGAGTGAATCACAATTTTCTAATGAAAAAGTTCAGCCAAAGGACTCATAATCTGCTTGACATTTTGTTTAGTTCAGCCATACATCAGTAATATCACTGCTTTTACGAAGTAACTTGAGATGGTTTTTAGCAAACCAGCATTATCTAAAATATTTTAGGCTGCGGGCCTTTTGCGTGTAGGTTGAATAAAGCAGGCAATTACTTGGCTGCTTATATTCAAGTATTTTTCCAAGAATATGCTTCATTTCTTCTCTGTGTGGCATCACTGAAGGTTCCCTATGGATTTGTTCTCATTGCAGATTTCATGCTTATATCACAACCTTGTTTTCCTCCCTATTTCTTACATAAAGAGAACCAGAAGTGCAAAATACGGAACTTAAGTGCATTCTTAAAAGAAGCAGAGAAGAAAAGTGTGGCTGTGACTTGACAGTTTTATCAACTCTTTGTACTAATCAGAAATAACTGTAAATTTCCATCTGTGATGAGAGTGAGCACGAAGCCATGCACTGCTTGAGAGTGAGCAATGAGATGTCACTTTTTGAAACATGATGTTATAAGCAGTAATTAAATGCTAAGCTAACCTGAGTTTTCATATGGATTCTTTATAGAATTTCTTCATATAATTCAATTTCAGAATTAATTCCCACAATATTTTGCTAACAGCAGTATAAATTAATTGAAAGATATCTCACTTTCTCAATAAAGTCGTCCAGCTTTCTAATAGACGTTGAATAAAATTAATGGAATAACTTTGACAGTTTGTTTGACAGTTGCCTTCCAAACACTGCAGCACTGCTTTGCTGCATGGACTTTAATGTTTTCCTCTTCAAGGGACACAAATGTCTCATACAACTTAGCCAATGCCAGCATTAATAAGTTACTTATTCAATATTAATAATCAAAAATATTTCTTTTCTCACCCACAAATACCATTTTTCTTTTCATTCTGGCATTACAGACCTCTGTTAATGTAACAGAGCAGGGAAAAAATGTCCAGTTCTTACCCCTCCAGGTGAGAGTTGGGCTCTGTCTTGCCTAGCTCCACATCGCACCATTTTTCACTCATGTATTTTTGGCTCCACAACTATAAAAAGAGTGAAAACAACCCCAAAAGCTGGCAGTTAAGGAATTTCCTTGGAAGGATGAGCTGAGATCCTGAAAGAAAAGAGATTCACACCCAGTGGTCTTGTGCTGACTTCTTTGCTGTATCTTAAAATACACCATCAGTTCAGGTTGCCAGTGGATGTAGGCATTTTCAATTAAGAACAGAACATGTAAGGACTTAGTGTAATTTTACTTTACAGCTCTCCATAAGCCTCCAGAGCTGTAGCTATTTTTGTGCTGACTGCAGAAAATTTAAGCATGTCCTTTCAGAAGAGCAGATTACGTTTCCTCACTGGTGCATCCAGTATTCAGATCCTTTTGCACCAAAACAAGGTGTCTCAGTCACATTAACTCCCTGGTGTAGCACACCAGGCCTGGATCGTGTGGCCGGCAGCTACCTTAGGAGTATTGGCAGAATGTCCGGGTGATGAATAAATCAAGAGATGGGCACAATTCAGTGACCCGAAACAAAACAGGCTTTAATAGTCAAAAAAACAAACACGTAGAAGGCGTTCACAGTATAGGGTACACCAGATAGGGCGAGGGCCAGGGTAGGAACAGTAACTTTATATAGAGTAGGATAGGGGTGGAGTCTGAGGAAAGCATTCCAATCACAAACTTTGGTTAGGAATATTAAAATCAATGCATCAAATATACACCAATAACAACAGGAGAAACAAAGAACTTTCTAGCAACATTAACATAAGAACGCCCAGAGAGCAATGAGGGTGAGTTTTTTGCTCACCATAACTAAGGAGATTTCTCCCATGGCCTTAGGCAAAAGCCTTTGTCCTGCTCAACTCCAACACCCTGGTCCACTTTCCACCTTTGCATCAGTATTTCATTAACGTGTCTCTCCTGTGAAAATGGAAATGTGACCTTTCTGTTCAATGGGGATGAGACACCTAGTAATTTGCTGATAGAAATTAAAGGTTTCAGGTCTGCTCTCTTGAATTGATAGGTCACAACTTCCAAGATCTTTTCTTTTGTTCAGGATCATTGTATTGCAACTGCCTCCTGGGAATTTTCAAGCAAAATCTTCTGGTAATGTTTTTTTACAGTTTCTCTCCACAAAGGAATATTAAGACCATGTGTCTGACAGCAAGAACTCCAAAATTCTGCTAAATTTTCTGCCCAGAAAATGTTGTGGGTGTGCTATGTGAGTGTGTATCAAAGAGCCAAACATCCAAAAAGCACAAGACATACTCTACATCTATTTACCTTCTTTTAGTTTACATTAGCTCCACTGTGTCCAGACATTTTGATGTGACGTGTTCAGTAGATCAGGATCAGATCTGTAAGAGTGGACATTTTGATCCAGTGATAATGGTCTGAAGTTTCACGGTGAGCATCTCTGATCTAAAGGCATTATGTTTAGAGCTCCTGCTGTGCTGTGTCTAGAAATCCTGGACAACTACCATACAGATATTCTGCTCTGACAAGATTTCCAGGAATGAAAATGGATTCTCCTTGAGAGACTGAAATTCATGTCGACTTACTCAGACTGGATAGCACCCACTCTACACTGTCAGTCTCTGCATTTTCTCTAAACCATAATACTTCAACTCATGCCTGTTTACATTGCCTTTTAATGAAATTAGGCATGTATAAAAATATTGATTAAAACAGTAGCCAGATCTTAACACAGTATCCACTTCTTATATTCTTTGTACCAGAGAATGTAGCATGCAGTTCTCATGAAATTGTTGATGCATGATGCTTCAGAAAGGATTATAGAATTGTAACCTTGTTAATACCATTCAACAGTTTATTATGGCTAATAGTCCATCCCAGCTGAAGGAAATCTTCATTGTATGATTACAGATTTAACTTACAACGGGTTTGATAAAATATGCTTAAACTAGTAGAAGTCACTTGATGTAGCATTGCACAGTATTTTGATTAAAATTTTGACAGTATCATTCCAAGTTTACACTAAAATGATTACATTACCTTAAAAGTTAATGATTAATCATTATCCAGTTGGTATATTTCAAGTGGGAATAATGAAGAATATGTCATTGACATTTTATTATCCTGAAGAAAACTATTGGAAATGTAAATCCATGCTGATGTAGCTGTATATATGTAAAAAATCCCAGAGTTAAAAATAATAGTAAAAGAAGTAAGTTTTTCCAGAAAAATCCCAAAACTTCTTTGAGCAGCCACCTCAACTAATTTGTATAATAAGTATTTTAATGCAGCAAATTTGAGGCTATGTTGTAGAGACTAATGCTAGCTTCTGATGCTACTTACAAATGAGGAAATATGTTCAGAAAGGGAATTAGTCTGATCATGGTAGATAACAAACTGAAAATGTACTGCAACGCTAAGACAGCTGATATCAATCTCTAATCTAAGCCTAGTATGTAACTAAATCAATGTCTGTAAGTACCTACACCAGAAAGTGATTTAGCAGAATATATGAGCCATCAATCTTGCGAACAAAGGCATAAAAATGTCCATGGACTGTCAGCTAAACCTAAACAATTTCAGAATAAAATAAGGTATAAACACTTCACTGTAAATGCAATAGATTTACACATCTTGAGTAAAGCGAGCCCTCCTCTTCCTGACCTCAAGTCACACCAAGCTTAGCAGTCTATCCAACTCTGTTGCTCAGACGAAGTTAGGGCCTGAGCAGGAAACACTATGGTGGGTTGAGTGCCTACTAGAAATATTTACTTTTTCTGCTGTGAGATAGGATTAGGAGAAGAGCAAAGCAGGCTCAAAACTTAAAGGGTATAAAGAAAGCTTTATTAACAAAACCACAAGAAATAGAAAAAAATTAATAAGAATCAGAATAAAACTCTTAAAACACTTCTCCCCTCACAACCTTCTTTTCTTTCCCACTGACAATGAACAGAGACAAAACCTGGGACTTAGGTCAGTTGACTACCTCTAAAATAGTCTTTCATCAGTTCTTTCAGGGAGAGGAATCTCTTTTGCTATGTCATGGAGACTTCTCCACAAAAAAACAGTCCTCGTGGCTTCAATTCTCACACATAACAGCTGACCGGGAATCTGCATTCATGAAATCCCTCCCATTTCACAAAGCCTTCCCATAGCTGTGTTTATGGGTCATGTCTATCTCATGGGGTACCATTTTAAGGATGAGCTGTTCAAAAGCAAAGGTTCTCTTCATCTCTCTCTGAGATAATTTTTATTTCTGGGAACAGAGATCTTCTCTCTCTGGGGGCAGGTCTTCCTCTTCATCTCATCTCTCTCTCTCTGTTCAAGCTTCTCATGAGATCACAGCTACTTCAACATTCACTTAATCTAACACCAATGCCTTTGCTCATGTCTGTAATCTGAACACCTTATCTCCACACATACTGTTTCCACAAATTAAAGGAATATTCTCATATATCATAGTCCATCACCATGGCTTTGCAAAAGAGTTTCAGTTTAAGACTAAGGCATCTTCTCATTGTCCTCCCATCTGGGATCTGACTCCTTCTTCACTGACCTTAATGTCTTCATGTGTTTCTCTACGTGTCTTTACNTCCTCCCATCTGGGATTTGACTCCTTCTTCACTGACCTTAATGTCTTCATGTGTTTCTCTACGTGTCTTTACTCTGTCCTTTTCTCTCACTCAGAGAGGATTGATGTCTTGTAAGTTTCATCCGTGCAATGAAAGAGTTAATATCTTGCCTGGGGCCTATGGAGGTCGAGATGGTCCGTGGTTGCTGAAGCAGTCACAATAATGGATTTCAGGCTGTGCTGGGGGATGTGTTAGGATCTCAGGAGAGGTAGCTGACGCTTTGCCCCCATAGGGATCTCTGACCCCTGCTGTGTTCAATTCCAGCTGCGGGGCCCACACTCTGGTCTCAGCCGTATGGTCTCTCATGGTGCTGTGACACCCCCTCAGCAAGATGACTCAGTAGCGGCAGCCAAAGCTCTTTATGGTGGAAGATTCTTTGTCAGCCGTGCTGGGGGGGGTGGAACCGGTGGCAGGATGTTAACAGTTTTTGGGGCCCAGTCCAGCTGACACAGGGCTTTTTTTCCTCCCCTTCCTCTGCCTGGCAGCTGCTGAGCCCGGCCTGGCCGGGACGGGGCCCAGCGGGCTTCCCGGGAAGGAGCCTGGCCCCTCGGCAGGGCCCGCCCGGCCTGGCCGACACGAGGCCAGCAGGCTTCCTGGAAAGGGGCCTGGCCTGTCTTATTACCTGTTCCACGGCTGGAAGAAAAACAGGGCTTTCCAGGGCTTTGTTCAGTTTTTAACATGTGTGTTCACAGAGGCATGTTCAGCTTTCTAGTGGTTTAACAAGGTGTCAATATTCAAAACTAGCCACTGATTGGTTTTGTCAGGCACAGAGGAAGATGTTAACAGCTCCTCTTAGAAAATCACTTCCTTCTTCCCTTTTCACTAAATATCAATCAATGCAAAACTAGCACAATGAGAATCTAGGTTATTCAGATAAAATATTATGGCAAAAATGCTGTGATACATCTTAAAATATACCAAAGTAATACTTTATTATGAAGATGAATTATTAAAAGTTAGGGTGAGACAGTTATTACATGTCTTGATAGACAATGGTGATTTACTCTTTATTCAATTTATTCAATTCAATTACATAGGTACATTTTGAATCATGGAATGGAATCATATAATGGCTTGGGTTGGAAATCATAGAATGGCTGTGGTTGTAAAGGATCTTAAGGACCATCAAGTTCCAACCCACCTGCCATGGACGCTTTCCACTAAACCCAGTTTCTCAAAGCGCCTTCCTTGAATACTCCCAAGGGATAAGGCATCCACTGCTTCTCTGGGCAACCTGTTTCAGTGGCTCACCCCTCTCACAGTAAAGAACTTGTTCCTAATTGTTGCAGTGTACATTTTAGGGTTTTCTAAAGTTCTGTATGTTTTTGTTATTTGTTTGTAATGGTATATCCCTACAAACCCCTCATCCCCAATTCCCTGTGGTCTTTCCCTGAGATAGATCCTGTCAATCACACTGCCAACCACACCCTAAGCCTGAAAAGTTCTAGTAAGGCTTCAGGGTGTCTCAGCAAGGTATCAAGTTCCCCACTCCCCTTTCTGTTCATAGATGGCCCTGCCAATTGTCCCTAGTTCTTGGTCACATCCCAACCCCCTGAGATTGGTTCTGGGCATCTCTTTGCCTAGGAAACACCCCTGATACTTAATGGGCAACTTGATCCCTAGAGGCTCACTCTCTTCTCGTGGGTCTGGGGACTGAATAAACCTATCTGCTTCCCACGTGAGAGTCCTCCTTCTTCCACGCCGTAACCATGTTTCAGTCTGAGGTTCAGACCCACCAAACATCAAACGTACAAGGCTGTACCCCTCATATGCAGACCGGTGAGACAGCTAGCCAGTAAGCTGCACCGGACCCCACCATACCTAATGTCTAATCTAAGCCTCTCCTCCTTCAGTTTAAGGTCATTCTTGTTTGTCTTATCACTACATGTCCTTGTCAAAAGTCTCTACACCTTTCTCGTAAGCCCTCTTTACATACTGCAAAGTGTTCTAAGGTCTCCTTGGAGCCTTCTCTTCCTTCAAGCTGAACAATCCCAACTGTCTGTCATCTCTGGTTTCCTGGCTCATCAAAACATTTAGCAAAATTTAGCAGGCTACCCTTCACTAGTTTTCCTACTGTAGCAAGACTGAATCCCAAGTGGTAGGATAACTGAGTCTGGTCTCTGCAGCTGTGGTGCCACTGCTCATCCCATGACACTCACAGACCCCTTCCATCTCTTCAAGTTGCTTATCAGCAGCATTCCTGCTTTGAGAGGTCCTTTGAGACCTCTCCATCATATCAATCTGTTTGTTTCATCAATAATGAAGAAGCCACCAAGGAAAACTTTAGGACACATGCACAGACAAGCAACATGATCACATAAATGTCTGAGAGAAAACAAACTGAATATGCCTTTCTCCCTTGAGATAAGAATCAAAGGATTTATTCGTCAGTGATTTCAGGTTCTCATGATTTATTATTTAGCATCTGAAAAAAGACTGCTGAAAAACTCAAAAGCTGTGTTTTGCATTATTTTTGTCTCTAAGTGCATGGTTATGAAATAACTTAAGCAATTCCTTTATACAACCCCTGAACACAAATACAAATGCATTTAACCCCATGCCCCAACCCCAAAACTTACTCGTTTAGGGAAGCCTGAATACTTTTTTGGAAGAACTTTTTAATATATTTATTTTGGCATGTTGATCAATGAAATGAGCTACTTGGTGATAAAAGTAACTACTCATCTTTGAACTAAAGTATGATTAGGAGAATAAATAAATAAATAAATAAATAAGCAAAGGAGAATCAATGTTGCCAGGGTTTCTTGTCCCATATCATCACCTCCTTTTGAGATGGGAACTATACTGCCTATATATTTTTCATCATGAAAGACACTGGCAACACTTAGAAAAGCTGACACTCTCTTTCTCTGCAATGGCTATTTGTTTTACGTGTTGCATTTTGAATTAAATATTAGGAAAAATTATTTCTGTGTATATCTTAATATTTATGACATTTCCAAAAGCTTCTTGAATCGTGAACTGGCTACCTGTGTCCCAAACTGTCATGCTAGCCTAATCTGTGATATAATTGCTAGTGAACACAGTCTGCTGGCAAAGTCTGGGAGAGGGTGAGCAAATCCATAACTTCCTCAACTAAACATTATAATTCACAGCTGTGAAAAGCATTTTATGCATGGTGCTATAAAATATAATGTGGAGGAAAATGGAAACAACAAAATGTGTGCATGGACTCTATATTTGCTAAACCAAAGCAAGAATATAGCTTTGCCATGTATGGGAGGTTAAGTTTGAAGTCTGGGAACAATTCCCTTTTGGAATTTCAAAGACTGGTTAAAGGTGTGCACTTATTTCTAGCTGGTAATACTTAGTCATTACAACAATATACAATGAACAGTGATGATAATGACTGGGAAGCACTTTCATATTGTGGTAAATTCAGTTTATTTTGTTGCAAATTCCAAATCCTGGAAGTCAATACAGAGTCCAGCTCCTGACTCACCAAAAGGATCTGGGCTGATTTTGTGGGCAAGTGGGTCACTATCTGTAGCATGAGAACCATCAGCCTATGGAGCTGGTGCAGAACTTGGCATGCAGGTAGATTTTCAATGCTGTGAAAGAATCCAGGACAGGACCAGGATCCAGAAGGTACTGAGAAAGAACCAATACCTTTGACTTTCAGGAGCCAGTTTTCTCTGAGTTGCACATTCAGTATGAGCCACAAGTCTCATGTCTCTCTGGAGGTGTTATGAGCCCAGACTTCTTATAGCTAGTGGAACAGGAAGAAAGGTGTATTGGAATTAAACTTTGTACAATTCCTTTTTTTTCTTAAGTTATGACATGATTTTAAAGCTAAAAAACTTCAATATGCAGTCTGTTCCTAATGAAAGAAGTATTCTGTTCTGGAAAACCCAGAGAAATCTTGAAGAGAAGTAATTCAACAGAAGCTTTCAAGATACTATTGTTTCAGAAATAGCTGATTGATGGGTTAAAATTTAATAAAAGAACAATGAGTAGCATAAGTGAAATTGCTTTCTATCTATACTTAGCATATGCAGTATTAAAAAAAAACAAACTTCAAAGAAGTTGAAGATGTGCAAAATGAGCCACAAAAATCAGTTGAAGACTAGAGGAAATACTTTGTGAGTATTAAAAAATCCTGTTTATTTAATGGAAAAAAAGGACAAAACTATGATTTTTTGACAGAACCTTAACATCCACAGGATAACGTTCAGCAGAGAAAAGCGACAGGAAGTAGCAAGTGAAACCTGAAGCCAGTGAATTTGTATATAAAACAAGACACAGCACCATTAACAGCTGGGGCTGGCAAGAAGTCATGGATACTTTCTCTCCCTCTATCTTATAATCATGACTAGCTCCCAAGCCAGGAGCAAAATCATGTCTCACATGAAGCATTAAATGTACTTGAAGCTCATCCTCATTTACAGACGGGGGAAGAACCAGAGGCACCATCTGTAAGAACATGGCAGCAATTCTACAGCATAGAAAGGGCAGTACCATACTGAAATTAGGATGGACAAGTGGCCAAATCCAGTCATGTCTAGGGTCCTCACTGCTTTCTTATTTGAAGTTCAGCTACAAAAAGACCAGACAATCTTCTTAAACTTTGTGTAAACATAATTTTGGTGAATTGTCATAATTCATAAGATGGGTAGATTACCTGTACAAAAATGAAAAATGTGTCAGACATGGGAAACCAGACCAGAAAGTCTAATGCATTGTAATTGTCTCAAACCTTATATCTTTAAGTAACTAGGCTGTGTATAAAAAAATCCTCCCACTCTTAGAAAGCCATCATTTTTTAGATCTGGAAGAGATATAAAGATGAAATAGCACTCTTGGGAAGACTTTGTGATCAAGAAAAGCATTTAAACTGACTCAAAACTTGCTAAAAAAATAGAAAAAGTGAAATAAATGCCACATCCAATCACTTGGAATTATAAGTTATAGACAATTTGCAAATTTTTAGCTGCTCTGTTTCCCTGCCCAGTTTACAGGAAGCGATAGCTGGCTTCTCAATTTATGAGCCCTCTGCTAAGGTTATTGTGAAAAAGGAGCAAACTGTCGAGCAGCTGCTTTATCATTTCACATGTTACATTACACATACCTTCAGGAATTATTCCACTTATGAGTCTGAATTAGGCCATTGGTACAGCTCTTACAGCTTCTCATTAGCTCTGCCAATACTCTTCTGACGGTCAGGAGGTAAAGTTATTAACTGTGAAATCCTGCTTGCAAGGAGCTGTTATTCCAACTTACACCAGAGCCTTTCCATACACAGAGCTCTTGTCTTAAGTTAAATAAGATTGTTATTCTAATTCCACCTGTTCATTAGGTCAAACTCCTGTGCGTCATAGGAGAAACTATGAGGTGATTCACCTACTATTATGCTAAATTGACAGAAGAAAAATAATCTGCTGAAATTGTTCAGAATTTGCTGCATGTTTATAAAGACCTGCCCTGCCGTTTCCCACACCTCCTGCCCCTACTTGTCCTACATTCTTTTTTTTACCTGTGATTTTTTTATTTTGCAGAATAGAAGTAAAGGGTTAATAATAGTACAGAACACAATTAAAAAAGAGGACTTTGTCTCGTGTACTCCACTGTCTGGCATGATCTGCGAAAGTGTTAGATTTTCCATTACTTAGATGGTAAGGAATAAAGTATTGAAGGTTTAAAGTAAGCTTCTTTTGGTTATCTAACAAAATTTTGCAATTTGCAGCCTTTTGGAGGGAAAAGCAAACTCCCTGGTTCCTCAACTACAAATTGGTATAGGTCACTAAAAAAAAAATTCCAACACTTATAGAAAGTATTTGCTATACTTTAGGTAAGACTTACAGGAAAAGAAAAATAAAGGGAAATATTATAAGCAAAAGAGAAATAAAAAATTGCTATTAAGCTACAGACAAGTCCAGCAGAATTTGCACATTTAACAGAAATCCTAAATTTAAATATTTACAATGAGATATGCACTGATGCTGCATAATCACAAGGATTTGAGGAGATGGAGAATAGATATAGTCAACCAGACTGAAATATATTTTTGTATGATAGTGCCCTCTATGGATATTTTCAGAAACTTAAATGGTATGGAAGAAAATTATTACTTTTTCTGTTCTCCTGCTTAGAACAATGAGCAAGGAAAAGTTGCTGGGAGTCTTGCTCACAGGAAGATGATCAGTTATTTTGAGTGAGAACTTGGGAGTGAACTGATATATATTTAGATGCCCATTGGACCAGGATGCTGGCACAGTGAGACAGATAATTTGTCTGGCAGCAAATACTTACCTGTTGTGACAAAAAGAGGAGGAAGTAGGGAGATCTATTCTTGAAACATGACATGTGACATAACTCAGGATTTAAGTGGTGAATTGTTATTTTATTTGTGACAACTGATGTAAACTAAATACTTCCTATGTTTTATAGAATTAAAAAGTTAGCACAGACTATAAAATTATTGTAAAATTAAAAACTACACAAGTTAGCCTATAAAATACAAACAAATGAGGCACTATAAGAAAAAGAACAGATGAGAAAGTTAATATTAATTTATCAGGAAATTAGCATTTTTTGTATGGCAAATTGGGAATAAATTTGCCAAATCTGCAGACAAATATAAATTCAAGCCCACTGTGATTTAACATCTGATAAAATAGGAACTTTACCATGAGATATTTTGTCCTTACTGTAGATGGTGCTGTAGCATAAAATATGTATTGCACTCTGACTCCTGATTTTAAACTATTTAGCTATGATCAACATACAAGACACTCTGTGCATAGGATTGAGTCCCAAATTGTTGTCAGGGATCATGTAAACATGTTGCAATTTATGCATGGTCTTTTGTGAACAAGTGTTTGTTAAAAAATAAAAAAAGTAAAATGTTGAATTATTTTCTATATTACTAATATGCTGGTGTATTACAGCATATTAATAAAAAAAAAATCTTTACTAAAGGGGGTGTGAAGCTCTGGGACAGGCTGCCCAGGGAAGTGGTTGATTCACTATCCCTAGAGGTACTTAAAAAGCATGTAGATGTGTCACTTGGGGCCATAGTTTAGTGGTGGGTTTGGCAGTACTGGGTTAATGGTTGGATTTGATGATCTTAGAAGACTTTTCCACCCTGAAAGATTCTATGAATCTATGATATGCTATGCCATGCCATGTCAAGGTTTAGAAATGTCTGTGGGATATATTTGCTGAGAAGGATAAATCCCTCTATTTTTCTTTGTTTTATACTGATTTCTTCCTTCATTGAGGACCAATGTGAATTAATTTTCTCTATGCAGGACAAACATAGACTGATGGCAAAAATCAAGTTCAATGTATATGTCACAAGCATTTATTTTTCCAAAGAAGTCTCAAAACCCACCCAGTTATGATGCAAACTGGGGCTGTCCTCAGGGGCTGGAGGGACCCCAGGAGAGTGGTTGGTGGAGAGTAGGGCAGGTGCTGTCCTGTCCCTGCCTATTCCCTAAAGATACTAGTCTTCTTATCTAAAAGGTTCTTGCATGTTTTTATTGCATATTGTCTGTACTACTTGTTTTGGAACTAAAATTCTTTTCTTCTCTTTCTCAGGTCACAAATGCTGCAGCTCCCCTTTCCAGATCCGTGCTTGGCAGATGTCTGTGTGATGGAAGACAAGAGCTTTCAGAAGCTGCAGAGTGCATGGGATAAGGAGCTTGCTAGACTGACAAGCAGCATGTTCAGAGGGAGGGTCTTCAGATGAACCAAAAAACCCAGTCTGACTTTTCATTTCAAAGAACCACAGAAAAAGACCATAGAGGGTCACCTCTGCACTCAAGCAGGGCCATCCTAGAGCACATGGCACAGGATTGTGTCCAGATGGGTCTCGAATATCCCCAGGGGTGGAGACCCCACAGCGTCTCTGGGCAATCTGTCCCAGTTCTCAGTCATCCACACAGTAAAGAAGTTCTTCCTTATGGTCAGGAGGAACTTCCTGTGCATCAGTTTCTGCCATTGCCTCTTGTCCTATTGCTTGGCACCACCAAGCAGAGCCTGGTCCATCTTCTTGACACCGTCCCTTCAGATACTGACAGACATTGATGAGGAACCCTGTCAGCCATCTCTTCTGGAGACTGAACAGGCCCAGCCTTCCCTCACAAGAGACATGGTCCTGTCTCTCAATCCCTAATTTCCCACTTAGCTTCAAATGAAAGTTATCTCTAGTGTAGCCAGATTTCTGAAATCATCAGGCCAAGAACTTCTCTAAGTAATTTTCCCATACACCTTTGGCTGAAGGAGGCCCAGTCTTGCTTATCTCTTCCTCCTAGTGTTAGACTTCAGAAAAAAGCCCTTTTGCTACACTTCAGTGTTTCTGGTACAATATCTGCTAAACATTTTGGAAGCAACAGCCGCCTCCTGAGCCTCTGGGACTAGCCTGGAGCTTATTTTACCAAGTGCCCCCACATTACTGTATATTTTATTCCAAACATTTTAGCCATGGAGGAACCACTAGTTCACTAGTGGAACAGGCCACTTCCTAAGCCAAGAAAGCAGTATGCCAAGGGGGAACATGAGGGAGGAGATGCAAAGTGAGAACACTGACTCTATCAGCAACATCACATTAAAATGAATATTCTGGTAAAACACCATTAAAGTTTTTTATCGTTAGCTCGTACTTGTTTTCTACCCAGTAGGGGTTTTTTTCTATTGTCACTCACAGCTCTTAAATTATAAGGGAAACAGCACAGGCAAAAGTCCTGTTCTTAATCTTCTGGGTGGTGTTGGGAGAAGCAGAGCAGGGGCAGTTGCAGGAGAGTGGCCCATTTTCCCTTCATGGACACAGAGAATGTGAAGTAAAGTCTTAACTGTGCCTCTACACACTGCTTTGAGAAAGATGCTCAAGCATGTGCCTCCTCTGGCTCCAGACTTCTGCATGTGGACAGAAGAGGT
The DNA here is from genome assembly GCA_013399915.1 of Illadopsis cleaveri. NCBI lineage: Eukaryota > Metazoa > Chordata > Aves > Passeriformes > Timaliidae > Illadopsis > Illadopsis cleaveri. Next base: position 375,178 of record VXBB01024638.1, on the reverse strand, counting down.
TGAAAGCAGTGATAGGATGGCCCAAAAGTAGACTGTCTAAATAGTAGTTTGACAGCACGACTGATTAGGAGTCAGAGGCTAACTCTACCACAGTGATGCCCTCAGTAAAATTATCAAGTGGCAGTAAGACTGTCAAGCTGAATCACATGGCCGGACAGTGCAAGGGAATCTGGTCTGCAAAAGGTGCAGGACTGAATGAAGAGATTGTAGTAGTGAGCTGAGGTCAACCTGTCAGTAATTTCACTGTAGAGGGCAGGATTTGGTCTTGTCTTTGGTGTCTGGACAGCCAGGAGCATCTTCTTTGATGAGGAACAGTCAGGCTGGGGACCAAGGGGAGGGACTGACCCTGGAGGCGCTTCTAAGCTTCTGATGTAAAAGCTGAGAGGTCGTGTGTTTTCTGCCCTCACTCATTTGTTTTCCAAGCCTAGCTGCTGTTTCCCACATCCACCTCCTTTTCTAAAGTATTTTACAGGATGGAGCAGAGCAACAAATTTAAAATATGCCACTTCCAGTCAGACACTGGAATAGCAGCAGCCTGCATTATCAGAAACTTCATTAAGATGCAAATATGGTAGCAGAAATTGTCAGTTCTGATACCTCCTTGAAGTTATTTGAGAAAACTCTTTAGCATTGATAAAGTGCTTGTGTCAATAAAAAAACCCACAGGCTAGTCACAAGATATTTCTAAAAAATAATTGATTTGTCTTTCTGAGCCTGAATTTATAGTCACATTTCTGTTAGTTGCCTTAGACATATGTACAATAACCAACACATGTCAAGAATAATAACATATTTAAAAAAACCCAAACTAAAAACCCAACCCAAAACCAATAGCAACAAAACCCCCATTATTTTGAATGACTGCTGAAAAATAAATAAAATTCCTGTCATTTTAAAGTTGTGTAATTGGTGCCATGCGATTGGTATATCAGGAAGTATGTCTGCTTTAGCTTTACTGTGACTTCCTTGACATGGGTTCACAGTAGCTTGACCATTCCAGTGCCCTTCCAAATGTTCAATATATTGATATAAGCCATTTATCTCAGTGACCAAACCTAAAGAAGGAAATAGCTTAGGCTATTGATAGGCTTTTAGATAACAGTTTTGAACACTGAATTCTTGGCTTTTTATGTTTTTAAAATCCCACTGAGTACATTTCAGCATTATTGAGTTTCAAATGCTTGTACACATCTGGCTTGTTGTATAAATTTCTTCTATTTCTAATCAACTTAAAGATTTTTATTCTTCTAATAGATTTTGTCTTTTAAAAGTGAATTTGAGTTCTACTCATGACCTTGAGTAAATGGAAGTCCCTGGAATACTCTGTCTTCTGAACTGTGGGCCAGACCCATGGTTAAGGTAGGTGAACCTATCTGCATTGCCTTCAATGCCAAGGTACTGCATTTAGGGATCTGACCTATTGATGGCTCCCAATTTAATGGAACTAGTAAATCAAGTTTTACATAATTGCCAGCAGTCCTGAAAAATACAGCTATGTCATTTCTCCCATATGTTCAGATAAAGTCTCTGTATTTTCATCTGTATGCTTTCCTACAGCTGCTAGAAAAAAGCAAAGAATATATTCTATTACAGAAGAACACTTGAATACAAATTAACATCATTACCATAAAAGAACTATGTAGTATTTTTAGCATATCATTAATTAAAACAAAAATTAATAGCCCAGATAAAGGCTAGTTAATTTAGGTAGTTCCTACCTCTGATAAAACACCTTATCTACTGTCTAGTATAGCATTGATTTAGCCATAATGGAAGTATGAGTGTTTTAATTAAACTGGAGGATTTGCAGTTAGCCTAAATATATCTGTCCAGAATACTGCTAATTTAGAATTTTGATGTAAAAGTGAAATTCTGTTGAATTTCCCAGTTTGAATTTCACTATTATTTACATCTTAATGTGGATAGTCCCTATTTAATGTGTATTTTTATGCTGTATATTTTCATCTGAACTATATATAAAACAGTAGTGTTGGGTTTAATAGGGCTCCTAGACTCATAACTTACAGTATGAAACAAAATACAAGTCTTTTGAAAAGTGTAACTAATGAGGTTGGATAAAGTGAACTTCAACAGTAAATATGAAAATCTCATCTTCTCAAGGGCAAAGATTCACCAGCCCATACATCATTTTTATTTTTTAATGATTAAAAGGAGCAGGTATAAGTCCTCAACAATTGTTTCTGCAACGCTGAAGAGCTGAAAAGCCTGAGTGAATCAGCCAGTGCTGCAGAGGTTTTTGAATTAAGTGCAAGTACAGGGTATTCAGAGACTTATATCTCTAGAATAAAAAATTATGTGAGGAAATGCATAATTATGTCCCTTATTTCAGTAACAGAATTTAATTTTGATTTTATAACATATTTTCTCCACAGACAGTTTAAGTTTTCACCAAAATGCACCATTTCGCTTCCTGCATTCCAAAGTCCTTAGGACAGGGCCATTTTGAAATCATTTTCTTTCAAATTATATTTATATCAGATACAAAATACCACATAACTCAACTGTGATCCTAAAACTTTTTTTTTGAAAACTCTAAATATACTAACTCCCCTTCTTTCATTTAGAGTGATGTAGTGAAATTTCAGCTTTAATGGCAAAGGTTTGAAGGAAGGAAATGTCTGCACTGGCTTCAGGGACTTTCTTTCAGCTCCACTTGTCAGATATTGTTGCGTTTTTGGGCAGAGTTCAGGAGCAGAGGATCTTGATTGCATGCAGTATCATTTTCTCTAACAGCTTGTTCAATTAGAGTGGCTCCCATGACATGCAATGCCATCCATAGAATATTCACTTAGTTTTAAAATGTAACAGAACTTAAAATAACATTTGTATTAATTTGCATTTTAGTGTTGATATGAAAAACACTGGAAGGAATTATAAAATAACAGATGTATTTGGCCACTTGCCATTTTACGATTAAGAAGACCCATGGAGGGACTGTGATGACTGACAACTTCCAATAGGTGCTTAGAAATAAATATTAAGATGCTTGATTTAGGCCAATTTATGGCCTTCTGCAGACAACCAAAACTCCTGTGAAATCATCTGGACCAGTGCAGAGGTTTACTTTGCTCACATTTGCCTCAACACCTGCATCACCCAGTTGTGTCATTGCACTTACCACAGTCTGTTCTCAGCATGAGGAGCTCCTTGCTTGTCATCTGCTCTCTGAAAGGCCTAATTGATTCTCATGTTTAGCTGTAGATGTATCACTGTCCAGACTGGGACACATCCAGCTGGGTGAGAAACTGTCCGAGTTGTTGAGCCCAGGTAGTAGTGGTCAATGCATTGTGCTCCACCTAAATGCCTGAAGCAGGTGAAGCACCTCAGGACACTCTCCTCTGTATATCTTTATTGGCAAAGAGGAGGAGGAGGAGGGAGAATAAACCCTCATGAAGTTTGTGGGCAGTGAGCTGAGCATGATCCAGCACTGAGCCCTGGCACCAGCAACAATCAACAGCATCCTGGGCTATGCTAAGGGGGAAGAAATTGTTCTCCTTCCCTCAGCACTTGTTAAATAGCTTCTGGTCTACTCTGTCCAGGAGAGACTCTAGGATAAAGTGGAATGTGTTCATTGGAGGGAACCAACATACTTAGGGGATACTTCCCCAGAGAAAAGTGGCTGAGGGAGATGGGACTGGAGCAGAGATGGCCTTGGGGGAACCTGACAACTGCCTTGCAACACCTGCATGGTAGTTACAGAGAACATGGAGCCAGGCTCTGTGCTGAAGTCCATGGTGAGTGGAATAACAAGGCAGTATGGCAAACAGGAACAAGTTACCCAGTCCATAACTCCCTTCCTTGCAGGTTTTACAGACCCACCTGGCCAAAGACCTCAGAAACCTAGTCTGAACTTGGTGTAGACTCTGTTTTGAGCAGAAGGTTGCAGTATAGTCAGTGTGAATTCCCTTCCAGCCTGAATGATTTTATGACTGCTTGATGCTACAGAGCTGGATAAATTATTAGAGTGGCAGGTAGGTTTTGCTTTGAAAATTAAACAGAAATGACATATAGCTTAACATCCCTGACTCAGCTTATTTCCAACAACACTAGCAGTTTTTCTTGTGTGAATTACTTTTCTTTTTTCCCCACTTCATCTGTCTTTCATTCAGCTAAAAAAGAATCCACTTCTGCTTTTTATTCCAAATTTCTGCAACTTGTGGCAATGCAAAATTTTTATACCATCCTCCCCCCTCTTACTGTATTCTTCCTTCTTCTCCCCTTGCTTTTTTATCTTCAGTATTTTCAACTGCTGTGACATGATCAAGCTTATTCACAAAATTACCTAGAGTCTAAATCACTGTCTATCTCTCATTGTTTAGGGCAGATTTTACATGGCATGTGTCTGGAAGTAGTTGAAAACCTCCTCATTCTTTTTGTTTTTTAGTTTATCTCTAAAGTTTTTACAGTTCTCACAGACCCTTTCACAACCACACTCCAAATGGTCATCCTTGCTGCTCTATTAATTTCTTCTTGCCTCAGTATTTCTTCTTGATGAAGGAAAAATTGTCTCCATGCCATGGAAAATGGCAGAAAATTATGCTGGTGATTGCTTTTCCTGACTACTTAAGTAAATATAATGATTTATAAAAATATTTACAAATGAAGGTTCTATAGAAGCTTCCCCAGGATGTTGCCGAAATCAATGGCAATTGCATACAAAAAACTATTAATAAGGCAATCATATAAAGACATTTCTTAAAAGTTACAAAACCTCACACTGATACTGAAGATTTGCTACACAATGAAAACAACTCACATGACTGAGACAAGCAGTTGTAGTACTCATCTGTAATGCAGCCTGAAAGTTTTGGTAGAGCTGGCTGATCATAGATGCATCATCTCTAGATCCCTCTTTATTCTTTCTCCCCAATACTAATTACCTGAAACCATGCAGAACAACCATCATTGTAAAAGCTCTGCAATAAATGGCAAACACATTGACACAGCTAAATAGAGCACAATACAGGGATTTCCAGGGTTTTAGATTAGCAATTCATGCTGCATGGTCAGGATCAATATAGACAAATTATTATGGAGCCCCATACCATAGGAATCAGTCTGTCAGGAGTTGCAAACTAGTGATTTCTCACTCAAGCTGTCTTTGGTCAGAAAGTTTGATTCCCAGCACTGGGTCCTACTCCAATACATGTGGCTATAAGCCAGGCAAGCCTAAATCTGTATGTTTCTGCTGATTAAATATGTACAGAGAAGGCCAAGGATGGTTCATGACAGAAACCTGTTTTATGTGACTCATGGAAGTCTAGACTTAATTTCTACCAAGGTAATGCTTTGTAAATATCAATGATAAACTATGTTGGCTCAATAAACAAGTGCATTAAAACACCTTTACACTATCAGTGTAAGACTGCCTGTTTGCAGTGCCCATGTGATACAGTGAACTGGAAATTCTGCTACCACTTAAATTATGTTTAGGAAAACTATGATGGATTAATTATGAAAAGGATTATCAGAATCAACAGGCCAGCATTTATTGCTTATTTGGGTGAACATCTCAGTCTCACTGAGACCAAGAGCAGAATTTCCAGTGGCTGCAAAATTTTTAAATCTTAAATTTACTCTTTTGCTTACCAGTATACCAGGGATATATGTCTGCAATGCTGATGTTGTCAAAGCTAGAAGAGCTGGTGAGGAAGTAGAGGCAGAAGGTAGTTGTGAACTTGAGGTGGTTTTCAGCATCAACATTGTGGGACATCCTGATTCACTTACAAATGTGGGAGAGAGGGTATTGTGGTTTGATGCTGGCTAAATGCCAGGCACCCACAAAAGCCACTCGCTCACCCTCCGCTGCCACAGTTGGGCAGAAGAAGAGAAAAAATTAACAAAGGGTTCATGGGTGGAGACAAAGACCAGGATAAAACATTCCAAGGGCAAACAGGCTCAGCTTAGAGGTAGAAAATGAATTTACTACTAACAGAGTCAGAGGCGGATAATGATAAGTAAAATAAGCCCTTAAAAACCACCTTTTTCCCTTCAACCCCTCCCTCCTTCCCACCAACAGTGCAGAGAGACAGGGCCTGGGGGTTTTGGTCAGTTTATCACTGAGGTTTTCTTACACTGTTCAGGGAGAGGAATCCTTCCCGTGCTGCACCGTGGAGTCCCTCCACTGGGAGACAATTCTCCTTGAATTTCTCCAGCATGGCTCCTGATCCCATGAGCAGAAGTCCTGCCAAAACTGCTGCAATATGAATTCTCCCCTCAGGCACACAGTCCCAAAACTGTTGTGACATGAGTCTCTCTTCCATGGGTCTCTCTTGTACGTCTGGGTACAGTCGTCCAAGGACAGGCTGCTCCAGCATGGGAGCAGGGCCCTCTCTCTCCATGGGTCTCCCACAGGGTCACAGCCTCCTCCAGGCATCCACCTGCTCCAGCATGGGCACCTCCTCCATGGGCAGTGGGTGGATCTCTGCATCCCCCATGGATCCCCAGGGGCTGTGGGTGGATCTCTGCATCCCCTGTGGATCCCCATGGGCTGCAGGGTCGCAGTTGCTTCACCATGGTCTCACCACGGCCTGCAATGGAATCTCAGCTCCAGTGCATGAGAGCATCCCCCTCCTTCTCCATGACTTTGGTATCTCCACGTTGTTTTCCCTTACAAGGTCTCACCTCGTCCACTTCTCTGACTGGAAGAAAAATTGTGTGTGCCTACTTTGTTTTGATTTTCTTCTTTACTATGTTTTCACAGAGGCATTACCAGCCTCTCTCATTGGCCCAGCCTTGGCCAGCAGCATGTCTATCTTCAGAGCTATCAAGGACTGGCTCTGCCAGACATGGTAGAAGCTTCCAACAGCTTCTCACAGAAGCCACCTCTATGCTTGCCCCCCCCACTACCAAAAACCATGCCATATAGAACCAGCGCTGAGGGAAATAGAAAAATTGGGTGGAACCAACACAGTCCAGGACAGGAATGCAATGTGGAAGTGATTTCTAACTCTTCTCCTTATTCCTATCTCTAAGAAAACTTCATAGTGCTGGATAGTCTTATTCTTGGAAGCTGATTTCTTGCTTCTGGCAGAATTTTATATCCGCTTATCCTAAAGATCTGCAGCAGGAAGGTAGAGGGAAAATCAGGCCAGAATAAAAAAAGAAAATATTTGCTATATAAAACCTGCAGCAGCAGCAACAACAACAACAAAACAATTTATTAAGACTGCAAATTCAAGTAGGGATGGCATTTTGAAGATTATCTGTGACTTTTGTCCCTTCTGTTTATACTTTGCTTGCTTAGCTATATGCTTGTATCTTTTTCTTGCACACAAACCAGTATAGAATTGTTTATGGCCTTCAGTGTATTCTTGTGCTGAATATGTGGCCCCATGCCACAGGCACTGTACACCTTTTAAATTCCTTTTAAATGATTCCTTTGTTTGTGGTTTTCATGCTAATATCTTAATCTCAGACAGCCTTGGAGAAATTGTGGAGTAAATCACACAGGGTGCTGGAAATGATGCTCAGAATCCCAACAAGATAGAATTCTTAGTGGTGTGGGTTAAAACCCCATATGGATGACTGTGAGACAAATATCAACCACAAGCCCAAGCCTTCTTTCCTAATGCAGATGAAGCCTGTGTACAAAAATAAAATGGCTCCTTATAACTGACCACTCTTGTCTGCAGCAGTCCTGGAGCTGCATCTGCTTGTTAGCATCCTAGAGGTTTGACAGTATTTATTCTGCTACAGAAAATACCATCTGATACGGTGTCATTCCTAATTTGACATCATCTGCACATTTGCTGAACATGTAGTTTGCATGATACATGATGCTGATAATGAACAATGTCAGCCCTGCTATTGCAAGGTGCCTTCTGGGGTTAATGTGAAGTAGATGTCAATTTGTCAGTCTTGTGGCAAGCTCACAAATCTGTAGAAGCCATTGGGTATATCTGCAACATCCTATATAGGTTTTGGCAGGGAAGAACCCCAAAGCTGGCTCCTCAATGATACATCTAGAAGCGTGAGACACTGTCTCTGTGTCATGCTGTGCAGAACTAACAACACTTTTAAACTGAGTTAAACTGAGTATTTCTTTGTGGTTCTACATTCAAACTATAGACCCTATAGAACATGTAATTGATTCTTTTTACTGCAAGAAACCAGAGTTCAAGACCAATTGAGTTTTCTTTTTTTTTTTTTCAGTATTGTAGCATAGTTTAATATTTTCTGTCCCTGTACAGTGTAGGTGAATTTTTTGCTTCTTAGTGATAAATGGAGCTCATTAGAGCTGTTCCTTGTTATCTTATAATGCCTTAAAGTAAATCCATTGTACCACAGTACATTGCTGTTATGTCTTACAATGCAGAAACATCAGCCATTGCTTTGAAAATGCAATGTGAATTTGACAACAGAAAGGAAAGAAAAATGGTAAAGGAACAGTGAAGGCACAGTGAAGTTGGGAAAACCTCAATGTGACTACTTTAAACATATTTTTGATATCAATTGGCAGTCATGCAACTTAAATATTTTATCAGTCTTTGTAACTGAATCCTTGCTGTATCTCTGGTCTAGATGGCATTAGATTATGGAGATTTTTTCCTGATTTATGCATGGTTCCATGTTTGTAACAATTCATAAGCCTTAGGAAAAGTATTGTGCATTCACTCTGGTTTTGGTTGTTTTCTAATTGCTGCATTCAACAAACAAAGCTATAAATGTTTTTTAAATAAATTTACAGATCATCTGACTGTCTTCTACAGTTATTAAATACAAAAACATTTACAAATTTTTTTTTAGGTCTTCTCTCAAATGAGTATTTGATGTGAAAAAACACATATTCTACTGGTGCCTGAAAATCCAGAGAGAAGCTCAGAAAGAAGTAACTAAAATAGACAAAACAAGGCTTTCGACATATCCTCATAGGTAAACTCAGAAAGTGTGAACCAGGTAAGTTGACAGTGAGGTGAATTGAGAACTGGCTGAACAGCAGATCCTGGGGGATGTAATCAGTGGAACAGGGTCTAGTTGGAGGCACCCTAGCTGGGAGGGGAGGCACCCTAATGGTGTCCCTCAAGGCTCAATATTGGACTGATAATTTTTTAATTTCCCAAAACTTATTTGTTACTGACTTAGATGAAGGTTCAGATGTCTCCTAAGCAACACAAATCTGTGAGGAGTGGCTGGCAGCCCAGAGGGTGTGCAGCCCTTCAGAAGGACCTTGAGGGTTGGAGAAAACTGTGAAATTCAACAAACACCAGTGCAGGTCCTGTGCCTGGGGAGGAACAACCCCATGCACCAGCACAAGCTGGGGGCTGATCTGCTGGGAAGCAGCTCCATGGAGAAGAACTTGGCGGTCGTGGTGGACAACAAGCTGCTCATGAGCCAGCAGTGTGTCCTTGCGGCCAAGAAGCCAAAGGTATCCTGGGGTGCATTGGGAAGAGCTTTGCCAGCAGGTCACAGGAGGTGATCCTGTCCTTCTACTCCACCCTGGTGAGGAACATCTGGAGTGCTGTGTCCAATTCTGGGCTTCTCAGGACAAGAGAGATGTGGAGCACCTGGAGTGGGTCCAATGGAGGGCTACAAAGATGATTAAGGGACTGGAACATCTCTCTGATAAGGAAAGACTGAGGGAGCTGGGCCTGTTCAGCCTCCAGAAGAGGTGACTGAGAGGGGACCTCATCAATGTCTGTCAGTATCTGAAGGGATGGTGTCAAGAGGATGGACCAGGCTCTGCTTGGTGGTGCCAAGCAATAGGACAAGAGGCAATTGACAGAAATTGATGCACAGGAAGTTCCTCCTGAACATGAGGAAGAACTTCTTTACTGTGTGGGTGACTGAGCACTGGGACAGATTGCCCAGAGACGCTGTGGGGTCTCCACCCCTGGGGATATTCAAGAACCATCTGGACACAATCCTGTGCCATGTGCTCTGGGATGGCCCTGCTTGAGCAGGGTGGTTGGCCCAGATGACCCACTGTGGTCCTTTCTAATCTGACCCATTCTGTGGTTCTGTGCCAGTTTTAATAGAGTGCAATGGGATTGTGTTTAAAATTAACTCAACCAACAGCAATAAAAATGAGCTTACTTTTCTGAAAACACAGTCAAATTTAAAAAAAAAAATTAAAAAATTCACAGACATTTTTATATGTAGCTGTGCACATGAGAAAACTAAAGTCACCTTCAAACTTGCAAAAAAAGATAGCTGTAATCAAGACAGTGCGATAACCATGAGTCATGTGCAGAGATCACTAAGGATATAAATACCAGCAAAAAATGACAGTATGAAATATTGCCATACATTGGTATAAATGCAATTAATTTAATCTGCATTTCTCAACATATTAATCTGTATTGCTTATAGGTTCCTAATTTGTTTTTTGGACAAAGATTACCAAACCACAGAATCTCTAAAGATTCTAAATGGCTAGTATGTAAAAGTGGCAATGAGTGTGAATAGAGAGCAAGGAAGATATATTTCAAGTGCATATGTGTCCTGGGGTGACATGATGTTTGTATTCCCAGTCGTCTGTTGGGTTTGTGTTGGTATTGCCCTGTGTGCCTTTGGTGTTGGGTCTGGGAGCTGGGGGGAGGGAGAGGTGCGCAGTTTGTTTCAGAAACTGTCCTCCGCCAGCTGGCCTTGAGAGTCGGATTCAGCAACACACGGAGAGGTTTTTTTTTCAGTAGTTAGTTAGTTAGTGTAGCTAGCAGAGGGGGGAGAAGCTTCCCTTT
>VXBB01024638.1:327961-364186 GCA_013399915.1 Illadopsis cleaveri | reverse complement strand
AGAGCAGCATGAAGTCCTTGTCAGCAGGTATTGTCCAATTTATAGTGCCGGGGAGTATTTTTGCTTGTTTAATAAACAGAATTGTTTCCACTTCTCTCTGAGGAGGGTTTTTTTTCCAAACAGGTTGGGGGGAGGGAGTGCCCCTTAGGAGGTTTCCTCCTAGATTTGCCCTAAACCCTTACAATATGTTAGTGACTGGGAATAAAGCATTTATGTAAATGAAATTAAAATATCTGACTTTGAGAGAGTATCTCAGTTTGTGGGCATGCTTGGTTGGTTTATATTTTATTTTATTTTATTTTATTTTATTTTATTTTATTTTATTTTATTTTATTTTATTTTATTTTTACTAAAGATTAGTCTGGAGCCAGAGAAGAATAGAGCTGTTTGTTCACAAAGAAACTAAGAGCACATTTTGGATTTTCCAGAGCAAATACTATACTACTCTTCATTTACTTCACTGGAAGCACTGGAAGAGCCCACATATTAAATTTTAACATACTCTGTCTTATGACACTAATCATGATAAAGAACATTAAAACTCTACAATGTTTAAAGTAAGAAGAAAGAAACTATGCAAGCCTTTATTTAAAAGAAGTTCAAAAGTGTCTGGACACTGAATACTCCCAAAATAGTGATTTTTTTTTCTGAATTTTTCCATTGTCTTCTAAGACATTTTAAGATTTTTACATGGTAGGTAGATTATGATGGTACTAAAGACAATGAAAAGAGTACTTATATTTTGCATCTGAAGCTTTGTCTGAATTCCATGCACATGTACAAAATGTTTTGCTGATTTGGATCCTAAGTATCTAATTTTAGAGCGCTGAGGCTGATTAATGGCTGCGCTAACAAAATTGTTTTATGACTCACAGCTCAGAAGAGAATTTTCATACTTTTCAGCCTCATCAGGCAATGGTGATGCTCAGTGCTAATTTACTCTGTGTGTGCAGAGTGTTGCACAGTCCTTTGGATGACGTAGCCTCCTTTGTACTGAGAGCCTCCTGTTTGCAGATGTGCAGCCTGCCTTCCCCCAGCAGTGGTGGGGGTGTGCTCATCACCCCAGCTGCTTGGACAGGATCTCCCAGGGCCCTGAGCCTGGATTTTCCTCTCCATGCTCTGTTCTCATGGCCTTGCACCTGCTAAGTTGGTAATGTGGCTGTGGTGGGCTCTCAAAGGAAACAGTTGTGCCAGGCAGGAGAAACACTTAATCTTGACCTATTTTCACCTCTTTTGGGTCTTCAGGGTAAATTTGAGATCCAACAATATGCTTAATACTGAGTGTAGCAGTGAGGATGCAGCTCCAGCCCCAGTCAACACATCAGAAATAAGATCACATAGTCAGGAACCATCAACATGAGTTTGAACATAAAAGCTTGTGTCTCTACTGCAAGAGAGTCTTATGGGGAATCCCTGCTGCATTGGAGAGGAGCTCTGGAGTGGCTGCTTACCTGGGAACCTCCATCACTTCTCTTCCTGCTGGCCACTGAAGAGAATTTTCTCTTTCTTTTTCTCTCTGTCTTTTACCTTTTGATTTTATTTTTCCCAAAGTAACTTTCACTGTTAGTACAATATATGCTGTGAACTATAAGCTCTACTTGCAGTTTTTGTGCATCTTTCTCAGCATCCACTCTGTAACAATGGCTCTTTCTGCAACTTGCTGATAGATTTCTGCACCCACTCATCTTTTCTCACTTTGGGTTTTAAAAAAACATTTTCTGCATCCCAAAATCCATGTTCCTTACTTTTTTCAGAGCACAGTTGTCATCTGCCCTTTTATGTGTGTGCTAAAACCCACAGTGTCGAAAAACAGCTAAATCCAATCTCATACAGATTCACTAGCTCCCTGCTTAATTTAGTGTTCAGCTCAGGGAACAGTCTGCAAGCAGGTTTGTACCTCAATTTGCATGCAGTGCTCTGTTGATATCCCTGGTCTCCAAGGCTTATTTGTAATCCTCCTTTCTGTGGTACCTTCCTGTGGAAGGAAAGAAGAATTCACTTGATGTCAAATTCCTGGGTGAGATTAAATTTTATTAGCATGTGACAGGTTGCCTCTGACAGCGATTCAAATATTTCACTTATTTTCAAAGGTATATTAAAACCAAACCCAGTAATTTGCTCAAAACCAATGAATAAATCACTACTAAAACATATAAGAAAGTCCCAGTACATCTGCAGGACTTTATATAAACACTTCCACACTGTCAACTGCATCTGTTTTCTACACTGTTACCATGGATTTGGAAACTGGATAATTCTATGTATATATGCCTGTCCTTCTGTTAAGGTATTGCTGGAGTTCAAGCAAATATCTTCCCTTTAAGAAAAACTTTGATCAGATATAGGACTTCACTTTCACTTCAGAAATATTTTTTATGATGCCTTAATTTTGGAGACATTAGACCTTATTGTCTGGATCAGCCAATATGGTGGATTGAGATGTCTTCATCATCATGGCAGTTTTTGCAGCCTCTATTTACTAACTAGATTAATTCCATCTATTGAATATGTTCAACAGACCTGATGTGCTAACAGAATATGTCCAGTTTAAAACAAAAGAAGGAAACATGCTGAACTTCTCACACAGCTGATAAAGTGAGCAATTCAGCACAAATCAAAACATCTGGGTCATAAAGCCTAAAGAAATTATTGAGCAAAATTTAGAAATAAAAGAAATATATTATTTAAATCAGCTTTCAAACATTAAAAGGAAAAAGAAAATTACACAGAGTAACTGGAATACTTCTGTGAAGCTTTTGAGAGCTGAATGCTAGTGCTGGTGGCTGTCTGGATAGTTCAGGTTTCAGCCTTAGCTCTTGAGAAGAGTTTCTGACTCTTTTATATCAGTTAAGTGGGGCAGAGGAGATGCTTTCAAAATACTCTTCTAAAATCCTTCAAATTTCTCTGTTTTTCATCTCACTCCAACTAATTGACAAGTATTTTGCCAAAAAGCACGTATACACACAGGCAAACATCCACATGTGCAAAGGCAAGGAAACAGATCAGTTTTAACATTTTGCAGTCCTTCTTTTCAGAATAATTTACTGTAAAACAAGTAATAAAACCCCCATAGAATTGGTAAACATTACTTTTCTTGTTATGGACATTTAAGCAGTTCAGATAGGATCCTTAAATCAAAATGATTCCTCGGTAGCAATTTGGGGAAAGAAAGAAAGAAAGATAAACTGAAAAGAAAAAGGGTGAGATTAGAAAGAAAGAAAAATCAAAAAGAAAAAGGTGAATTTAAATCTTGTTCACATGTCTGCATGTGCCAGGGAAAGCCGGAGCCTTCCTTGGAATGGAGAATGTAAACCACGCCCCCACTCCCTTTCCAATTATAAATTCACGGTTAGAGGCTTTCAGGCAAAGATTTTGGGGATAGAAATAGCAGTTCTTTACTAGTATGTATAACAAAACAAACNAAAACCAAAACCAAAACCAAAACAAAACAAACCCAAAAAACAACAAAAAAAAACCCCCACACCCAACCTAACCCCCAACAAAAAAGGGTGAGATTAGAAAGAAAGAAAAATCAAAAAGAAAAAGGTGAATTTAAATCCTGTTCACATGCCTGCATCTACAGTCACAAATTAATTATTAAGTACAAAAAAAATCTTGACAGTAGTGTTTCTCTCCATGCTGTGTGAATTTAGGGCAGGGATTCAAGACAATATTATCAGACAATGCTGACAAGCAAGTGTTAATTCATCATCTAAACAATTCTTCTGAAGCAGGTTGGCTATTATGCACAGGGATCATAGAAGTGGGTCAAACATGCAAATTGGATCAGTGCAGGAGTTATTACATTGATCCTTTTCTCTCACCTAATGGAGATGCAGTCTGCACTTCCTGCAGGGCCACCAAAATGTTGAATTCTATAAAAAGACTCCACTCATTATATCTTTTTTCTGCAAAGAGAGGGCTATGCAACAAAGCCTATCAGGTATAGCAAGCTTATGGGGAAAAAAAACCCCAAACTTAAAAAATGTTAAATAAGCAATTAATCTCATATATTAGTTAAAACAAATAAAATTATATACAAAATCAAGACCACCTTATACTGCTAACCCTGGATATCAGTCCACCATGGTGCAAATCTAGCAGCATCAGGCCAGGTCTCCTGATTAGTGTGATCTCCTGGGATGAGTTGTACCTATAGAGTCTCTATGAAATCCTGTTTTCTCTGACCTGTAAGCTGTTATGGGATAAGGGTCTATTTGCAAAAGAAAAGACAGACCCCAGCTATTTGTTCAGGAAAACTCATGTCAGGGTCAGAATCTAAGATTTAGATCTTGGGTGCAGTATTGCATTTTCCTTCAGCCAGGAACTGAGGTTTCAGGATTGCCTAGGTTTAGCTGCTTTATTACTGTACTTGGTCTAGCCCTTGGGCTCCTATGTACTTTTATAAATACTCTCTGATGAAAATGAACAAAGATTTTCTGTTGACATGATCAATAGTAAATGTAGTTTCACTTTGGAATAAGCACAGGAAATTCCAGTAGTTTGTGTAAATTCCTGTCTTGTGTGAAAGGCAAAAATTAGGAGAGCAATCTTTATTAAAATAATTAGTTATCTGTAAATGCCTAGAGGTTTGCAATACATCAGTGTTAAAACAATAGGTTTTTCTCTGTTGAACTGTATTGAAGGAATGCATACTCAGGAGAAAGAGAGCAGAGAAGTGAAACAAAGACAATTGATTCAGGACAGGAAAGAAGTAGTAAATCCAGGCTTGTAGTTAGCATTACCTTACTGTTGCAGTAGTCTTCGTATTTTTAATAGTACTACTGAAGTTTTTTGGTGTTATGTAAAAAATGGAACTTCTTCAGAAACCAGAACCATATATATAGATATGTCTAATTTTTTTTTTTCTTTTTCTCATATCAGAATAGCATCATCACGAATAATAAGCTAGATGAATTGGGATGAATGCAAGAATGTAAGAACATAGTTCAGTCATGGTGGATATGAGGGTAGATCCGATATTGTTGGAGGCAGGAAAGCAGTCTGGGTGCTAAAAACAGGGAAAAGAGATGCCCACATGTTTGATAATCTTACACACATAGGAAAACTGGATAATATAAAAGAATTATATTTCACATATTTAATAAACATCCAGCTTCCTCATCACAAATTCTCACTGAAAATGTAGTATGTCTCAGGAATACTTTTCAAAATACTAAGTTTGTTGCTGCTCCTAAATTTCCAGTGTACTGAAAATCTAATTTCTCTCTGCTATTAAAACAGAAGAATTTGTGTTGCTTCCTTTTCTAAAAATAAAAAAATCTCATTCATAGCTTTTCTAGTAAAGAAAGATTGTAATTATTTAGATGTATAGTGAGTAAGAGTCCTACTCATAGTTCAGATTGTCTAGCAGTCCCCAAAGTGTTTCTAGAGCCTGCAGAAAAATACGTTGTAGATGTATAATTATTAATTATTAATTTTGTTAAACAAATTTCAATCTTGTCTATCAGATTTTTGTAGCGACAGGTTAATTAAATAAAACATTCCCTAAAAAAATTCTACCTATTTAAGATGCATCACAAATTAGCATCATCTGGAAACGGCCTTCACAGGAGGTGTCTCAGCTGTTGAATACCAAGCAGTCTTTATTTTAACAGGGAGAAACCTCTGATTGAAAAGATAAAGAGGATTGCATAAAGATTGCAAAACCCCCCACACTGTTCCCCAGAAAAAAAAAAATTAATAGGGCTGTAGCATTTGCATGCATTTTGAAACTGCTTTAGCTTTCAAGCTGGGCCCCCTTCTGCTTGTTCCCCTCCTGCTCTCTGCTACAAATGCTGCACAGCAAGGCCTATGGCAGTCCTCTGTTGATGTGAAACACGAACGTCACTTGTAGTCTCATGTCCCAGTCCAGCCTTGTTCCGTCCCCAGCAAGATGCCCAGTGCCTGGGCTGGGGCTGCCATGGTGGCCCTGGCTGCCCTGCTCTTGGTCAGGAGGTGGGATGTGCCCTGCGTGAGTGCCCCTGCCCTGCCAGCCCAGGCAACCTCCAACATTTCCAGCAACTACCCTCAAATAGCTTCCAGTCCCCGTCATGCCCTGGCATAGTTCATTAAGCTTAATGTAGATACCTGTGTGTAATATGTCCAAATTTATGGTGCTGTGTGCTTATGGAGCATTAACTTCATCCTCATGTAGACAACTGAAGTAAGTCAGAAGAGTATCAGAGGCGCTGTACCCCAAAAGAGTCCATTTCCCCCAGAACCCCATAAATGGACTGACTTTAGCTACAGTCAGAAATCTAAAATCAAGTGATGTAAATCCCATTCTCCAACTTTATCTAGGATATGGAATAACAACATGAAGCAGAGTGTATCATAACATGCAACTTTATGTTGCCAGAATTCAGTTCGTGTTTATTAAGCAAATCAATAGAGCAGAATCACAGAAAGAGCACTGTCTGACTTTATCCACTGAAATCTCAAAGGTTACATCCATATGAGTATACTCGCATATACATGGAAGTTTTGGTTCTGGTAATTTAATAAAAAATGGAAGAAGAGCAGATGTTGCACCATTTATTAAAAACATCAGAGCACTTTTTACAAGCATGAGTGACTTCACGTGTCATCATTTTCCTCATTTATTTTAAACCAAATGACTTATGATTTTGGTTTTATGCAGTGTGCCCTCAACTGTGAGAAATCAACAGCCATCCTTCTGCTGCAGGAAGATTTCTGAAGCTTCTGTGGAGAAAGAGATACTTTATATGAGTTGCTTAAATTTCTTCTTCCTATTGTTGCCAGGTTTCTTCCATTGAAGGTATATATATTTATTTGGGTTTATGTTTAGCATAAAAAGAATTGTCACCAGAGTTTGCAATAATCCAAGAAAAAGTGTAAAAATACTACAAACCAAACAAGATCACTGCACAATAAGCTCACTTAAATACTCTCAAGGTACTTACCTCAACTAAACAAATTGTACTTACCTCAACTAACCTCCCTTTATTTTGAAAGTGTAATACACACCAGACAGAAGCCAGATATCACCAGCTCAGAAAGACGTAAAAAAGAAAATAATACTGCTTTACTTGGGAACAGCCCAAAGGAAGAATTTCTGTCCCATGAAAGAAAATGGCAGAATTCTACAGTGTGAGGACTGTTCCCTGTGAAATAACACCATTCAATGAGTTTATTTGAATAATATGTCAGAGGAATATAATGGGCAAATTAATTCAGAAAGAGTCAAAATAGGTAAGAACTGATTATGAATAGCATAATTCCAAAACATAACAATTATTTAAATTCCTTCTGGTAAAATCTCTCATTGACACATATTTCTTATATTTTATTCTGAAGAGTCACATTTGACTTTTAGAGTACAAGTAAACATTAGCAATTTTTCAGAGATATAGTCAGCATGCTCTTTGTAGCCAGCAACAGCTTGACTATCTTACCACCAACTCTACTTTCAAAGCTCCCAAATTTTTGGGGTGGTCAACAGTCTACTTGCTTGGTATTCAGAGACCATTTGCAGCAGATCAGAGGCCCTGGTATAAGTTTTGACATGGCAGAGTTAAAAACTAAAGGGTATTGCTAGAGCTGTTCTGGCTGCAAAATGACCCAAAGAAGTTGAGAGCTTTGTATTTTTCCTAAATTTAATAACAGAAGACAGAAAAGTCCTGCAAATTTTCTCACAGACTGGGAAATTGTAAAAGAAAAAAAAAAAAAGTTACAAATGCTGATGTATTTTTCTTTGTCAAAGAAGTCCGTGTTTCTTCAATGCTTTCCAGCTGACATCTTGGTTACTTGCCATCATAGTGAAAAATGTCAAAAAATCCCTGAAGCAATGTGGAATAAACTTTGATCCATAGCTCTAAGTCTTTCCATTCACACAAAGGATCATGGGATTTTAATGACCCAAATGGGTCACTACCTTTGATTTATAGCTCATCTAGCGGGGCCCTAACCTCAGCCTGTGCTTATTTACATTTACTTTTATTTGGCTATACCAAGAGTGGTACCAATCATTGTTCTTTATTTTAGGAGCTCAAAAAGGAAAGGGAATACAAGACTCTTATTTCTGTCATGTCAAAAATTAACAAAGATCTGAAATTGGGCACTTGTAATGTGTAGTGCTCAGACAAGCTGAATGACAGATAAGAACTGGGAAAAAATAAGTGAGAAAACTGCAGTTCATTTTGAGCATTGGCTGAAGTCTCTCATGGCACACATCCAATATTAACATTTCCCATGTTCTTCAAAAGACCCTTTCCCTTGTGGTCAAATCTCCTTCTGCAATCAAATCAGCAAAATATTAATTAACTACAATAAATACAGAAACCTCGAGAAACCTTGAGTGGAAATAAAGGATGTGCACTCCACAGTTTTATGATAAAAAGTCAGAGAAAGAGCATGCAGGTCATGTGTATGATAAGCAAGCAGGTGCATTGTTGTGATGCAAAATTATGGTTTTCTAAAGTTCTGTATGTTTGTTATCTGTTTGTAATGGTTTAACCCTGTAATCCCCCATCCCCAATCCCCATGGTCTCTCCCTGAGACAAATCCTGTCAAACACCCTGTTAACCACACCCCAGACCCCTAGGTGACTCAGANAAGCAGCTCAGGGAGCCGATATAGTGCATGAAACACCCAAAAGGAGAATGGGAAGAGCATGATAATCCTGATGGAAGATGCACTGCTTACCCTTTTCCGAGCGTTGTGCAGGCACCTCAACATAGCTCTGCAATGATATGGAGTCTAAAATCACAGCTCTTAGGCTGCACCATGCAACAGAGAGCAAACACCTGCTGAGGAAATGGTCAGTAGACAAACTTTTGCCTTTTCACTGGCTTTTCAGCATGAGTTCAGCCCTGTGGCTTGGACAAGGCTGTTTACCATGTGGTTGAGTTTCTCTTGAAGTCTTTGTCTCTGAGTTAAGCCTGGGCTAAGAGGTTGGCTGTTTTTGCCGTGTGCAGGAATTGGGGATTTAGCCTGTTACAACAAATCTATTCTGGTGCAAGTGTCACAGTATCTTTTGCCTCTTTCCCTCTACTGTTCTATGTTTCTGAGGCAAACATGATAAAGTAGAAACTGGCAAGTGATGATAGAGCAACAAAACTTTCCTGGAGGGTAGAATTTGCCTCTGCAGTGTTAGGCACACCATGCATCTTCAGCTGTCATCTGTATTGCAGCAAAATTGGTTTGCTGTTTTGGGAGTGGGCAGGTGGCCATCAGCTGGGCAGATGTTTGTGGTTCCAAAGCTGTGCAGCTCCATTCAAAATGAAAATGACCTTCCAGGCTAGGAGGTCTGATTGTCATTTCTTCTTCATTTCCAGTATCCAAAAGGTGTAATCATGTGACTGATAGACATCTGAAGAGAGGTACACCAATGTCATTTGCAGGCTGTGAGACAGAATGAGGAATAGTAAAATGAGAATGTTAATTACTTCTTAGTTTTTCACCAAAAGCCATACAGATTTAAAAATTGATTACGCTGGTAACTTAGCTTTTTAATTGTCAATGCTTTTAACTAAGTATAAATGTAAAACCTTTTCTTATGTATGCTGAAAGGCACAACAAAATTGCCATGAACACTCACAGAAATCATAATAGAATTTTAATATTTTTCATTGAAACAATCTAATTAAAAGGCGTATGTCAGAAAATAATATCATAGCTGCTAAACAATGCTGCCAAAAAACATCTCCTATTCTAATTCAAGTACTTAGTTTTCTTTTACACATCCCAGTCATTAGTGGAATAAAACTGTTTTGAGTTTAGTACATATTTAATTTGAAGTGCTGAACTCTTTTGCTTCAGTCTATTCTCTTTACCTACCCCTGAATACGCCTCACTATTTATCTCAGTTTCTCAGTTAAGTCTTTACAGCAGTATGAATCCGTCCACTGGTAAATATAAAATCGAGCATACAAAAGGATCACTTCTGTAAGCCGTTGAGTGGCACAGAACATAAAGCTCCTGTTGTAAATTTTTTCCCAAATTTTAGCCATATTTTTCCTATAGTTGTGATAAAAGTGTCAAGAGCCTTGTTTTTTTGCCATCTCAAACCAGCTGGCTTTCTCAGCCCTGCAGGGTGCAGTGCTGAGCATTGCCAACTGACTTTGCAGACGAAAACACCTGCTGTGATGAGTCACTTACAGCATTCTGCAGCACAGCAAAGAAAGCTAGTCCAATATTATAATCCATCAAAGTTTAAGGAAGTGTCTTTTTCAGGATTTATGTTCCTTTGACATGGCAGTAAAAACATGCAAAAAGGTAAGAACATTTATCCAAAGGTTATAATCTGTCACTGTCATATATCTCAAAACAAGAACTAAAGCTAATTTAAATTAGAGACCAATGACAGTATTTTGGGTTGAATGACTATGAGTAATCTTGACAGTAAATTCTTTTGTGCAGAAGCAAAATAATTGTGGATCAAGAGTGCACGTATTTAAATCGTGACAGTCTTTTTAATGTGGTTAGAGTATGCATAGATGGAAATTGGGAATTTTATGGGTTTTATTGGGGTTTTTTGTTTGTTTGTTTTTATTTGGGGTTTGTTTGGTTTGTTTTCCTTTACTACTAAAAATATCACAAACCATGGGCTGGAGTGGAAAGAGATGGGCAACTTTGATTTGAGACCTTTCAACAAATTCACTTCCTAAATAAACTTATCCTATACAAGTTTCCATCTGAGTCAAAGACATTTTTCAAACTTAGAAAGAAAAGCCTTGAGGCTACTGATGAATTCCATCAATAAAAGCAGGATTGAAGGTTATATAGATTTACAGTATTGAATAGTTGGCATTACTAGAGCTCTTCAAATTTTTTAAGAGCTTTTTCGTTTGAAGACTGAAATGCTCATAATAATGTGAAGTGCTGTCATAATTTTAAATCACTCTATAGTGCAGATTCCCAAATTCTTATGACTGCTCAGTTTCAGCTGCTCATCTATTATCACCAATGTGTTGGTTTAGAAAAGTGTTTCACTGCCTTTTTTCACCAAGTCTCAAAACCTCATTCAAACTGTATGATGAAATTAGCTAGGCCTTATGAATGATGTCCTTAAAAATGCAAAAAATAATAGACCAGCAAATGAAACCACTCAATGACCTTGATAAAAACTTATTATCCGAAATAAAAACACAAACAGCTGGTTTTATATAAAATTTTCTTCTCTTTTTAATGTGGAAATTAAACAAATTAGAATACACTTAGGTGTAGCATTCTCCTTTCTTTTGTATTTGTTCATACAAATATTTTTGTGAGCAATCTACAATCAAGTAGCTATTTGGCTTTTTTCTCAATTCAAAAAGTATGAGAAATGACAGTGAGAGATGTATACTAGTATGTTAAGAACCACAGTTTACAGAGAAACCATATAAAACACTGCTAAAACCTGTTCATTTTCTCAGGCCCAGGAGCCTCTACAGATGAGATAAATAGGCTGACAGGCACCTCACAGTTTAACAGGGGAAATGCAAACTACTGCATGTGGGGAGGAACAACCCCAGGCACCAGCCCACACCAGCAAATGGCGTGGCAGAAAAGGACCTGTGGGGCCTGGTGGACACCAAGCTGAACGCGAGCCAGCAATGCACCCTTCCTGCAAAGGGGGATGATGGTATCCTAGGATGCATTAAGCAAAGTATTGCCAGCAGATCAACAGAGGAGATCCTTCCCCTCTGCTCTGGGTGAGACATCACCTGGAGTTAGGTGGGCAATCTGAGCTCCTTGGTGCACCAGAGACATTGACATACTGGAAAGAGTCCTGAGAAGGGGCACAAAGACAATTGGAGTCTAGAGTATCACTTCTATGAGGAGAGGCTGAGAGCTCTGGGACAGCTCAGCCTTGCAAAGAGAAGATTCAGGGGGGAGCTTATCAATTTATATAAATATCTGAAGGAAAGGTGCAAAGAGGATGGAGCTGGGCTCTTTCCAGTGGTGCCCAGTGACAGGAAAAGAGGCAATGGGCACAAACTGGTATACAGTGGGTGTCATCAGGCAACTGTGACTGGGAGGGTAAGTGAGCACTGGTACTGTTTGCCCAGAGAGGTTGTGTAGTCTCCGCACTTGGAGAGATTCAAAAGCTGTCTGGACATGGTCCTGGACAACTGGCTTTAGGAGATTCTGCTTGAACAGGAGAATTGGGCAAGATGAACTCCAGAGGTTCCTTCCAACCTCAACCATTCTGTGATTCAATTTTTAAGCACTAGGTCCCACAGAGCACCTTTTCTTGATGTCTCCTTGGTCAACTTTTTTCAGGAAGCTGTCAATGCTCTCCAAAACCTTCTGGATTGCATGGGCCCTGCTGTACTGACCTTACAACTGTGGGCAAAATTCCCCATGAGGGCCAGGGTCTGAGAACATAAAGATTTCTCCAGTTGTTTGAAGAAGGACTCATTTACTTCTTCCCAATCAGGAAGTCCATAGCACATACCCACTGCAACAGCAGCTACATGCCAATGCAGTGTCCTCATGTTATCTTTGTTGTATTCAACACCAGTGAATTAACCACTTTAAATTAATCTGAAAGCAGATTTTGTCTCTGAATTTAGAGGGATAAATAAATGTAACCATGGTTGATTGGATAAAGGAATAAAGTGTAAATAATAAAGTTAAGAAACGCCTAAAAAAGATGTGTTTTCTTTCTATTTTCTGATTCAGATGAAACTCTGAATGGCTGCCACTATAATCTTTCAGTCTAATCCCATAAAAATTAGGCCCTGAAGATCTGTGTTTTCTTTTGCTACAGAAAGAGAGGTAGGTCCATTCTGGCAACCTCCTGTTGGGGAAGTTTTTCTACTGGTGTGCTTGCTGTGTTAGTGCAGTCTTCCATTGTACTTCGTTCCTGGGTCTTTGATGAAGTCACATGGCCTTGCTTAAGGTGTCATATGAGGAATGAGGTCTCACTGGTGGGATATGGTCATGTGACCTTGAAACACGGCTGGAAAACTGACTGGATGTGTTAGTGTAGGAAAACACACAATCACAGGATGATTGTATGCGGTGCTTTATTGGAGAGAGCTCTGGGAGCCAGGGGTCCAAAGACCCAAATCTTGGCTCCACCAGGAGTCCAAAATAGACACAGTTTTATACCTTCCCATTACATAAGCATACATGTTAATCATTAAATCCCATTGTTTCATTGATTTTACCCAAGCTTGAATTTGAAACAATTGATTCTCATGATTTGTGTTTAAGATTGTCATGATTCGTGTTTAAGATAATAATCACACTTACAATTAACAATAAGGTAATTTATCATGTGATTGTGATACAGGTACAGATTCACCTTGACTTACTAAAGAATATCTAATTTTAAGAATCACATTCTTTCCCCTCCTCCCCTGATTATTACCTAGGCAAGGTTTGGTTAAAACAATAGCATGAAAATAACATCCTGGTTGCAGCAAAGCTAGGTCCTGTTCTTATGCTTTTAGAAATCATTTTAACCCTATCCTATCAGATGCACCTCATATCATTGAAGATATCTGTTTGTTTGCAACCAGGTATTTTTTTGCTGGGGAATTATTATCTTGTGTTTTTTTAGAGCAGTTAATAATAAGGGACAGTGTAATCCCATATCATAACCAAGGAATTAGCTAAAATAGGAAATAAGTAATGTGCCATCAGTGAGATTCAGTGTGCTTATGATTGTGTGGCATACAGCAGTCTATATGCAACATCTGAGTGGTTCAAACATTATGTGCTTCCCTTAGGCACTTAGATAAAGCAAAGTTTGGATTGTAGGTTTTCATGGAGCTTTCCCCAGAACAGGTGTTGCTCAGCTTGAGCAGGCAACTGCACTCATACTCCCCCTAAACTTCAACCATACATCTTCCATGCATGCTGACAAGTTAAAAAACCCCAAGAAAATGCATAATTTCTACTACCTCTGAAGGAGGAGAGTTTTGGAATATGTCAGGTCGAACTTAGTTAATATTTAGATGCTGAATTTAGATACTAACTAGAAGAAACTCAGAAAAATTTGATTCCCTCCTCACATGCACTGTCAGGAAATACTTAGTGGTTTATATGCAATAGGAATGGAAATGAAAAGCTTATTTATGTATCAGTATTACTTACAGAATCTGTATCTTTATGCTCATGGTTGCATACAGATTTTTCACATATGTTAACAGCTCTTCAATAAAATGCAATTTGATTAATTTTTACAGTGTTGTAATATGGAACAGATGAGCTTTTAATGGACAGTAGGTTCACAACCATTACCAATGCATGTTCTTCCATCTTCTGCCAGTTTGTCCGGGTCAGTGCGGAGACATTTGTAGCTGCCTTTGGTGTTAATGCATATAGCAGAAGGAGGGCATGGTGGATTAATTTTATTTTCACATTCATTGATGTCTGCAAAAGGAGTACACACTGATCAATAGTAATTACAAATTTCAAAGGGATTACTAATTTCTCATAAACACTTTTTACAAGGATTCATAAATGAAAGGTATTGTACAATTTCAATGAGATAGATAAGTGTTGCAGTGCATAACTAGGGTTTTTTTAATTTTGTATATGTTTCTTGTTCATTTGTTGTAATGGTATATGCCCTNGTGTCCTGTCCCAAAGCACAGCTAACCTGAAAGCAGCTCAGAGACAGACTTAGATAAGAATAAAAATCTGTATTGTTACTGTTTAAAGGACAAAGTAGGGGGTTGTTGTTGCTTTCTTTTGTTTGTTTGTTTGTTTTAAATCTGTAAATGATGAAAAAAAATTGCTGCTTTCATAATCCACCAAAAGCTACAAATGGCAATTGGCTGAATTTTCAAAAACGCAAACCCTAAACTTGAGAGCTCTTCTTGCATGTGTTTACATCCTAAGATTTTACTTTCTCTATAAACATTTTCATCCTGCGCTCTACAGAGATAATGAAAATAATAATGCAGACCCAGTTCTGTACACATCTAGGCATGATTTTGAGGAGCCAAATTTTCAACTTAGCTTTGGTGACCTGATTATAACCATAATTTGTGATATCACTGCAAGGATGGTTGTTTCTAGATGCTATATAAATTCTGTAAAATGACAATATCCCAGCAGAATGTTGAGCAGATGAACAATTTTCCATTGGAAAATGTACATACACATATTGTTCTGGAGACCTTTCAAGATCTTTCACTTTCTGACTATGCGATGAAATGGGAAACAGCAGTGCAGAACGGAAAGTACTCAGTGAGGGAAAGAAAGGAGTCTTAATATTTTTGCACCTTTCTTCTTTCTGCGTAATATTTACTTGCATGACTGAATTCAACTGACTAAAGTAAGTGTCCAGTGTTATTTTAGGCAATTTCCCATTGGGTCTGTATATCTGACAGCTTCTTTAATGTCTCTGACTAGTGGTCCTGTGAAGCACTACAAACCCTATGGACAACTAGTCAAGTCTTCAGTGTCTTCTCTTTGTGGTTTTATTCCTTTCCTTCTCTACCACAATGTTTGGTCTGCTGCTTCACTTATTTTCAATTAGTATTAGAAACTGACCTGTATTTGTTGACTTAGTTTAGCATTGTCTCTGAGACCACTTTTCATCATTGAAAATAGGATCAAGCCTTATTCTCTCAAATTTTAGTACCAAAAAAAAAAAAAAAAAANCAAGCCTTTTTTTCCAAAATTTTAGTACAAAAAAAAAAAAAAAAAAAGCTGTGCCCAAAGATAGTTATCAACTAAGACAGTCAAAAGACTAACACACAGGAAAAATCTAAAATTTCAGAACCCTTAAGAAACAATAACTTTCATAACACTTCTTTGAAGCAGGAAAAGAATCTGTTGTTCAGGATGAAGATTTCTGAGTATTACTCCCTTCAAAATTACATTTTGAGTTAATGCTCACTGGCTTAATCACCATCCTGGAAAGAAAACCTGCACCTTTGCCTGCACTGTAATTCAAATGTGCTGCTTCAACTTCTGTAGATCCATAGTCATGCTCTCTGCTAACTAGCTAACTCTTCTTCATCACTAAATAGTGCATGTCAGATCAAACCAGCCTACCCTGCTACTCAGAGAGCAGTAGTTTACTAAAGCAAAGGGTGTGTCAGGAGTATGACATCACTTAATATAAAGGAAGGTAGCATATTCTAGCCCTAAATGCCTTCCTGAATCAATAGAAATGATATCAGTCAAAGCCCAAGTTAGGAAGCAGGCATTAACAGCTCTCAGAATCCTCTGCTTTTGCCAGCAAGCCACTCTGTTTTTTCCAGAGCAGCGTATAATTTTGAAACCATCTGCAGAAATGCTAAGCTCTATCCTCCTCATTATATTGCTTGATTTTTCCCTAATTTGCTGAATATTTAAAAGAATGGGAACATATTGCACTGGCACATGTGGAACAAAGTGCTTTCTACTGTAAAACTCAAGTAGCATCTGCATAAGAGGGTTTTGATGGTTTTCCTTTAATAAAGTCATTGCTTTTTTAATATATGCAGCAGCTTGTTTTCCTATAGCAGATATACAGTCTTTTGTTTACATTGGTGAACATATTAAAAGAAATTAGGACAAGGAATGATTCACTCATTTAACTTACTTATTCCATTTGCTGCCAGAACATTAATCTATTGAAAAGGTTTTATTATAATTCATTTAACAGCTTTATTTCTTTATATGGTATTTATGTAGGAGGAATTCAGTGGATAAATGGGATGTGAAGAAAGGAAAGAGCTGCAAATTTTATTTGACTTTTTCCATACCAGGTATACAATTAGAATGAAGAGCTTTCTATTCGGCTTTCACAAAAATACTGATAAGCAGACTTTATTGTGGATGATCTGCAGCACTTGCATTCAAATTAATTTACCACCATCCATAATATATTCTGAAATACAGCCTTTTTGGGTTTAGTTTTCTCTCATGTTCTTATAAAGCAGAGGAGAGTGAATATACACAACACATACACACATGCAGGTACATGTATGTATGTATATATGAGTATATGTACACACATCCTCATTATAAAAACACACATTTGAAATGAGAACAGGGAGAATTCATTCTTCATAGCATGAGGAGTGAAAGTCTTGAAATATCTGCCACATTCTCTTTCAAACCTATTCTACTAAACAGTAAAAGTCAAAAAAGAAAACAGAAAAAGAAATAATTATTAAAATAACTGTAAAGGGTTCCTGTGAAAATGTACCAGAAATATATCTTTTCACTATTTTTCACCTGCTCTACTTTTGTACCTGCAGAAGTAATTAACTTCTGGTAAATCTTTTCACAGCTATTTGGTAGAGAGTGGTTTTACCTAAAGCGATTATTAGTTTCCTTAATTTCACTTACTCGCTTCACAGAATGGGGGTTTTTTCACTTTTACTAAAGTTATAAGGATGACACATGACCTAAGAGTGCTGAGTTCAACTTTTATCTAGATCATCCATTGAAACAATGCCAAGTAAATGACAACTCTCTGTCATGCTGTTATGTTGAATGTAGGAGGAAGCAATGTATAATTCTGATTTGCTGCCTTTTCCCCCCTCTTTTCTCTTTCCCATTCCACCCCCCAAGGCTGTTAATAGACTTGATTTTTTGCTTAATTGGGAAATTTTTAGTGCCATTTTCCTATTATCAACTTGATTGCTGAATCAGGATGGGTAGAGATTGAGAAAGCAATTCTGGAGACAGAAGTTTTACAATTTTGTGTTGTTACACCTATAACAAGGATGCTAACTACAAGAAAGTATAGGAGTGAATTCACATCTAATGAGCTACGGTGGACTTTATCTTTTAAAAAAATAATAAATAAATAAATAATAGATACCTATACAAACTGGAGCCTCAAAGTTCCATCCTTTGTTTGTGCAGGTTAATTGCTCTTCTCCTTGTAACTGAAATCCATAGTGACATGTATAAATCACTGTAGATTTTCCAGATTCTGAACAGTATACAAAATCACCATTTTCCACACTCTTTGGTGTTCCACATAGTTCATCTAATGAAAAGAAAGTCTGTATTATAGGCTTTTAAAAAGTTACCATCTTACACTTCCAAATGGATGGTATTCTCCATTACTGCTGTAAACATTATCTTCAGTGGATTTTTTCATGTTTTAAAGTGATCAAGACTTAAATTGTTCATTTCTGGAAAAGAATTTATATGGAATACCACAGGTTTGATTTATAATCCTCATAAAACTAGCATTAGCCATAAGAAGGACATGGACCTGTTGGATCAAGTTCAGAGTTGGGCAACACAATCAGAGGGCTGGAGCACCTTTCCTTTGAAGAGAGAGCCTGAGAGAATTGGGGTTGTTGTTGTCGTTGTTGTTGCAGCCTGGCGAAAAAAAGCCCCAGAGAGACCTTATTGCAGCTTGTCAATTTAAACAAGTCTTTTAAGAATGATTGGAACAAACTTTTTACCAGGACCTGTTGCAATAGAACAAGAGTTATGTTTTTAAGCTAAAAGAGGGTTGATTTAGATTAAATATAAGGAACAAGTTTTTTACAAGAGTACCGAAACATTGGCACTAGTTACCCAGGGAGGTGGATACTCCGTCCCTGTAAACATTTGGATTCAGATTGCACAGGGCTCTAAGCAATCTGATTTAGTTGAATATGTCCCTGTCATTGCAGGTGGGTCAGACTAAAGATCCCTTCCAATCCAAAATGTTCTGTGATTCTATGATCACACTTCTAAGTGGTAGAAATACTAAAGGTCTGATTCAGACCAGTAATTCAAGATCTGCCACAACCAAGGTCAGTACTTCAACTGCCCCTTACTGTCCCCTCCCCTACCTTCAGAAAAGATTGGAAACTACTAGATTACCTTCCCGATAAAATTCTTGCCAAGCTTCTAAATTCATCCCAGGTATATTGTCACAATGCTTAAAATCCTGTGGAAACTTTCCAAGTTGAAAAGCATCTGTCGGCACTTCAGAAATTCCTGTGTTGTCACAAATCACGCGGGACAGTGAATGTTTTCTGAGTTCATTCTTTTGAGCTTCTGTGAAAACATTATCATTTTCCCACCAAAATCTGGAAAGATTGATAGAAACTTATTTGAAAAGATCAAATTCAAAGAGCTGGTTATTCTTACTTTCACAGTACCTTATATAAAAGACCAAAAATAAGAATTAAAGAAAAAATAGGTGAAATATAACAATAATGAGTAAACGCCATGACCATACAGGATCAGTCATAAAAAGGCTGGTGTGAGTCTGGTGTACTGGTCAACTCAGGTCATGTGTTAAAGCCAGCAGATTTGCTTTTCATTGATTAAACAGGTCCACAAAAAAAGTTACAATCCTAAGAGAAAAACTTGAGACAAATTTGATTGAACTGGATCCTTACTCCTACACACACTAATATGTGCTGTTCACTCATAAATTGTTTAAAGCGTAAATTACAGAAGAATTGCAGGAGGAAGCAGAATAGATTTCCCCATACCAAAGCTTTTGAATTCTGTTTGCCCTTACTGAATCACTGCTAGGAAAACAGATATTATTGAATGCTTCCCTGGTTAATTAGGAGTTCTTAATTTGCTAAGAAATCTGTAGATATGCAGATTAATTATAGTAGAAAAACATAATTATGTTTTTGATCAGTAATTATGTTTTTGATCATACAAAAAGTATGGAACAGACAAGACATGCTTATTTTTGTCAGATCAGGAGTGTGGTGTCAGAACAGAAGAACGAGTAGGTGCTACAAAGGTATATCTATTAAATGGTGACTTTTTATAGAAATATATATCTATGCATACACATATACATATACATATACATATACATATACATATACATATACATATACATATACATATACATATACATTTAAAGGCAAAACAAAAGAAAACACTGGGGAGAAAAGGAAAGACAAACATTTTGTATTTAAAGAAATGGCATGAATGCCAAACCTACTTCTGGAGAGTTTGATAGAACATCTCTATTAGTACGTTAAACTGTGGTAAGCACTGCTACACTGCTTAGTTCCCTGCGGGACTCAGGCCAGGCCAGTTAGGATTTTCCCAAATGCTAGGCAGGATTTGTGGTAACATGCCTGAGGATAGTCAGCAGTAGAGTATAGGAGTGATCACACTGTACAAACTGACCTCAGGTTCAACACAGGACTTATGATTAATAATACAGAGGGCACATGGCTGAGGTTTCTAGAAAGTCTGTGACTTTGTGTTTACATTTGCCTGATTAGAGGGGAACAGCAATATTGATTGTGGACTCTATGCAAACCTGGCACGTGTGCAGCATTAGAAGATTTTTATGAGCTGCCTGTAAAGATACCATACAAATGGGAAGTCTGATAGTGGTGTTTATGTTCAGGGGAGGATGAGGATTGCCAGTGTACCCTAGGGTGGCTTTTCAGGGCTAATCAGATCCTGCTGCCAATAGGAGCATGCCTGCTAAATAAGGTAAGTGCATGTGAAATTTTGGAAAATTTGCTTTATTTGTAGGCCAATTGTTGACTTTAGAAGCTCGATTTGTTTAAAAACCCATCCCATTTTGCTTACATTGAAGGAAAGGGCAATGTACAAAACCAGGGATGGAGAGAACATCTCACACCTCAGCAGCACTGTGACAAGAAATGCAGGAGAGATGAAGGGGCTGGAAGGAGAAAAAAAGAAAGGAGCCTTCCTCCTACACCTCACCTGCACACTGTTCCTAAACTCCTCAGAGCATCCTGAAACCTCACTGATGATTCCGAGGCTCCTTCCCATAACCAAAGCCATCAAAGTCTTTTGTCCATTCAGTTTTCCTACACCTGTTATGTCCCCTTTCATGTACATTAAAACCTATTCTACTTCCATCATAAAATTCAGTTTTATCTACAGCCTAAATTAAAAATTATTTTTTTGATCTACCCAACAAATAGGTGTTTACTTTAACAAACGTTTTGGTTTACTCCATACGAGCTGCATCAGGTAACCAAATCCCTATGCAAAGAATGACAAAACCTCAGAATTTTTTCCCAAATATTTCAAATCCTGAAATTGCAAAAATATTCAGAGGAGGAAGAGGCGGAAGAAGGCTGATGGATCAGAAACAATTTGTTTCAGTTGATGTGGTTAAGACAATGCCTGAGTTCAGAAGATAGGAAGAAGAAAACCTTTTATGTTTTGTCAGATTACTGACAAAAAGGTTTTAGGGCCGTCAGAATTTGGAGTTCAGTTAGATGACAATTCCAGGTAGTCCTGATTTTTGAACTTAAAGAGTAACTAGAAGACTTCTTTTTAAGTCCCTGCATACAGACCTTTCAATTAGGGTGTCTAGTGTATGTAGAGTCCCTAGTGGAGTTACAGATAACACCCAACACTCTACCTGACCAGACTCTGCAGTGAGTGTTAGAGTTTTCCATTCTTACTATGTGACAACTATAACATGTTGTTACATACTTCTAACTTTTCTTTGGTGGTTTCTTTGCAATTAATGACAGAATAACACTTCACATTTAAGTTAGCTGCCACAAACTTTGTGGTAGAAACCCAGGGAATTCTTTCATTATTAGAACTCTCTTTTTCTCAATTTGGAGTTAATATATTAAATTATGCTTATGTTTATTTAATGCTGGTAGCATTATAAGACACTGAATATTAAGTAACAGTGTAAGGTAGTGAATAATAGAAAGGAGGCTGAAAAGACCTCCATAGATACTCCTTCCCAGATAGGAACAAGCATGCCTGTACAATTCAGAGGACTTTTAATCATGTTTTTACACAACTGAGTAGAATGTTTGTTGTTTATACAGTTTCTGCAAATAAAATACCACCTTTATGATTAGAATTGCTTTTTCTTGTGAGCTAATTAATTAACATTTTTTAAAGTTCAGATTTAGATTCTGCCTTGGATGATTATTTCCATAATGGTTTCTTTCCATAACAGTGACTTATAAGAGGAACTTCAAGGTCATTGTAAGGACCAGATGTACTTAAAACACCCCTTAGCATGTTGTGAGCTGCTTTAAATTAGTTGTCTCATGAGATCCAAAATTACTGCCGTAAGTACAGGACAGAAATAAAAAAAAGTTGGTTTTATAATTGCTTCATGAGCAGAAGCAAGATATAAACAGCTTCTTGTACCCCACTGTGACCTGAAGCTGCATTCCTTCTGCTTTTCTGGTATGAAGGGTTGTACTGGCACAAGACCCTGGTGGGACTTGTGCAGGGTTGGTTGAAGTGACATCCTATGCTGTGTCCAATGAGGCAACTCCGGGAACACTCTGCAGTCCCAATTTACATAAGGCCAAGTACATGGTGTTTTTATTATCCCCTCTATGAAGCCTGAATTACAGCTTTTTCCTCTCCCTTCTGACTTTGCTGCAGTTGCCAAACAAAAATATTGAGGCTCTTCCAGCTCCTGAGCCCAGGGCAGCCCTCAGGGGGAATGGAGGCTGCCCAGTACTACATCCATCCATGCAGAAGTTACTGTCTTCTGCCACAACTACCTTCTGGTGGCACCTTGCATTTTCAGCAGAAGTGCACAGCTGGACCCCTCAGTACCATAGAAACAAACTCCATGTCATCCGGAATTGAGACTATGTACAAACCAAAGAAGAATAATCAAAAGCTCACCCAACAAAACTGAAGGAGCTAAAACAAAAATGTGCAAGGGGCAGAGAATGATTTGCTGGAATCATATGTAAGTGGCTGTAAAATCGCCTTTACTACTGGGTTTCTACACATGATTTGGCTGCATAAGAAACTCACCGGTCACCATCCCTTAGTGCTTTCATTTGCTTTCCAATTATACAGGCAAACAGAGGACCAGTCCTAGCACCTGGAAGAAAGTCTTCCACAAGACCACCAAGCCAAACATCAATATTGTTAGGATCATGGTACAGTTCCATGATTTTTTCAGTGACATTGTGATTGGTTGTTACTGTATTCAGGTCAGTGTGAGTTTCCAGTTTTGGTAAACCACAGAATTCTCGCCATTCATTATAACCTGCAAATATGATTCAAGGAAGATTAGATTTGTCTGTCAGGCATGATATATGAAATCAATAAATTTATAAGCACTGGATTTTGACAACCTTGATCACAGTCATAGACATCTGTGTATAAAAAAGGTCTATTATTACTGGTTAAATTGATCAGAGAAATTATGTCAGGATCTGAACTAAGTTCCCACAGTCTTCCTCTAAGCAGGTATATCTAAGCCTGATGGGCTATTAACTCCTTGACTGTTAGTTCAATCTTACCCTGGGCTGACTGGAGTGAGAAATCTAGTATAAAAAACCAGTGACAAACATGTAATGTTTCTTAAAATGTGGATTGTACCTAACTAAGCCATCTCATCACTCCTGGAGACATCTGTCAACACCTTCTGTGATTGGTTTGAGCCAGTGAGGCTGTGCCTAAATTGACCCATCCCACAGGCTGGAGACAGCCTGCTGATGGGAAGTGGCTGCTTCAGACAGAAACCCCACTTCTCCGAGCTGGTTCCAGCAAAAACAAGCCTGGGTTACCAACACTGAGCACACCCAGATCCATTCACTAGTACTGTTCTTCTAGAATCCACATTTACCAGATTATTTTAATCTCAAAAGTTGGCAAATACTTTCAATCAAAGTTAAGAATGTACATTTTTAGCAATGTACATTTAAAAAGAGACTTAAGTGACTTTTCTGATTACCAAAGTTATTATTTAAAAGCTTAAGCTACATCCCAAATATAAGAAGTTATAATTCAGTTACCAATTGGAAAAAAAAGAAGAAAAATCAATAGACCTGGGAGTCCATGATCACGGCCACGTTGTAAATTCAATGACGATAAATCAAGCGAACCATTATTGGACAACACAAACAGTTTTTCTGTTAACTCCTCATTCAGCAGTTGATCTTGTACCTGCAGTTTTGCTGGATGTGCTAGAATACCCCTTATTAAAGGATCCAAGCCTCCTTTAAAGATTAAAATGATGGTATTATAGCATATATATAAACAATTATAACTTTCATAACAAACGTGAATACATATATATTTCTATGTTTTAAAACATTTTCTATGTTTTAAAGCATTGTCCACACAGTTTAACACAGTTTTTTGAATGTTTTACATTCAAATACATGCAAAAATCTCCTTTAGTTTAAAGTAGAAGTAATAGTGGTATGGAAAAGCTCCATCTTCAGGTGTAAAAGAACTTGCAACCTGTTAATAAATTCATACACAAAAAAACCCCCGGAAACATCATCATCATCACTCATCCTTCTATTCCCAATCTACCAGACTGGTTTAATCTGGAGAGTAATGTTTTTCTGATTCATTCAACTGTTTAATTGAGAATAATAATTCAAGTTCTTTTTAGAGCTCTGGAATCCAGTAAACAACTTAAATGAAAAATTTAATTAAATAAATGCTCCCATTCCTAATTCAGGAAAAGTAACTTTGAAAAAAGTTACAATATTCTGGGGAGAAAAAGACCAAAAAGCAACAGAAGCAGTTTAAATAAGACCATACCTTCTTTAATGAGCCTCCAAGGACTAAAGAAAACTTCATGCAAATGAAGATTTGGAAGTTCAGGATCATCTAAATACTGCGCATTCAAGCGCCTTACTATTGGTTGGATTGTTGCATGACCAAAACGAAAAGCAGCTGTTGAAAATACATTAGAAACTGTAGGATTCATTGTGGGATCATAACCTGTATAAAGGCCAATATACAGATTAAAAGCATCTGGACCAATGATTTTGGGAATGTAGTCTCTTAAAGTAAAAATCTGAAAGAAAAGAAAAAGAAACATATTTCAGCTTTTCTACAGATGAATAGTAATGAATCCCAGGTGCTAAATGCTTTTTTCTTCACTCATCCATGCCCAAGCATTTGGCATGAGTAAGAGCAGTATTTCCTGGAAAACAATATCAGTCTTATTTTTGCAGTAAGGGGACAAATGAAATGACCAGAGACAATCTGTGGTACACCTCAGAAGAGTGCAACAGTCAGGCCCTGTCAGGTCTTACCATAGATGCTAGACCAAAGCCTCCTGTGTAGAGATTACCAATGCTGCTCATTTACAAACCACCGGGGTAATCCAGCTCACAGGAGGTGTGCTGAGATTAAAAATGTAAATTATAATGGCCTTAAAAATGGCAATGAAAGCAAAAAGCATTATAATGTCTTTCAAGAACACTTTCTAATGTGAACAGATGCTATTTTCAGACATATGTTTGTCGCACAAATCCTCTTTTATTATTATTTGAAATGATGAGGCTTGAAAATACTGGTGCCCAAAATCTCCTTGTAGACATTTTATACTAAACTTAGGCCAATTATAGACTCCTAAAAAATACACTTCAAAAATGAAAAGACTGATAAGCACCTTCTGTCAAATGCTTTTATAGTGTAATAGTATTACAATGGCATGAAAAAGCATAGGAGTAATCATGACAAAAGGAAAGAGGGGAAAATGTTCTACTGTACCAAATAAAATGAAAATGCATTATAGGTTAAAGATTATGCTGAACTCAATAAAGCAATATGAGATAAATATGAAGCATAATGAACTCAATAAAATACCTCATAGATTCAATATAATGTGCAATAAATATACAGACAAATGTATTTTGAACTTGATATAGTGCATATTGAGAAACTAGCTGGCATAAAATGACCTTATAAAAAACTTGTATCTTTATTTAAGGCACAGAGCACAGACAAGCAAACCTTTCGACAATTTGATCACTTTTCTCAGAAAGCAGAGGTTTAGATTTTCAGGTTAAGTCATACAGTAAACAAAATATATATAAGACAATATGTTTGTTAGAATCCCTTTTTCAGCTTCTTTAATGCAGCATATGAAACAAATAAAATTATTGCAAGAAATTAATACTGACACTGTCATTTGAAAAGCTGATCTTTTGCTTTATCACCAAAGTCCTGCAAGACAGCAGTTCTAATTTTAGATGCATAGTTTTTACAATCAAAGACCTTATGGAGGAGTAGGTTAGTCATGGATACAAAAATCCTGGTATGACTAGTTTTTTTTCTCATTTTAAATGAAATCCCAAGCTAAGCTGCTCAGGAAAACCAGACTCCCTGAATGAAAGGGCAACTCAGATTTTTCATTTGCTCCAGAGGCAACACCTTCATTTCTAATTTCCTTGATAGGGAAAGAGGGGTTGCCATTTCAAGACATGAAAATTAAAAGGCAAAGGGTAAAAACGGGTCTTATGCCTGCCTACCCTGCCCTAGGAGAGGCATCTGTTAGATGGAAACTTCCAAAGGCTAAATGAGGCTCCATCAGGTAAAAGTGAGTTTTAGACAGTACAGGTTAAGTTGTTACTTATAAAGAAGAATACGATACTGCTACTGGAATCTGCCAAAGAACCACATCTGAAATAGCATCTAGCATTTGTGTAGCCTCTGGAGGTGGCCAAATTTGTCTGTGTGAAGTCAAGGAGAGGCTCACTATAGGTTCTCACAACTGAGACATATACAAATTTTAAAGAAGATGTTAACAGCTGAGAAGCATCAAAATTATTTTTGTTAAAATTCTTTTGCATGCAGTCCCTTCTCTCAGAGAATGATATAAAAGGTTTATTTACTTTCATAAATAAGCACAATACTTTCTTTCAGTAGAGTATTTCTTCAATAAATGAGATTCTCCTGTGGAAAAAAAGGAATGTGCTCGTTGCAAAATATGTCAATAAAGTCACTCAGAAGGCGACTACATGGGAAAGAAATTATCAACTAGTCTAATGAGTGGCTCCATCATTTCTGGCCTACTTTGAGTATGTTTGTTAATAAAAAGTTAACTTTTGGGTGTTTAAAGCAGTATAAGGAATGTATGTGTATATCCTGAGTCTGGACCTGCAAGGTACTGAGTGGTCTCATCTCCTTGTGGCATTTATGAGATTAGTGGTAATCAAGCTCCTCTTAGGCTACATTCATCACCTCATAGCATCAAATCCAAGCTCTACTGAAGCCTCATGAAGGAAACAAATTTAATCAATAACATCAATACTTCTACTATCTCATGGCAGTCACCGTTCCAATAGTACAAATTAGTGGAAAATTTTGACAAATGAGCACTATGTTTTAAACAGAGGCCTATATGCTCAGTGTTTTTATATGATCTTTTAAATCTATGTAACCATATATAACTGAGAAATTAAGATCATTTAATATTATTCTTTTAGTCATAGCAGAGAAAACAAAACACTAATTTCTTAGCAATTCAGCCAATCATTTGGTAAGTATCCAGATAGAAAAGTATCTGAGTGCCTGATAAGGCTTTGTATAGATGATGCATCATATCATGAACCCCATGTGCACTGTTTACAAAACAAGTAGCTGAATCCTGACCCATAAACACTAAAATACTGTAAGTCAGATAGGATGTTCCTGTTAAGGGCAACACTCTTCTCATTCAGAAGGCAGAATTACAGCAGGGGTTTCCAAGCCTTATGAACTCACTGAGTGCCCTGGCTGCATTTTTCTCCAGGCTGAGCCACCTTCAGCAGAAGTCAGCCACATGTTATATGTTTGGAAATAGGTTACATAATTAGGTCACTTTATTTTTGAAAACTTTTTGTTTATGTTAAACATTATTATCAATTAGATGCAAAAGATCCAGGAATTCTTATCACTTTTCATAGAGTTCAGGAGACTTTCCTTGCAAAAACCTCTATAAGTCTATCCCAAAGGAGGTGTGAATGGGGCACAATGGTTGGAATAAGAAAATAAATAAGAAGGCTGAAAGAGAGAATATAAAAATATGTGAATAAAAATAAGGATAATTAAGGGCAAAAGTGCATCTTGTCATTGCCATTGGCCAGCTGTAACTGCAGAAGAATAGTATTTCATTGAGATAGTGTAGTGCCAATGAAATGAAGCTTCTAGACTTGGAAAAGATTGCATATATATGAATAATAGAGAAATATCAAATATAACAATGATGTTTAATTCACTAAAGTGCTATGCATGGTTAGTTTGCAGTTTGCACTGAAAATACTAAAGGATTTACAGATGATGAAGTTCTAAACATTTGTGTAAAAGGTGATTTTACAAGAGTTCAATTTTTAATAAAAAAACGAACACATTGTTATAGTTCTGTTAATACTCTAAACTATGCACTTTATAAACATGAGTTCTGACATTATTCAAAACATACTATTTTTTAATATACATTATTTATCTATTTATTCTTTGTAATTTCATATTTCTGAGGGGAGCTATCTAATCACCTAATTTCACAAACAAGTCTCATCCAAGTAGTTAATGTATGTAAATCTCAGAAGTCACCCACTTTCAACCCATGACTTGCACCATGCAACATGCTCAGAGAACACAAGCAGACATAGAAGGAAGTGAAATAAACACCTATATGTACACTGAAAACTAAAGGAATAAAACTGAGATCAAGTGGGAGCAACTGCATTCATTCAGAGATGGTTCTCTGGTACTGTAATAAATCAAAGAGAATTGGATTCAGATTGATCTGCAAAAGTCCTGCTCCATCTGAGTAGTGCAAAATCATCCATCTTTCATAATCCAAATGGCACATCAGGGGAAACTGTCTCCAGAAAGAACAGCATAGGTGTGTGCAAACTACATGTGTATGAGATAGTAATGTTGAGACTAGCAGTTGCATAATAGAACATTTTTTCTTCAGATATTAAATGACAATCAAAAAATGTATTTTTGCACAAAACATGAGGTAAATCAGAATATGTATCTTTTCTACCGTATACTGCAGTGTTAATACTTTATAAAGTTAAACATGTATAATTCCCATGAAATAGAAAGGACAGTTACAACTCCTTATCAATGAAACTGTATAATGCGGCCAAAAAAATCAGTTATGTGCAGGATATCAACAGACAGTTGTTATGTTTGGTAACTTTGTCAAGTTTCTGTTATCAAATTCTTGTCACTAGAGATATTTATGGTGCCAAAAAAAATCCAGGAAGAAAAGTATGATCTAAAGAGATTTTTTTTTCCATCTTCTTTGTTCTAGAAAGAAGAAAAAGCTTTTTGTTCAATTCTCTATAATTATACACCCACAGGCAAGACTTATGCTTGAAAGTATTCCTTCAAAAAAAAGGATTTTAGAAATATCTAGCAACCGAAACAAAACTTGATAGTGGAAATCTCAAAGTAAATTCAACCAGAGCTTTCATTAGTGTGCCAGTTAACATACCACACTAATAGAGATACTCCAATTATCTTTCCTGAATGAATATCTCTAAACCTAGAGATAAACACATTTCTAATGAGCCATAGGCAAATCTCATTAGTCTGTGATACTAGCAGAGATAATGAGCAGTGCTGATCCATGCAGTGCATTGCCTTGCACAAAGCAGTTTCTTTCAGGCCATAAAGTTTGTGGATGTAAACCAGAAGGGTATGAATGCACAGAGGCCTGCTTTTGGACTTGCACTTTTCTTCTAACAAGTATTAACAACTATTCTGACTTGTCAATGTCATTCTTTTAATGAAAATGGCATATTTATGGCAGAGGAGCTGACTTGGTTAAAGCAAACAAAAAGCCAAACATTTCAAAAGAACTGACTAAATACAATTAAGTGAAGTATGTTACTTCTCTGAAGCTATATGGCTTCGAGTGCAAGTAACAAAAGATAGAAAGGTCTTTCTAATGCAGGTGGTTTCTTAAAGGAAACATGCTTTGCCTTCTATTTCACTGTCTAAAAATTGTGGCAGAAAGGAAAAGTGTTTTATCAGAAAAGCAAAGTTTTATTGCATCCTTCCCCAATTTATCTTCAAAAAAATCTCCTTTGGTACTGAAAAAAAATAAATTGCTGGAGTCAGAAAACATGTCTAATATAAATATCCTTATGGACTCCTCTGTATTTTCCCACACTTATTTCTCCTGCAATCTCCTGTGAAGTAGCCCCTGAAATGTGTGTATTACTACTTCATTGAGAACTTCACAGGCATTTTTACACAGGAGACTTATTATTTATGTAATACCTGTGAGAAAGTAAAAATTTTGAACATTATATAAATACAGAGACATTACTTTTAAATAATTTCCTTTACAAAAAGAACACCCAAAACCAAACCCCATCTGAAAAAGCCTCTTTTATAGACAAAACAGACATTGGAGAAGCCCGCATAAATATGTATCTGAGTAGAAACTGCCATGAAAATCAGAGCACTGAGGTGCCTAGACAAACTAAGCACCAGGACATTGCATTTAGGAAAGTGGAAAGCAAAATGGACTTTAAACATGCCATATTTGAGGCATGGAAATCGGTGGGAAAGAAAAGGTAACATGGTCTCAAAAGCCCCTCACAGAAGCATATTTGAAGCTTTGTGGGCTCTGTTCTGAGATATTCACTGCAGTGTGTAGATAAGCAAAGGAGCAGCCAACCTGATGCAGAGCACCAACGATTTTCCGTGCCTCTTGGTAGACTGTCTGGGTGCTCCAGTGGCCATTGAGGCGACTGAGGGCTCGGGCCAGGCGGTTGTGCTCCCTCAGCCACAGCGTGTGCATGGCAGCCAGGGATGTCACCTCACTGGACCGGCTGTCCCCCGCCAGAAAACACTCCAGCCTCTCACCTCCACTCGGGTCTTGTGCACAAGGGGACGGGATCTGGTCTGTAAAAGGCAGGTATTCCCGATGGTTATCATGATACTTTAAGTTTACTCTGAGAAGGCCTTTGCTTGTTAAATTCCTCAGTTTGTTTTCAACAGCAGGGGTACTGCCATAGACTGTAGAGGCATCAAGGAAAGAAGTTAAGCCATTGATCTGTTGTCTTGTATTTAGCACTGGTATATTTCCAAAGAGAATGGCATGATCACCGGTGCCGCATGCAGGAGATGAGCGGTAGAAGGGCAGGCAATCCATCCCTGCAGATAATGTATCATTGGGGGTTACCTGCATACAAAATAAGGGTATTTTCTGAGGTGAGGAGAACAGCTGTGGATGCTGAATTGAGTCTTGTCTAAATATTTACTTTCACTCTCTCAGTTTTTCATTGTTCAGACCTCATCTACTAGAGTGACATATTCTAAATCTGTATAGATTTTTTTTTTCCTTAGATTTAAGGAAAAAATGAATCTTTTTTTAAGCAGAGACATATAAACCCCAGAACTTTTACTGTATCATAAGCTATTGATGTAATACATCTACAACTAAATCAGTCTGGCTTTACAATAAAAATTCATCATAAAATGTATCAGAGTGAAGACATGAACATATGGTCAAATTCTGGTCTATTGAAGAGCAACTGAAACAGCAGGGTGACCTGTATGCATAAAAACATAAAGAGGAGTTTCAGTGTCTGCAGTAGCACACTGTAAAAACTTTGGTTAAATACTGAATTTTAATCCAGTTTCTTAACTAAAAAGGGCAGATGTAAATATTCATTCTGCCTTCCACCTGTCCCCTACAAGTCTTCTGCCACTTTTATTTTGCTGCAACAGTTGTCTCACAAGTACTGAATTCTGACCATCTTTATAAAAAGCAAAGGCTGCACATAGACTTTGCTAAATGAAAGATTGCCCAGTCCTTTATTGGTTTGATCCCCACACAGCTGAGGCACTGAGGTCAAATAGTGAGGTTCAAAAATCTGACTAAGAAAAAATAAATGTTTTGTTCAGACACCTGGGCTAACCCTTATTTGTATTCTATCTGCTTGCTTTTCATTTTTCAGAACTCTTTGGCAGAACACAGTGAATGCTGCATATGTGATGTAATTTCTTCTTCATTTTTCTAATGACCTTTGCAGAGATCAGTCTGCAAAGATAGAATAGTCATTAAATTGGGGTTAACAGTAACAAAGCAACTTTGGAATGAAATCAGTTAACTTTATATAATAACATTACCTCATTTATTATATCAAGCAAAATTTTCTTACTACTGAGAGCTCATGTCAGTAGGGATTGATACCAACAAATCATTTACACTAAGAAATGGTTCATTTTTGTTTTCAATTTTGTTTGGTAAACAAATTCTACCTAGATTTCTTCATTGCCTAGATTTTAGCAAATCAAAGTAGGTTACATTTGAAGGAAATAAGTAAGTTTCTTTCACTGAATTTTGAAATCAATAATTTCTCTGTCTTGTGTTTTCTATTTAGTATTTGTTATTTAGTCTTTTCCTATTTGTGTGTCTTCTTTTTCCCTTCATATATGATAATGTCAGCAGGCAACTCATCTTATAATACAAATATCTGAACTTGACAAACACAGCCCTGTATGTGTTTGAGTGTCTCCTTGCTTCTAGTTATCAGGAGATATTCAGGAACAATTCAGGTATCACTGAGAAAAGGACATAGGAGATGTTAAACAGTAAGGCTCACAGCAAAACATATGAACACTGAATGAAGTTCATATGAATAATCTTTAGTTAACTGCCTCTGCCATTTCAATTCAATCTGTTCTGGTCCCCAGTGGAGAAAAAACAGCAGTAATAAACATTAAGGGACTGGCAGAGCTGCATAATGCCGTCCTTTCCCTTTTCATAGGATAAGTAGTTTGCAGTCAGTAGGTGAATGTGTAAATTAGAGGTTCCTTACATTATTGTTCAAAGACATTAAAAATAATCTGAGTGAAAAAAAGAGATCCTTTTTGTGCTGAAGTGGATAATTAATAACTTTTTTTTCCAAAACTAATGACTAAAATTCATATGATGCTTTTTTGTTTGTGTTGCATAGTTCTAGAGGGAAAAAAATTAGCAACAATACCCTGATTGGCCACAATAGTTTTCCTGTATAGCTGCATGTTGATTTAAATGGTTATTATATATGCATAGTCAAACCTGGTTATGGTGAAATTCTTCTATGTGTAGGAAAGTGAAGGCAATAATTGTTTATGTGTACCACAATCTCTAAACTATTATTTCAGTTGAAGAAAAGTCTTTCTTATTGTGAATTTATTCTGTGGGAAAAGACATTGTAAAGGGATTTTTGCTGTAGATTTAAAAGAAAACCTAGCATATGGTCTGTGAAAGTTTGAAAAAAAGGAAAATATTAATGCTTATTTGTGGACATGCAACTTGGAGAAGAATCCATGATCCCATCTGACAGTGAGCTGGTGCTTCTGAAACAGAAGAAAAAGGCAGGGACTCACTTTGCTGGTTGTTGAGTGCAGGTGACTGATCTCTTTGTAGCTGAGACTGTAACCTGTCATGTTACCTGCCACCTTTTTCAAATCATCTCACTTTTCTTTTCCACCTTTTTATATCTCAGGTAACTGAAAACTGTTCTGGATTGCATCATGCTAACTGTACATGTTGTGTCTAACTTATTGGCAGCAACGTAATTAATACTGAATAAAGTCAGCAGCTCTCTTATGAAAGTCTTTCTAATGCTTCTTTATGCCTAACCTGAAATAATAGTCTGAGAAATGACAAGTTATCTGCACAACCCTGTTCTGCATGTCAGGCTGTTATAAAAGAAGTGTAAACTAAAGCTAGTGGGTTTGGATTTTTTTTTTTTTTTCCCATTAGGGGACCCCATAAATATACAGAAAAAAGAATGTTCAGGCTCTACCAGCCTGAGAATTCTATGTGAGAATTGCTGAGAGAAATTCTATAGCATTTATTTTTAAAATGTCCAGAACAGAAAATCACAATGGTTCTTGGTAACCTATGAATCATTTACCTGCACTTGTTC
This sequence comes from Illadopsis cleaveri, assembly GCA_013399915.1. Classification (NCBI taxonomy): domain Eukaryota; kingdom Metazoa; phylum Chordata; class Aves; order Passeriformes; family Timaliidae; genus Illadopsis; species Illadopsis cleaveri. Next base: position 330,689 of record VXBB01024638.1, on the reverse strand, counting down.
TTAGTATTAATTCACTACTGGAGCTTTTGATCCTTCCATGAATTGCACTGACTCTGAATATTTTCTAGGCAGATTCTCTAACCTGTGCAGTCAGGAGCCTCCTCTCCCTGTCAAAACCTGTGCAGCTGCAGGCACAGTTGTCCTTTTCTGTGGGTGGATTCTCCCTTGAGTGCTGCTTTTGTAGGAACAGCAAGAGTGCAAACTGCAGTCTCTATGTCTACATTGTTGTATGATATGCTATTGATTTCACTGCCTTTGGAAACCACCCACAGTTTCTTCATATACAAAATGAATGTACAAAACTAACTGTGGCAGCTTTCCAAATATTTAGTATGTGGAAATTTATTTAGTTGTAATACTGAAAGAAGATTAGTTCTTCTTGCATTTTGTTTCAGTGTTCAAAAATTACTTCCTCTGATCACATCATTTACTGCAACAGCCCGTTCTTTTTAATTTTTTTTTTGCCTTTTTTAATATACAGAATCTATTCTCTGAGAAAAAACAGTCACAAAATACTGAACATATATAATAAAAGCAAAAGAGCAACCATCTTTGTGTCTGTCCATCAAAGCTGTGAATAACAGGTTAATAACAAAATGGAGCTGAAAAATTAATGGGACTGTAACCATGTAAAAGGGCCACAAGCTGGGAAACGTAACTAATACTTACAGGGTTGTGACTGAATTTCTTTGTACGTTCCCTGCCATGGCAAATCATGCCTTGAGCCATCCTTCTGCTGGGCTACTGCTGAGTAGGAGCAGCATCCAGTGCTAGATTTAGCTACATGTTAAATACTCAAAGATAGATTTAGTACATGTTCACATAACTCACCTTCAAGACCATCCATGAAACACCCTCTCTGAATCTTGTCACAGCTCCAAGACAGAAATCCAAAGTCTGTGCCTTGTCTAGAGCACTGAAGGATGCACTTGCAAGTCTATGCCATGACAATCTGTGCACCTTTTATCCCTCTGCACTGGATGCTTTTACCACATGAATAATGTTAGTCTTGGAGTTTTTTTTTAAAAGATCCCTTACATTGTCTCTTTTTTTTAAGTAGATGAGATTTTGAGGCTTGAATTAGTCAGGGTTCAGTGATTAGACCACCATGGTCCCTGTGATCCACATTTAATTCAAGTTATGGGAAACAGTATGAGTCTTCTCTCAATAAAAAAATCCATGTAGTAATAAAAAAATGTGGGGTTTTTGCACTTAAAAATCAATACTAATTGTGCTATTTAAAGAATATATCGTAAACACAAATGACTTTTGAAGACTTTTGCAGTTTTATAGCTACAGCAAACAGACTTTTAAAAACTGGGAGTCAATATATTGTGGTATATGTTTCAGATGGATCCATCTTCACATCATACGAAGCACTGCTGGTCAGTGAGTGGATGTCTGCCCTGGCCTTTCTTGGTAAGACTTTGGGAATGGGAGTATTTCTAAGACTATTACTTAAAAACATAAACAGAAAAAAAACAAAAAAAAAAACAAAACAAAAACAAAAAAAACCCACAACAACAACAACAACAACAAAACAAAAACAAAAACAAAAACAAACAAACAAAAAAAACCAAAAACAAAACAACAAAAAAAAAAACCAAAAAAAAACTTGCCCCAGATGGAAATTTGAAACATGGCAAACCATAGATTTTTGTCAGAACTATGGCATACTCTTAGTAATTAGGGCTGTTGTGGCTGACTCAGGTTATTCAGTGCTCTCAGTTGCTCACTGTCTGAAAGAATGTGGTTCTTCTGAGAAGTCTGTGTTCTTTCTGAGTGCTCTCAAGACATGTGTGCAAACTTTCAAAAGTCTGTATCTCCAGCGTGAGAGGGACTAGATTTACCTGCCTGTGGTGAAATTGTAGGCAGTCATTAATTTCACTTAACCTTCCCTCTATTTTAAATTCCCTCACCGTATGGAAGATAAGACACCTTTTAACGCAACCTGATTTGGTTCTCCTTACAGTTAGCCAAATATTTTCCTCTACATTTAATGAAGGAGGAATGAGGCCCTTAAAGCTAAAGGAGACTGTGGAACGTTTGTCAGCTACAGTAAGCTGAAGCAAAAAAGGTTTTCTATTCTGAAAGAAACATGGCAGTACATAGAGAAGCTGGTCAACAGTCAAGCTCAAACATTAAGTAAAGCAATTTAGGTTGCTCTGATTTGAACATCACCAAGAGCTGGGATGGGAATGGGGTTTTCCTGTAGCCTGAGCTGGATAGGCTGTGCTTTGAGAAACAAAAGCATGGTTTTACTTTGCTACTCATTTTTTTTTAGTGAAAAAGGACTATACTTTTAAACTAAGTGATCAAAAATATAGTAACCTATATTTATACTGCTTTATGTTTCTTCTAGCCCTCTAGAGACTTTGAACTCATGTTTTCCATCTGCTCAAAGCAAAGATGTGATGTATGTAAGTTTCAGCAGCTCGCTGGAGATCATTTTTATACATACCTTGAAAAGAATGCTCTCTTTGAAAGTTTTCATCAACTGGAAGAAGTATCCTTGCTTTCAATTAGTAACATTAAGATCCTTTCACTTTATCTGGCTGAAAATGTAAATGACTACTTTGCTATTTTCCACAATGGAACTCAAAACCTTGAAGCATGAGAACAATAACATTAGGAGGGACCAGTAAGGTTTCTCTGCAACATAAACCTTAAGTAAAAAAAATGATGTTTTTATTAAGCATATTAGCTGCAGTTTATTATCTCTAAAAAA
>VXBB01024638.1:305932-327913 GCA_013399915.1 Illadopsis cleaveri | reverse complement strand
TTTATTTTAAAAAAAAAAAAAAAAAAAAAAAAAATTAAATGTCTACCTCTCATTGAATAGTTGTACTGGTTTCTATTTTCCTATCACTGTCTGCTCTAATGTTTCTTGACTTTACTCACCCATTTAGAGCCTGGAATTTCTCTTGAAGAATTAAGGTTAGAATCTTACCTTTATTGGAAAATATGGGTTTTGTTTCTCACAAGTTGTCTGACGCTCCATCCCACTTAGGAAGGTTCTACTTGGGCTCTGGGGTGTGAATGCAATGTCATGGTCTATGTACTGTCCCCATACCATAATGATATCAGAATACCGGTTGTCTTCAGTAACAGCCTCATTAGGTGCATGAATAATTTTTCTTGTCACTTCACGAACCTGAGAGGAGAACTCATTTACCTTGACTGCCAAACAGTTTTTGTCTCTCACAAAATGATAAAACACAAAAGTAGGGAGAACAGAGTAGGGGGAACAAGTAGTGATAAAAGCTATCTTCGCCCTCCCCAACTTTATATTTTAGAGTGCTTCTAATGGTTTGCCTAAAGCCAAAAAAAACCTCCAAAAAATCTAACAGCAATATAAAATCCCACCTCTATCAGGCTCTTATTTCTGTTCAGGAGCTGAGACCAAGGTGCCACAAGCAGTTTCAAAGATGATTCAGCTGAATTTTTCTATATGTTTGCCAGTGAGCAGTGTATCTTTGTTTCTTTCCAGAGAATTTTGGACACCACACATTTATTTTAAACTATGTAAAAGTTTTCTTTCTATTTATTCTGTTTTTTCCTCATTAAACAAAAGGATTTGCTGGGAAATCTCAAATCACTGTTGATACTCGGAAGGTCTGAGCTGCTTTAGGCATAAACAAAGACGCATATGCAGCCCAGGACATGAGGTAGGTTGCAAAAACGTGGTAGCTGAAAGTCCAGCTTCCTTTTCCCAGACAGGGAGAAGCCAGAAAATATTTCTGATGCAGTTCTGTGCAAGATGCACTGAGATACAGATGCTCTGAGGAGGAGCACATGGAGATATCTATTCTACATATGTCCAGTCTGTATTAATAAACAAGCAAAACCATCAGGGCAAAATCAACACTCAGTTTGTGGAGATGTTAAGGGTATCATAATTCACAGATTCCTCTCTCATGCTGCAAAATATTCCCTGGCAAATAACAGCTGCCTTGGAAGTTATGCAACTGAAAGGGCAGCACATAAAATAGACTCACAGAGCTTGTAATAAATATAAGGGCTATATAATGAATGTATAAGGAAGGTTCAGTTAAATAGAATTGGTAAGAACAACAGGCAACATGGGACTTGTTAGGAACATCAGGATTTATACTGAAATAGTTGAGACCAAGCTACCCACAGCTCATCAGGAATTCAAATTTTTAGATTAGTATTTTAATAGCTTTGGTTGCCACAGAGCACAAACTTTTTCTTGAAGTTTGTAAAATTTTCCAATCACTGCTTTGCTTTATAGTAATCCTCACACTTATCTATCACTTTCACAATATTTTCACATTATTTTTAAAAAGATATATTTAGATAGCTAAAAGTACAAAAAAAGAACATTTATGTAAATGAGAAAAATCATTTATGACATTAGTTTTACCCTATCTTACTCCAAAACAAAGCAGAGAACCTTGCTGATGCTGAGACATTGATGGTCAGATTCGGTACAGTTATACAATCTTTTTTGAGAGTGTTTTACTTTACAAACATACCCTAATGAATCTAGAAAAAGGCAGTTTGTATTATCTACTGGAAATTTGTCTGTGTAAATGTCAGATTTTCATCTCTGAGCGCTCAATTGTGCAGCTTAGAGACAATGTTATTTAATTAATAACATCAGTTGCAGGTGACATTAACACTAAATTCTCCTGCTTATCCTTTGTAAACATACAATGGTTAAAATAACAAGACTTTGAGTCCATTGAAAGTCAGGTTTCAAAGCAATGATGACAAATCACAAATTGTAAATCCAGCCCAAACCACTGTACACTGCACTGGGGAATTTTTCACCCAGTCTTCTGTGCAAATATTCTGTTTTCAAACTTCCCTCTATGGTAGGTCTGCTATTTTTGAAGTATATGAGGTGCTAAAATCCATAATTATTGATATACTTTCTAAGCTTGGTAAGTTGGACTAGCAAAAAAATGAAGTTATGATTTGACAGCAACACTTGTTCAGTTAAGTCTTGCTAGCCTATGAGGAATGGCACATATGCACACATCTACACACATACTAGCACATTTATGTGCTTTTTATCTGTTTAGTTAACACCCAACCTTCTTTTCCTCCTCCTCCTTCCCTGAATAAAGGTGCCATTATTAAAACAAAGAATCATAAAATTGCCAGAATGTCTAGGCTGGAAGGAAACTCTGGAGACTACAATGTGCAACTTTAAATTGAAAGCAGGGATTAGGTTATTGAGAGCCCCATCAAGACAGACCTTGGGTATTTCCCATGAGGGATACACCAGAATTTCTCTAGGCTGCAATCCATGTTCCAGCAAAAACCTATTCCAAAATTTAATTTTTTATTTCAAGACAAAATTTTCTCTGGCGCAATTTGTGACCATTGCCTCTTGCCATGGCAGCATTAATCCTTGTAGACCTCCCTCTTCTCTACAACTTCATCATGAGAAGGTCAAAATTAGGTCCACTGTGCACCTATTCTTTACCTGAGCAATCATCACCCTCTGTCTGCTGGCTGCCTGGTGCCTGCCAGGCCAGGTATTCAGCTGGCTCCTGCCCTGCCAGCTCTCCCCTACAGCACTTTTTGGAGTATTGGGCAGTCAGGACAGTCAGTGCCCCCTGCACTGCTCCATGGGCTTATCCCAGCCAGGGACAGGGAACCTCTCACCATGTGGCTGAACTCATGCTTTAGCAAAGCTATTGGCTTCTTAACTGAGCTCCACAGATACTTCTGAAGTATTTTATACAGATAACTTCATTTACTGATGCAAATGAAGGTCTGTGGTGGCAGGTGTGTTTTAAGCGATCTTGAGGTACACTTCCTAACCGTGGGTAGCTGGAATCCATTGTATTTGACCCTGGGATCCCATCCTCGAGGTTGGCTGAGGCCATCTTCATAGGCTGCTGGAAGCCACCTAGCCAAAGCTGTGTTGGATGCTCCCCATCTAGGATGTTCCCTATGAAAAGAAAAACAAAACACAAAATCCCCCAAAAGCAACAGCAGCAGCAGAACCTCTCAATATATTCTAAATCTAATATATATGTATCATATATAATATATATATATAAATCTATAACTAATATATGAATATTATAATATTATTATATTATATTACATTATATTATATTAATGTTCTGAATATAAGACCTGACCACAAAAATACAATAATAAAATAATATGAAATAATCAATAGCCACAGAGCAATATGTCATTACAATAAGGTATTAACGTAGCAATCTTTGAAAGGGCATAAAATACTTGTCTTCATGTATGCCAACATTGATTTTACTCAAAAGGAAAATAATGAAAATTTAAATTGCTTGTGAATTATTACTATTTTACTCATGTTTATAACCTAAGTTGGTTACCTTTTGGCATTTTTTAAATAATTGCTGCGAAGGTGAGTTCCTGATAGTGTCCTCACTGCCCATACAGTCAGATATACTCTCAAGGTCCTTTGCTAGCATCTTTAAAAGTGTTTGTTTAGAGTAAGAGTGAGGAAATCAAAATTTAGGAAAATATGAAAAAACCCCTGGAGGGTTTTCAGGTGAAGACCTAGAGGTTTTACAGGTGAGGAAAGCTTAAATGAAAAATGGACACTAGTCATAGAGAAGAAATCATTTGGCAAGAACAAAGAAGCCAGGGCTGAGGAGTTGGGACCTGAATCCAGTGGCACAGTTCCCTCTGGTTGAAGCTGTACCAATTTCTTGGGTCCATCTTTGGGAGGGCCTGTGCACAAGCCCAGGCACTGAACTATGCTAAGTTGCCAGCACTAACTGCAGTGTATTTTTTCTCACAACAACTTGCTTTTCTCTGAATGTCACCTGCCTGAGCACATCTTGGCATCATTGCATAACAGTTTGTCAACCCACAGCAAGCATACCTGGAAGGGGAATAAAAAAGTGTAGAAAAATGTGTGAAAATAAGAGGGTGGCAAGAATCAGGTCATATTTAATTTGAGGGTCAGCAAATGATTCTTGGTAATTTCTACTTATTAGTACAGTCAGTGAGCCTTGGGCTTGACCCAATTAATTTTCCCTCTATCATGAATATTAGAAATTTTAGGATTTGTTTTGGTTTGATTGTTTTTAAATGTCTTGTTCAATATATAATTGTTAAATATATAACAACACTAAAAAGAATAAATAATTTTTTGCAGTGCACTCAGTTGACTAAAATTGTAAAGTAAGCCACAGAAAACCAGAGATATTTCTGGAATGTTGGTAGAAATACAGTGTTAAAACATACATTTATGTGTCTATCAGTATGCTAAACAATTATTATATTAATATTTCATTGATCTCCAGCACACTGAAGAGACTCAATTTGCCAAGCTATATGGTGCAGTAATACACTTAATTATCCACAATAATTCACACTTGAAGGTTGAAGTATGCTTTAATAAAGCATTCAAATTAGTTACAGTTGATTTGCCTTTATTGAAATTGCATAAAATACTGCACATAGTGTAGTGCTATTTCACTCAATTAAAAATAACGAAATGTTAATGTAGCTGCTTAACCAGTCATTTTTCTCCTGATTGCTTTTGTATTTTAGCAGATCACTGGAATGCTACTTTAGTAAAACCCCTCTCACATGCCTTTTTATTATTGCATTAAACATGTTAATGTCTTGGAATCTTGCTTGAGTTAAAAAGGCAGCTGAAATATGAGATTTTGCTACTATACAGCTTTATAAAGTACTCAAATTTGATTACTATATATGCTGTTTATGGAAAGTGGGAGTTTTCATTTACCTGTGAAATATTGGAATTCCACCATTTGGATTTTGTTTTGGCTGCCTGAGAAGCAAGCAGGAGTCTTAATCTGCCATTCACTATCCAGATGTTTACCTTTTGAATCTTATTTTAATGCTCTGCCTAGTTTCAGGTAGATGGAATGAATGCCATATGGCAACCTAATAATTGGAGTTTACGATGTTTTATGTTGTGCTGAGCTGTCATGCGTGTTACTTCTGGAAACATGGGACGCTTCCGGAAAATAAACCTGCTGCTAATTGAACACTTAGCTTGCACTGAGGTGAAGTAGCTAACTCAAGGGAAACATCTCAATTCCTTCTCATGGAAGTCAAGGGATTCAGTCAGGATTGCTCGTTCTTTCCACTAGGTGAGCCATACTCATACTCCTGACTCTGCTGGTACTGGACCTCCAGACTGAGCATCAGGTCCTTACCTGAGAGAATGGTTAATGACACAATGAAACAGAAATGCTGCAGATAAATTTCCTCCCAGATGCTCCAAATATTGGGTGTACAAAAAGTAAGCTAGTCATCTAACAACCTGTCCATCAAGCCATAAAGTCAAACAGTTCCTGGGTGCCATCCTGTCATTCCTTCTATTTCTTACTATCAAGAACAGCCACAGATGCAGCCTTGCAGTAGACATATAACTACCTCTGAAAGCTAACGTTAGGTGAAGCTAATTGCACTGTGAGAGTCCATTTCTTTAGTACCTGTGATTCCTTCACCCATGAATTCCTCTCATTATACTAGACACTAAAAAAATACACAGATCAATGCTAGCTAGTTGGGATTGAAAAATGGGAAAAATAGCTCATTGGATTTTCCTTCTGTTCCTTATTCTTCAGTTTAAAATAATGCAATTTTATTTTGCTTGTTTAGGCAGAAAGGAAACTAGAATCAGTTAATATCTCTTACTAGTTAAAGTGGATAATAACTGCTGGAAATGTCTGATGTTATGTTGATATTCTCCATAGAAAGTCGTGTTTATGCTATTCTACTAGACCTTTGTTCTAGGAAGTGCACACTAAAACTAAGTAATCTCAGTGCTGTGGAAAAAATCCCTTGTAATTGATCTGATTTGTCCCAAACGTACAAACAGATCTAGCAGAACATCTGTAAAGCATTTCCTTGCTCACTTCTGAACAGATTAAAAAAGATTTTTCTTGTGGACAAACAATTAATTCCACTATAATTTTTTTCTAAATTTCACTCATGAAATGCAGCATCTACTGATCTACAGTACAGCTACATATTCAAACAGAGCGAGCAAAAGTACAGATGCAACATAGGTCTTGATATGTTTTCTGCCTGAAAGTGAAAGCTGTAAAGCAAGAAAAAGCACAGATTGGTATTTCATTTAATGTCTGAAATCTTTGAAGCTGGCTTACATCACAAAATATGTTATTTGCATTGCAGTGTTATGAGCTTTTTAAGCTGATGTATTTCAGTAGAACTAGTATTTCAAGGGGCTCACAAAGTTTTAGACTCAGTTAAGATCTGATTCACTGGTTTCAAAGCCTTTGGTTTTGGAGGGGTTTTTGTGGCCTTACACCTTTTACAGACATTTAGAGCAAAGAGTCTAAAATACCACCAAATATGAGTGGTGGGTTTAAGTTTTGATGTGGTACGAGCATAAAGATATACAAAGTAGAACAGACTGACTACAGACCAGACTCAGTGAATCATATTTACCCTACCCAGCTATAGATACCAGACTGAAATGCCTGTACACATCCTAGTATTGTCAGTAACTGAGGAGAAAAAAGTCTTTTACCCTACCTGTAGCAGACTGCTTCTCTCCATCTCTAGGGAGAAAGACTACACAACCATGCCTGTAAATTAAGAGCTTCAGCCATGCGTCTATGTTCAGCTGAATGAATCTTGGCCAATGTATTCAAGCCCTGATGGATTTGTCAGTGCAGATATTGTACTAGCTGCTAGTTCAGATTCCAAGCAACTCTGAACATGCCTGGGGGAAATTATGGATATCCACATAGTTAGATTTATAACACTGATGTATATCAGGTTGTGTCCTTTCAGCAAAGAGTCTATCAGGCATGTTCCTTGCAAATGACTTGTGATGTAACAAAATGGATTAATCTCATAAAACTAGACTCACTGAATAATAAAACTGAAGAATTGTACTGCTCTTTATGCACCACATTGCAGAGGACCTTAACCTGTACAATGAGAACAGCCTTCCATTTTCATCTCTGTAGCACTTCACTTGTGAACTTATAGCCCACCTTTCAGTTTGAGCTTAGGTCTATGTATCCAGAAGCAAAATTTGTATTTGAGTACAAATATTGTTTACCCTTGTACTCAAAAGGGCTCTCATTCTTAGTTTTACACTCATTGCATTGGAGAGTTCTGAAAAGAAAGGCACATCCATTATGTTGGGTTTTGCAGGAAACAATTGCCAAATAGATTAGGCAACAAGTAGATACCCATTATAAAAAATAGGCACTAAACATATACAAAGAGATATGTAAAATTATAAAAATAATACCTAGAATTTTTAGATTCATGCTTGCCAAGTATTAGAGTTGTGAGAAAATAACAACATATTTCTCCTTGGGAAGTAATATTGTTTTCCTGCTTTATATAAATTTATCCAATTCAACCAAAAATAAATGCTGGGTTAGAATTGTTTTCTTTTTATATAGAAGAAGGCATCTACTAAATCAGTTTGCCCTAAATATAGAGTTCCTCACATAATCCTAGAGGCTTTCAGAGGGAAACCCTCTTTAGAAAAGGTAGTGCACCAAAGTTTAAATGATGAGTTCTTCCTCCAGGAACTTTCACAGGCATCTCATTTACAGACACGTTGATGCCAAAGTTAACTGATTAACATCAGTCACCCTTCACCAATTTCCTTGAAAAAAGTAAACACAGCTTCTTGGGTTTAAAGAATGAGAAAGAAGGATTTTTCAGGACACAATTTTTATCATACATACCTGTTATTGCAGGCACCAGTGATGAGTCGATATTTATTAGCTAAGCAATTATTTGGACATTTTGGTGGCAACATATAAGGCAGGCATCCAGAAATATTAGCAATCATAGTGAGCAGATCAGCTGATAAATGATCTGAAAGGAAGAACCCAGACAAGCAATTTGCTCTATTGGATTTAGCTGCTAGAGTAGAAAAGGCATTATTTTCAGCTGCATCTACAGAATTCTCCCTCTTCCTTTGAAAGAGCACTTAGTGAGAAGTGCTGCAAGAGGCTTTGTCAGGAACTTAGAGGAAGAGCTGGTTTTATTAGCTGATGCATAGAGAAAGGGAAGAAAGAGTTCCAGCAATAGCTGAGAACTGAGTTCACCTGCTTGCTGCTTCCTTCTTTCCCCATGTTCTAGTCCTTTGCTTGCCTGGCCCCTGTGTTTACAACAAAGGTGTGAAAAATGCCATTCAAGAACAAAAGTGTATGCCAAGGAGGAAAAATGTGGGACTGCAAAGATGCAGAAATTTAAGGACACTGCAGCTGACTATAGAATTCAGTGTTAAGTGGAAGAGAATCAGAATTATTAGCTGGAATTTGGAATCTAGGTAAAATCAAGTCCCTTTATACCAGTAGACAGCATGTTATAAATATATTTCTGATACAATCCAAGATAGGTCTTCCAGTGAGCACCTGAAGATGAGGGAAAAAGCCACACCATTGTGTAAGCTGCAGAGAGCTGGCACTTATTCTTACCTCTGCAGATATTGAAATAAGTGTGGCCAGTCGGAAGTGGATGTATGCCTGAAACAGGAGCAGCCTGGTCTAGAGGAAGGTGATGCTGCCCATGGCAGGGGGCTGGAACTAGGGAGTCTCTAAGTTCTTTCCAACCCAAGCCTTTCTATGATTCTGTGAATATCCTTCCTAAACTCAGAGAACCCTTGACATTCGAAGTAACTACAACCATCACATGATGAAAGATGAGGGTAGAGGTAACATATAACTCTTATATATAACTCTTGTCTCCCCACTGCCTAATGCATATCACCCAGTCCCAATATCTATTTGTTCTGCCTATTCAACTCTGAATAAGCTGCTTTAGTCCATTGTTCAAACCAAAATATTAAGCCACAAAAACAAACAACAAAGGTTCAAGAACCAAATTAGCTCAAAAAATGTTTGGCTGAGCAGTTAGAACCTGTACAAGGCAGTAGTGAGAGCAGAGAGACAATAGGTTGGTTGTTAGACTGGCTACATAATCTTGTCATTATGTCCTAGTACCTCAGGTCAAATTTGTGGATAGAGCTGTACTTCTACATTAGTTCAGGTTTAAAATTATACTCAGAGCCCGTCTCCCTAGTTTTCTGGTCTGCCTAGAGATTCACATGTTTTCTTTAAAGTCGATTTAGTTCTTTAATTCATGTAAAACTATTCTGTTGTGGCACATAGGCTGTACAGTGTCTATTCACATTCTCTTAATGTTGTTTCAGCTCTGAAAATTAGCAAGAGCTTTGTGCATTTCTGCAGTTTAGAAATTCAATTTATTTTGAACTCGCATAGCACAAAAATAATTGTATCTATGTGTGTGTATATAAATACATGCACAACATATAGATAGAGATATATTTTTAGCTTGACAAATGTCCCATTAGTTTAGTAAGCCAGATATTTCTGCAAGGAAATAAAATAATGACTGTGGAGCTTTATGTTTGTCTACAGCACTCTAATGCTTCTATGTCTTGGAAAAAAATGTTCTAATCCTAAGACAGAACACTCCATGTAAATGATAGAATTAAATTATGGGGGGAAAAAAAGTCAATGTTTCTGATATTTTGAGTCTTCCAGACACCAGACAGACATCTTGAAATTTATCTCTAATTAACAGCAAGTGTTTTTCTTAGACAACATTGAACTTTATGGACTATCTCTCTTTCTTTCCCCATCTAATATTAAAAAAACCCCCCTAGTTAAAGTGGAAATAAATGTGCAACAGCGATGCCTTATAAAATTAGTTTTGGAAATAAGAACATATTTTTTTAAAAAGAGAGATATGCATATGTTGAGAAGAAGTATGTTTGAAAATGCCAGTGCCATAGTGCGATAGAACATCAAGCACTAAACCCAAACTGCAGGGGAAGATAGATATTTCACTGTAAACAAGCAGCTTGCACCACTGAGCATATGCAGGCTGATTTATAGGCAATACAAATACACAGTCATGAGTTCATAGGATGCCAATAGTGTAGTACTGCTCTACTCAACTCTAAGAACACCACCCACACTCCAGCAAAGAAAAATATGAACATGAGGTGCTTTCAAGAACAAAGGAAAGTGCAAAATAAAATAAAAGTGAACTTAACTGAACTTTAATCTAAAAGACAGGACTCAACAAATCAATAGGGTGGTTTGTCAATGTCAATATATTGTATTTACCAGTTGGATGCAATGAACGTTTGTGCTTCTGGCAAACCTTTTGTTTCAGCACCTGAATTGACATTTCCATTCGTTCAGCTGCTTGGGAAATATCATGACTCTCTTGTTCAGGAAATTTTGAGAAAGCCAGCAGCAAAGTAGGTGTTGCTATTCCCCTTCCTTGGATTGTTCTATAATTGAGATAAATACAGAGGGTTTTGCAATGTATACATTTTTAGAACTTTTTCATAACAATAAAGCTGTCTGTGTTATTTTCATAACAATAAAGCTGGATATGTTGTAAGTTTACAGTATTCAAGGTATTAAGGTATATTTTGACTGAAGAGTACACTGGGAAGGCAAAGAGGAAGGTTTTGTGACCTTGTTCTGCAAGGAAAATTCTAAAAGAGAAACTGTGCTTCTGTTGGACACCTACAACAAGAGTTCATTTGGTGGGAAGCCTTTAGGATGAGAAAGAAACTATTGGGGTGAGCAGAGCCTGCAGCACTAAGTGGAAGACCTTGTGCAGGATAGTCACAAAAGAGGTCTCCCAACTCACTGCTGTGAGTAGGTTTCTTTCATGTATCATTTAATACCCAAGACTATCCTCAATCATCAATAGGACTTCTGAGCACCAATTCTCTTTGAAGTCTATGTATCCACATGCACAATATTTCAAAGGAATCTTAATAGTCTTGTGTCTGGGATAAGTGGTCTCAGTTTTATTCCTAATAAAATTTCAATTCATAATTGAAATAATCATTGTTAAGCATTTATCTTTAGCATCTTTTAGCATTTATCACGTTTAAGATATCAACCAAATAATTGCCACAATATCCTGTGAGACAGATAAGTATCAGTGTCACCATCTATTACATGAGGCAGTTGAGTCACTGAAAGCTTGAGACTTATGTTTTTAAATTTTAAATGCCTTAGGATTGTTACCAAAATACTAACACTAAAAACTGAGACTGACCTCAGTCTCTACATACAGAGGGGCAACAATTCTTAACAAGTTCTGTCCGTATAAATAGTCAACACCCACAGAGCTCTGCAAATCATCACTCATTTTCAAATCATAGGGATAACTTTTTAGGAAAATCTAAGCAAAAGTGTGAGGCTTGTACCCTGTAAAACTTAGTTGATGTGTTCCAAATTTTAGAGAGAAATTAATTTTGTATTGCACAGAAATCTAGTCAGAAAATTGTTGAAAGAGCTCGTTCTCATACTATAACTCAAGCACAAAGGAGTTTTCCCCTAATTTGTTACCTATCCACAGTCCAAGATAAATGTTTTATTTCCTTTCCTTTATCTTTTTTTACATCTGTTGTAGATGGAAGGGGAAATATGAAATTCACTTTAACAGTCCAATTTAAGGCAACAGGCTTTGGCTCCTGATGCCACAGGAGTTGTTCCTGTCTCACTCTGCACTGGTAAAAACATACTTAATGTTCAAAAATAGGTCATGGAATTTATGATTTTTAAGCCACATGTTAATGGAATTTGTTGTGCTATTTAGTCCAGAAAAACGTCCATATTTATCTTTCTGTTTCTTATTTTGTCTCACATTTTAAGAGAGCAACTTACATGGTGATAATGCACAAGGTCATATTGGATCAGAGGATCAGTGACATAATCATAGAATGGTTTGGGTTGGAAGGAATGTTAGAGATCCCCTAGTTCCAACACCCTCGCCATGGGCAGGGTCACCTTCCTCTAGACCAGACCCCTCAAAGGTAATGGGAGCAGTGATTTTGTGATTATATAAGTTCTCAAAGAAACAGAAAGACTGACATCAAGTTTTTGTTATGAAAGCTTTTTTTCCTAAATATATTCTCCACTTTTTTTTTTACCTTTTAACTTCATTATGTGCAGCATAATCCACCAGACTAGAACCCTTCTGGATAGCGTTAGTAATGCAGTTATCTTCAATTTGTTCTCAACAGTTAAAAACAAAAAGACAAAAGAAAGATGTTAATAAGTAGCATATCTATTAAAATATTTACCATTAGAAAATATACAAGTTTCTAATATTAAGGTACAATTTTTGCCCTTTAAAACCGTCTCCATCAATATTTTATTCTTGAAGGTAATATTGTGGCTTCTGAGCTTTCTAAAAGGTAAGGTAGGGGTGGTAAATAAATTCTTCCATAATTTATAAGACTTGGGGATTTAGATTTCTTTGCTTGAAGTATAAATCCAGTTATGGACATGTTATATAGGCCCAAACATAATAGGTCCAGCTGAAACATGTTGTGTTCTCTGTATGCAGTTGTATTCCTTAGGCTTCATATGTATTTTTTATCAAACTGTCCTTGGATTGGCAGGACAAACCTGACCCTCCCTCACAGGTAATATGAGCTGGTCTGAGCCACATGCAGAATTCAAGTCCATATTCAAGCAAAATTTAGACCTGGGATTGGGCCACTGCATGAAAGCCCTGTTTTCATTTCTTTATCTATGTTTGATGGAAAGTTGTATTTGAACATAATAATTCTTCAGCTGTGCTGTTTTGCATGATGCTATTACGAGGCTTAGCTTATCCCTCTTTTGTGTAAATGTTGATTTATAATAAAAGAACCAGTTGTGTTTAAAGTCCAAATGCTTTATTTCCATCTGAGTTTTGTGGCATGGCCCATTTTTTCTTAGAAAACAAATCATAAAAGATAATGTCAATCATTTATGTACAATCATTCATCATTTATATACAGCATAGTTTTAGGGGAGCAGGTTTTATCTGTAGTCCATACTGTGCTATTTCTATCATCTATTTTTTGAAAAGGGCACTCAGCTCAAGGAAGAGAAATGTGTGATGAGGTGTAATGTCTCCTAGGCTAAATTATATTCTACTAAAGTTTTCAGTTTCTAAGTATAGCAGTAGCTATTTCTCTTTTTCACCTATGCATAATAAAATATTCAGATGATTCATTTGGTGTTATCATTTGGATTTTCTCTACTTTTGAAAACCTTTTTAAGTCTATGTCAAAAAAACAAGTTTGATTTTTATAGGCTATGCAATAACTAAATCTTTTAGAATTTAATATAGCATATTTTTAAATTACTTTTAGAAGGCTTGGCTCTGAGAAATATAATATGTTTGAAGTATTGCTCATCGTGTGACATTGATTCTGACTGATATAAAAGAGAATACACACTTGCTATACTTAAATTCCAGTGTCTCTCTTCCTTTTCTAAGAAGTATGAATTTGGTACCAATATAGTGTCTTCAAAAATGTGGTTCTTGAGCAACAAACATTATCTTGTACTGTCTCATCAGACCAAGAACACTCACTATAAAAAAAATCACATTTAATCTCTTCTATTTTATAGTCCATGTACATCTTTCTTTATTGTTGCCTTCCTGTGCCTTAGGGAAGGATATGAAAAGGAGGGAGAGGGACTTCTTCTATGACAGGATGAGAGGCAATGGTTTCAAACCGACAGAGGGCAGGTTTAGATTGGACGTTAGGAAGAAATCCTTTACTTTGAGGGTGATGAGGCACTGGAACTGGTTGCCCAGAGAAGTTGTGGATACATCATTCCTGGAACTACTGAAGGCCAGATTGGATGAGGCCCTGAGCAACCTGGTCTGGTGAATGGCATCTGTACACATGGCAGAGGGTGTGGATCTAGATGATCTTTAAGGTCCCTTCCAACCTAAACCATTCTACTATTCTTGGATTCATTTGTATTAACTAACATATAACATAATGTGATCATTTTAGACCACATCTTTCCAAACAATTTGTATGGAAGCTCAAAGTAAAGAATCCATTATGGAAAGAAAACCTGATCTCCTGCTTTGCAGTGATGGTACAAAAAAAAAATTCTTATAAGAAGTAATAACTTGGGAAATTGTTTCTAATTTAAATTGTTTTGCATATAATTTTATTTTATTTGTGATTCTACACTAACTTCAGGTTAGGAAAACTTTCCTAGAGAATCATATCACCATCCCTTATGAATCATGTATACAGCTATATAATATGAGGCTGTGGTTTGAAATCCTGTTTCTTTGCTATCTCTGTCCTAATTTAATGTAAAATCAGTTTCTGCAGATTTCCATTAAAATTCAGTCTAGTATCTACTACACTTCTAGTTTATTAGATTTTACTGATTTAAATTGAGCAGATGCAAATGATAGTAAAAATGACAAGATTATATTTTTTGAACGTAGGGAATACCAAAATCTGAGATGCTCTAAAATCCACAGGGTGCCCGCAGCCAACAGATCACCAGGAGAGAAGCAGCTTTGTGGGACAGCCAGGAGGGTGCCTGGTGGGATATCCTATGGCAACTATGGCCTCTAGGCTGGGATGATTAGCAGATGGGGAAAGAAATCCAGCAATCATGTTTGGCAACGTTCATATCTGACATATGAATGCCACTAAGAAAGTAAAATCACTCTTAAACAAAGAAGTTATTGAGATACATTACACATACAAAGTTTTACTTACTGAGTTTATGAAACTGCAATTTAAAAGAAAACCTCCATGGAACTCTCAGAAAAGAATTCTCAGAAAAGCCAGATAGTGTATTTTGCACACCAAAGAGATTGAGCTATACTGCCATTGCTGAACTGTCTACAGTGTCAGTGTATTTTCAGCCTAACAGTCAACATTAGAAACTGACTTGTATTTTTTACTGTTACTTACCAAAAATGGTGGCTTTCCCTACTTGAAGGAAAGAAAAGAAAACAGCTGTGAAGGTTATAGCTGCTGAAAATCCCAAAATAATGAAAACTTTCATCTACAAGAAAGAAGAGATAACAGTTGAAAAAATATATACCTTCATCTTCTAATTATAAGCCAGACTATAAATAATTTTCTGTATATGGCAAATTTTACTTTAAAATTAGATTTCCAGACATGTTCTGTCTATGTTTTTGAAGTTCAAAGTAATTAACTTTCTCTTTTTACCTTCCTTACTCACTACTTTTCTTTTACATTTTGAGAAGCTTCTAGCACAATGATACACATAACAATTTTATAACATAATATGTTTTCACAATATCAGCAGCACATAGACTAGATATTAGAAATTCATCAATATTTTACCCCCATTCATTTTGAACTTCTCTGTGCACTACACTGATTTGATTGTAAAGTAAATTTGATTGTAAAGTGATTGCACATAAGATAATGACATGGCCAAATTAATAACAATTAATCAGACCCTAATCTATCCATAAATAACTGTGGTATCAAAGCAGCACAGTGAATATGTTCACTCAGCTGATGTGAGCTGCATTCTCCATTTCAGTACTGACACTCCGGCAGTCCTTACAGCAGTGTAAATATATAAACTCTCCACGAGGTATCATTTTTCACGTGCACTATGTCGACTGGAAATTGAAAGATTTGAAATATTTTTTAGCTCCATATCCTATCAAAATACAAAAAAAAAATCAAGTCTGAAAATTCAGAGAAACTATATTGCCATAGAAATTCAATGTGAAAACACCCCTTCCTTTTACATTCATGAGTTAATATGATGAATTTCTCCTGGAAAATGGCAAGCAAAAGTTTTATTGTCTGACCTTTTGTCTGCTGAGGAGATTATCTTCCACAGTTCTGTACTTTATCGGTGGCAGTAACTGTTCTGAATTATGAAAGCCAAGTACTTTCCAGGGGCCCAGTTTATGCTATCAGCTTTACGCATTGGTACTCACTCAAGCTTTAACAATGCACATTATTTCAAAATCTTTTTGGCCACAGTTATGTTCCCACAAAGCAGAAACTGACGTTAATACTTGACTTATTTATTTTTTCCTGCTGGGAACCAAAAGATAACTATGTAGTCAGTTCTTACATCAGAACTGAAAATGAGAAGGAAAATTAGTTCATATTAAATATATATGTGTATTTATATGCATATATATATATATATATAAAACATAGTAAAACAAACTGGGTTTCATTAATTTTTCTTTTTTTTTTAAAATTTATTTGACAAATAAACAACTTTGTGTCCAATTTTATGCATTCTATAATTTGTGTTTTACCAAAATAACCATTCGGAAGTCAGATGCTAACCCCCAGGTTACCCACCAACTTCCTTCCAGAACTTTTTATTTAGTCTTTTTCTCTGAGCCTAGCTACTTTTCTTTAGTTACACTTTTCAGCCCTATTGCTTCTTTTAAAGTCAGTAGTTTGACCTAAAGAGTCTGTTTGGCTGGGGTTTTTTTCATTTTCCCATAGAGGTAGAGAGATCAAAATCAGATGTGGAAT
Source organism: Illadopsis cleaveri (assembly GCA_013399915.1). Taxonomy (NCBI): domain Eukaryota; kingdom Metazoa; phylum Chordata; class Aves; order Passeriformes; family Timaliidae; genus Illadopsis; species Illadopsis cleaveri. Next base: position 311,380 of record VXBB01024638.1, on the reverse strand, counting down.
CACATCGAGTATTCCCTCATTTACTCTTTGCTGGTCAGGCCAGGGAGATCACAAGGTGGAGCCAAAGATCGATGTTTTGGTCTCTGCCATAGGGGAGAAGGTGAGTGGGACGTGGGTAGCAGGGAGCATCCTGGATCTTGAGGCTGAGGTACATGGTGGTGAAACGAAACCCAGGAGCCTGTGAACTGTTTGGAGGACAAACTCCAGGATGTTATTAAAGTGGTTTGGGAATATCATCCATAACCTGTTCACTGCAAAGATGAGTGGACATGATTGAGAAGTAAAGTCAGAGCAAAGGGGAGCAGCCCTCAATTGGAAAAGTAGGTTTATGCTCCTTGGCTGGAGGATTTAATATTGCAGACAAGAAGTCAAACTTGCAATACCTCTTTATCCTGTTCCAAATTGTAAATCTTTTAAGAATATGTTTCCTTACATAAGAAAGTATAAAGGAGATTGACTTCTTTATAAGGCACAGCAAAGCATTGAGAAAAGCAGATCCTTTCCAAACACCTAATAGAATAAAAAGCTCACACTATATCCTTTCATATATTTCACAAGTACTACAGGTTTAATTTCTGAGAGATGAGAGACTTCCTTAAAGTGAAAAACAGGTTTGATTTTCTTTTCTGCTTCACAGTCAAAAATCAAAGCTTCCCCATTTAGTTCAAAAAGAGCATACCTAAATCAAGGTTTGTTCGAACGAGGATCTCAATATTTGCTCATCGGTTGCAGCTGAAGGGTTTGTCAACAGTGGGCCTTAAGTGGTTACATACAGTAAATTGGTCTTTGATTAAAAAATTGAATGGTAACATTCATTCTATGTTTTTCTGAGTATGAATATTTAAGTGCCCTCTGAGCCACAAATACAGTTTTAGTTAAAACCTGTTTGAAGTCTTAGTTACACTGGACTCACACAGACAGGCAAAGCGGAATTCCTATTCTTACTGGAGCTCATTCAGAATCCTGTTATAGAAAACTGATGAAAGAGAATTAAGAGGGTAAAAATCAGTTGCTCAAGAACAGCCTTATTTTTTTTAATCCAAGATTTGCACATTGCCATTGTAAGTGCAGAAAATTTCGATAAATATCCTGCTGAATGTCCCCCCTTTATTCCAGATTTTCTGTTAGCTGTCTGTCTTAAGCCATCCTTCCTGCAGAAAGGGTGTCAGACTTTTCATGCCCAGCAGTGAGACTGCACAGATTAATGATAGTCTAAACATGGAGTACAAGACCAGTATAAAACAGTCCCTATGCTAAAGAAAACTCTTGAGAAAAGCAGCAGTGAACCTTAACAATTAACCATATTAAAATTATTAAGCTTTAAATTGACTTGTTCAATTTGCTATATTCCCAAAATTTAAATCTGCACATGAAGACCAACGCTGTATCTATGTTCTTAAAAGTTACAGACCTATAAAATAAATCTTTGAGTTGAGGATAAAAAGATAAATTTTGTTCAGGAAATACCCCAAAGCAATAGAATTTCAGATTACTCACATATATGAATTTCTGCAAACCTACTGTGGTATTTAGAAAAATTAACTCAGACTTAAAATGTTATGCAATTGCAACTGATGTTTGATATAGGAAACAGACACAATTCTATAATCTCAAAAGAACTTACATTTGCACTGTAACAGCCTGCAGCCCTGCCAGGCTCTCTAAGGATCTAAGGATCATCATCAGTTCTTACAAACATTGGATTAGAATGAGAGGCCTCCAACAAAAATCTGTGCTGCTGCAGAAGCCAATTTTGATAGCAGATTACACCATTTTGTAGCTTTTATTGACAATCCTGGGGTCTTGCAAAGCATGAAGGACACTGTTAATATGGATGTCTAATCTATAGATTAGTTTCTAATCTCTTCTGGCTTTTAAAATTCTAAGAAAACACTTGCAAGAGAAGAGGCAAAAAGTGCACATAACTGCACAATGCTTCAACAGAAGCAATTTTGCTGAAGTTCCAGATTAACAACATAGAGGCAACAGCAATAAGCCTCATTTTAATATGTTGAGCAAAACATCACAAGTCAAAAAAGCCAAGTGAAGGGGGAAAGAAAAGTAGTTCTGTGGGAATGATCAATTTAGCTGGCTTTAAATGATGCCATTACCTAAAGAGAGTAATAGCAAAAAAACCCCCCTCTCTAATAAAATTAAATTGATTCCAGAAAAGAACTAAGTACTTAAAGTGACTAGAAGTAGAGGACCTTATAGAGATGTCTGAAAGACAGAAATGGGATGAAGAAGGTGAATAGACAACAATCATTCACGGTCTATTCCAGCAGAGAACTAAAGGTCACACAGGTTGAAAACAAACAAAAACGTACTATTATTTAGACAACATAAAGCTATACCATGAAACAACTTGTGTCTGGTAAAAGATTTCATATAAGTTCATAGAAATGTTTTCAGAATTTCATGAAATAAAAATATATTAAGGCCTATGAGGTACAACATTTACAACAGGGACAAATTAACCATGGCTGGANAGAGGGTGCTGGTGAATGCTGCCACATCCAGCTGATGGCCAGTCACCAGTGGGGCTCTTCAGGGTTCAGTATTGGGGCCAGTCCTTTATCAATTATTTGGACAAGGGGATTGAAGGCACCCTCAGTCAGTTTGCTGATCAAACCAATTTGGGTGGGAGTGTTGTTCTGCTAGATAGAAAGGCTCTGCAGAGGGATCTGGGCATGCTGAATCAGAGTTGGATTTGGTCATTACATACTAATTTTAGTGTATGATGCTGAAACCATGTTCTCAGATAAATTATTTTCTCAGAAGTAGGTGGAATGTAACATCTATAGAACATGAGATTGTCTTATTAAAATGTTGATTTAAACTCAAATTGATGTTTCATCTCATGCAAGCAAGCATTAAAAACTCTAGTTACAGGAAGAATCCCTCAGACGTTCTGTTGTTATGGAGTAACCCGACTTACAGAACAAAACAATGTAAAGATAAATTTAACTGCAGAGAAGGGCCCACTCAATTTCTTGTGTCTGAATTCATGTGAATCCTGTATATCACTGTTTGAAAACTCTGCCTTAACTAATGAGCAAATTATGATTTATGTGAAAGGATGTGGAACAGATGAACAATTTTTAAGGTCTGTAGAAGGTCTGAAATTCAGTGGCTTGAATCACAAAATTTTTTCCTTTTAAAATGAGACAGAAAATTAATCTTTCATATTCACAGAGCACTAGTTTCAGACCAAACTCAGACTCTTTCAGATAGATCATTTTAATTGTAAACTTAATGGTGAACTTTCTGCCTTCTTCCAATGGCCTTATTGCAGAGACTACTGCCATTTCATATGATGAAGTTTATGTCTTGGATTTAAGGATGGTCAGTAGATACACCATATGTCACGTAGTCATAAAGCAGATCAAATACTAACAAGACATGATCTTTTGTAAGTCAGGAGAAAACAAAAATGGATTTAGCAAAACAAAAACAATGACCACATAATAAAATTATAACAGACAAATTTTAGTATTCGGCCTGTTGTGAATGAGGCTCTCAGTGTGGTTAGTGCCAAATCCACAAAAGAATTTAAGATTCCAGAGGGAAAACTGGGAAATGAAAGTAGTGACAATGATTCATTACCATACTCAAAGGATGGCAGATGTTTCTGTCCTGCTTTTGTAGTGAAATATTTCCATGGTAGGAATCATGACAAATGGATGTCTCACTTAAAAGCTCTTTTGATAGCACTAGGATCTGGAACAATATCTTTGATCTCCTGCCTCCCAGGACCAACTTATTGGGAAACTCCAGTCAGTGACAGTGTTTTCATTTTGTACTCATCATTTGAAAGAAAAAAAAAGGTGGTGCAGTCAAAGTACTCAAGAAAAGGAGGTGACATCTATAAAGGAGGAGGAACAGAGAATGATAATGGAGAGAGAATCTGCCCTGCAGGTCAGTGTGGATGCTGTATCATAAAGAACATTTATTGGTAATTGTGTGTTCTCAGCTGTTCTAACGAGCTGGGTCAGATAGCTCAGTAGGATATTGGTACAGTCCATTCTGAAGAGTGCTATTCTCTCTCTGCACTGTCTGAAGCCAAAACGTCTGGGGTTTTTTAGGCTGTATACTATGCCCAAAAAGAGGCATTACAGATAGTTGTGATATGGAAGCCCCTCTGTAGACACAAATGTTGCAATAACCTGAAGAGCAGTGCTTGAATTCCTACTCACACTTAAATGCTTTTTGCTGTTCTGCTTTAGTGACCTGCATGGTAGGTTACATTGTCCCAGGCATGGCACTGACTTTCTACCTTTATTGCTTAATTTTGAATTATTTGTTTTCAGCAGTTCAAAGACAACGGGAATGGTAGATATCAGCATAGTAATAAATCATTCCAGAGTTGGAGTTATCAGTTTGGAAAAAGAGGTTGTAAAGAGAAACAAACAGCCAGTGATGTTTGATGATCTCAAGATGGCCACCTGCTCATCAAATGGACCGTTCACTAGACACATCCTACATTATAAACACATTCTGTTAATTGAAAACCACATTTTAAATCTGATGAGTTACTCTTGAACTGTTTCATCCAAGTTCATATTCACTCAGGCATATGAGTAGGCTTCCAAATTAATCTCCAAATTTCCATTAGTCTGTCACAAATCAGGAAAGTAAATGATCTGAAGAAGTTAAATGAAACATTCTTCATGACCACTGATATTAAGAGGTCACAAAGCACTATTCTCTGGAATATTTAGTGTTCAAGTGAGCCTTATGGCTGAGCAATAAAAACATCTTGGCTATTTGACGTTAATGTCAAGGTTTCAAAAATCTTGAACTGTTGTCTTTAACGCCCTGATGGGTTTGAAGCATTCTGTAGCTAAAGTACATTTTAGAAAACTCTCAGACTGAACAAACAGGAGATGCTACAGCTTTCTTATTTCTGTGTTAAACATCTAGATGCAAAAGGCACATAAGAATTAATAAGCATGCAGCATTAAATAGTAACTAATAGCATGCATGAAACTCATCACATTTAAATGAATATTAATAAGAATCAATACTTTGTAAAAAATAAGCTGAGGTTACCAAATAAGTGAAGGAACAGGGAAGAGTATGTGTGCACTTGTATGTACATACACATTAAAAATATATACATACTCACATACACATGCACACAGACAGACACAACAAAATAATACATTTTTTACTGAAGTCTTCATACCTGAACTGAGGCAAAATTAATAATAGAGAACATGGTAGACTGACAAATAAAAAAAAAATAATACAGTGAAACATAAAGTGGTGTCTTTGGAAATAAATTTTATAGATAATAAACATGTGATAAGAGAATCTTGAGAAACTGTGACTCAGGAGAAAGAAAAAGGTATAAAGGAACCATTTATCACTGATTCTCAACAGACTTTTTAAGTTAGTGCTCTGGTAAGAGAAAATAATGTGCTTCCCTGATACATAAAAGGAAAA
>VXBB01024638.1:203324-305217 GCA_013399915.1 Illadopsis cleaveri | reverse complement strand
CCACCCCCCCATCTTCTCATTACTCCTCCTGCAGACTGGTATGCAACACTTACCTGCTGCCCTTTCTGTGCTCCAGCCCAGCTTCCCAGCCCTGCTCTTCTGCAGGCAGCCTTGAGCTCTGCCTGGGCATTTCCCATCCATGACCACCTCTCTGGCTGCTTTTTTACACAGCAGCTTATTGCAGGGTATGTAGTGGCAAATAGGCATTTAATTATGGGTAATCTGGGATGAGGTCTGTCTTGTCTGGCAGATCAGCTCATTCCTCTAAACCAGCAGGAAGCTTTTGATTATAATTGAGAGTACCACAGATTTCATGTCAGATTTCCCTAACAATTTACCCCTCATTCCTTTAGGTATGCAGTTGATCCCTGATGCACATGGTAGCCCTTTCTAAGACAACAGAAAAGAACAAATCTATACACAATTCAGATCAATGGTATTTGACAGCAGAATTGTTTACCTTCTGAGACAATCAGAAGTCCCCTTGAAGAAATAGTACTATTTGTGTTAAAGAGGAATAAATACTTGAGTGAAATGTCCTTTCATAGGAAGTGACTTTTATAGCTGTAGCACCCTGGCAACATGTGCTCCCAAAAAGTGTTCTAACTTTATTTCATTGGACTCCTTAATGCTCTCAAAACACACATCTATGTTACTGTAATATTAAGGGCTCTAAGTCCATACCATGATTATACTGTGCAATTTTGCAGGATTTTGATACCCAGCTCCTTTTTCTAGTTTTCGACAAAGTCATCACAAATTCAAGAATTTCTTATTCACAAGGCACACATTGAAGGCAAAGGCACAAAGTATCAACGCCATGTGATGGAGCTTGTGTATGAATACTGGAGTCCCTGAAATGGAATGCTGCATCTGCAGAGTGAAGGTGTGTGAAACACTTCAGATTTCATCCCTAGTACTGGAGATCTCCAAATCCAGATGAGCATAGTTACACAGCCTGTAACAAACAGCATCTGGCTTGTGCTAATTCTTCAACCGTGCCTAGGGGTGTTTCAACACACTGTTGACTGGCCTGGGGCAAAAATATATTAGAGACAATTTTCACAAATTTACCTTAGGGGCAACCATAAGTCCCAACCATTTCCTAATATAGTTTAACTTACTTGTATCGGAGTGATGAAAAGGTCTTCACTAGAGAAACAGCTTGGCTTATAAAGGGTGGTCTCTAATCAATTTTTCAAGGTGATTGAATGTGGCCACTATGGAAGACAGAAGCATATCAGACTCTTCACTGTGTGATAGATTAGTCTCAGGCTCTCCTGATGACCACTCTAAAGGACAAAATGAACTTCCCAGAGCTCTAACAGGAGGACATGATTAATCAATTTGTTGTGGGTATCCATTCATAAATAAGAACACACTGATGACAGGACCAGTAGAAGCTTTGGGACATGACAAATATAATGTAATTCTCTTGAAGGACCATGAATAAGAAATTACTCCTCTCCCTGCAGAAATTATTAAGTAGAGTCTGAAGTTGAGTGTGTAACTCATACAGACATGTTTATAACCATATATCATTTAAACCCAAATAATATTATGACAACAGGTAGCTTTTTTAATATTCATAAATCTAAGAATGATGCCCATATTCTTTTCCCCCTGATGCACAGAAAGGTTTAGATCCTCACCTTTCTTTTTCAGTTGCTGCATGTGATAGCACCCAAGTACCTGAATTTTCATTAATTAAAAGTAATCACATTTGTGTGCCTGTGCAAGAGAACAACTAACCAGCAGTGCAACACCAGCCCAAACAGCCTGTGACATTGCCTCAGTGCTCATTCCCACAGGTTATTCTGACTCAAGCCTGTCTGTAACAGATGAGCACAGTGGAGTGTCCCCTGTTAACAACTGCTTGGGCAGAGGGGAGAGCTATTCACAGGCAGGGAAAAGGAGTGGGAAGGAAAGAAAAGTGCTGATGAATGAAATCTGGTATTTCATGGAGATTTGACCACAAAGCAGTGTTAACTGCTCTGAATTGATTATTACCTCTTGAGATCTAATCTGACACAAAGAACAGCTTCGTTTCCCCAGGCAGTGAACATATCTGCCTTATTACAAAGATGACTTTTATGAAAGGTGGCATAAAAGTTGCTAAATACACCACTGAGATATCAACATTAGCTCAATATGCACAAAGATGCTAAATACTCCATTGCTGTATCAACACTAGCTTAATATGACCAAAGTTCTTGCCATATAGCAATCATGCCTTAGGTAATGTGATGTACTTTAACTGTCAGAGAGACAGATTAGCACAGGCTGGGAAAGGCAGATGCAAGCAGGTTAGAACAAGGTATAAGGTAGCAGAAAGAACAAGTGGATCCTTTAAAGGGGGAACACACAAAAATGGCAACAGCAATGGGCAGAAAAAGATATAATTTTCCTGGAATTCTGCCTGTGCCAGTCGCAGTAATTATATGGCAGAACTAACCTGCCAGCAGCAAATTTTGCGTCCTGGGCAACAGCCAGGCTGTGGTATACATAATTAGCAAGCAGATGGCTAGAGCCCCATAGGGACCATAGTTTGTGATGACTTTTGCACTCCACTGCTTGTGCCATAACATTCTTTTTAAAATAGTACATGTGTCAGATCTGGGTAATGGTTTAACAGATGCCTCATCTTGGCTGCAGGACAGCAGATGCAGGAATGTTTCTCTGAGAGACAGGAAGGAGATGTGCATGAAGCTACAGATATTCCAATATGTACAACCTTGTACAGTGTACATATGCTCCTTAAGCCCTGAGATAGCCAGGGATATATAGATTCAGTGTGGGTATTCAAGAAGAAGTTGCAGAAGACCGAGAACTCATTTCTTCCCATAAGACCCCAACAATTTTTGGCTAGTCCTAACTGACTGGTTTGCTCAGTTTTGGGTACTGAAGACTTTGGATCTGAGATCTAGAGGCCAGATGCTCTTTTAGAAAATGCTGGAAGGCTGAAGAGGCATGGGAACAAGATGTCATTGTTACATGGGCTCTCTTACAGATATGTGAAAGGTCCCCAATTAAAAATGTTATTAGTAACATCCTATGTCTAATATTGTTTTTTATATTTCAGAATATTTTGTATTGATCAACTACAGCAGTTCTCAAGAATAAAATGTTCAGAGAATTAAATAGGTAAGAATGAAATGACAAAGAGCAGTTATTCAAGAGGCTTTGGATATGCTTAGAAACAATACTTTTGCAAAACTGAAGTTGTGGTCTGTCATTTAAACCTGGTTTATGAGTCAGTGTTAACCTGACCCATGTGTGTAAGCCAATAGGTTCAGGTAGCTTAGCTGTCTGTATCCTTAACAGTGTTCTTACTTTGCTTTTCCTCACTAGTTTCTGTTGAAACCTTCAGTAACTTTCTCCTCTTTTCTTTCCAGCTATATTTTACCTTTATCTTATTTATCCCCTGAAGTTTCATCTTTCTGTGTTCCCCACATTGGTCAAAGCTTTGAGATATAACTGTCTCATCCTTTCCTTAAAGTGAGTACACCTAATGTCTAAGTGAGTTGGATAAGGGCACAAATTACAACAAAATAACTATGAAAATTGGTAAGATTTAAATATTCTGGGCAAGAAATTTAAATATGAGACCATACCCTTTTAAGGTCCTTCTTTCCAGATTTGATCTTTTTGTATTAATTTTGACTACTTTTATGCTTGTAACAAACTGTATCAACTTACCTGCATCACCAGGAAATTTCTTACCTGACAATGCCTTTTCACCCATCTCTATTCAGAGTTTCCATCCTACTTCCTGCCTCCTCACCCCAGTAACATACCTCCAAATGCTCAGTATTGATGTCTGAGTGGGAGCACCCCTCTAATTCTCAACCAAAGATACAGGCATTGGCCAATTTTCCAGGCAAAGACACCCTCCCTACATCCCTTATCTCTCCAACATAACATCCCTCAGTGTCATCATGAATGCCCCTCTTTCAGATCTCACATTCTATTTTCAGTTTCCAGCCCTTTCCCATGCCCCCACCCTCAATTTCCTCAGCCTTTCCACCTCCATCTCTCCCTCCCTATCCTCCTCCTCCAATATTCTTTGTCCTTCCCCTAGTTCTTCTGTTGTAGGTCTCTCTTAATCGTCACTTAAACATTCTCTTGAATTTCATCACAATTTTGTGTAGAACAAGGAGGGATTTACATCCTCTAAAACCCTCTGTGCTGGGTAGGCAATAAGTATTTCATGCAATGGGAGTTTCACAGATGGCAGAGATACAGAACAAGGACTCTTAAGCTCTTCTTGCTCTACTTTTGACACCATCAAGTAAAATTCCCCCTTTGGATGCACAAAAGCTGCACCTGAATCATTTAACAAGGCTGCATATGAGCAACAAAGTCCAGCTCTAAGAAGAGAGAAAAGAAAAACAACTACTTTTTGGGTACTTAAAAATTAACCCACCCGTTTCTCTGTCAGGTGCAATGCTGCTAGCCTCAGTTCATGGGCTGAAGTGCAGACTGAGTACAACATAGTTTAATAAAAATTGAACTGTGAAGAACGGCTTCATTCATTTGCAAAAATCACTAAGTTTACAATTAACCCCAACCAGTATTAAAAATCATAAGAAAAGAATAAATGCTAATACTTTAAAATTTGCCACTGTCTTAACATTTTTTCTGTAGTTGAAAAAACCCATTTTTCCCCCCAATAACTAGGAATTTTCTTCTCTTTTGAGCTACATACTGCAGAAATTAATTCAGCTCTGTCATTCCAAGCATGAAGTAGAACAAACTACCAGAAATAGTTAATATAATTTAATGCATGGCAATTACATCTATTGCCATGAAAAACACAATTTACTACCACAGGGAAGTGAAAAAGTCCAATATGTCATAGTAAAATGCACTTGAAGCTGCACATAAATGAGACCTTCCTCACATCTCTGTATATTTCTTTTTGGAACCAGAGCTCAGGATTACACCTCCCCAGATAACTGCCCTGCCTGCTGGGTTACCAAAGCTTGCACCTCCATCTGTGCTTTCTTTCCCTCTCCAGCAAATCTACCTCCTCTCCTCCATAGTGGCACAACCTCAGCAGGAGGCCAAGAAGTGCTGCCATTCACAGCAGCCTCCTGAGACAATAAAGGCAGCTACAATATTGCACTCAAGGCTCAGGCACATGGAAAGAGAAGTCCATGCTTAAGGAGTGCACGGCCCCCCAGCTGCCTGCTCTGTACCCCAGCTGCCTGCTCTGTCCCCCTGCCCTTCCTGCCCTGTTGGTCCCTCCCGGCTGGACACTGAACTTGACCTCTCCAGGGACTGCTGGACTTAAAACGCAAAAATGCCACCCACAATGCAGGTAGACACTCTCCTCTGTTGCCTCTTCTCAAGGGATAGCTCTCTGCAGAGATGAGAGACAGGCAAGCATCTAAAAATTTGTCTGCTCTAGGAGCTCACTCGCTAAAAGAACATTTTCCCCTTGGGCCCAGTGCTGTAATCAACCGGCCGTTAAATGTTGGTGTGACTCTGCCTTTCCCCACCTGCCAGGACACATTTTAATAGCAATTGCAGCTGCTATGTCATCTTCTGAGGAGACTGCACTCTAAAAATGCACTGTAGGATCAAGCCTTTCTGTGGACCAAGCAGCCTTTCTCCCAGCTGGCTTCTGCCTGCATGTAGCACACATAAGAATATGTGGGAAATTTGGGGTATTAAGGATGTGCAAAGATTTACAGCCTCTATGGACAAAAGGCTTTTTCTGTGATTGCTTTTTCATTCTGCTCTTTCAGTTTAGTTAAGTCTTACTTCAGATTCAATTTTGTGATACTAGCATGCTTCTGGAATGAAAGACTAAGTTAACATATTTCAGTCACCCCTCCTCTTAAGGACACCTTATAGGTTGTCTTTGATGACACTGCTATTGTCATTATTTAAGATAGCAAGCCCAGCTCCATTACAAGCACACACTATTTTTCTTTTAGGTTTAAATTCAGGATTTATACTTTTCCTTCAGAATATAAATGTGTTTTCTTCTTAAAAGCTAGATATACTAGAAGACATTAAAAAAGAAAAAAAACCTGTTTACAAAACTGTTCTGAATTCTCTTTTTCCAAACATGTGCCTGGTAGAGGTGGCTTGGTCCTAATGTGCCATATTTTTTCTCTGTTAGCAAAGCAAGGAACAAATCTAGAAGAAATCTTAGATTGCAAATCCTAATTATGCCAGCTTTGCAGGCTTCAGACATTTTGCTGTTTAGTATTTTTCAGTTCAGAATTTCAGCACTGATCTGTCACTGAAGCAAATGTACACTGTGGTCACTATCCCTTTCAGTAAATATCAACCGACTGCATTTAAACCATGGAATATGGAAGTGCTTCCAATTCCTTGCTATGTTCTCCTCTCACCATACCTTGATTTACATGGCCAAATTGGTCTGGATGACTGAAGGAAGTTGCTGTGGCAATGTCCTTTTGCTGGCTGATCACTATAAGGACTAGGGGCTGATCATGGGATCACTTTGGCTTTCTCAGAGCAAGTAGATCAAGCCAACAATGATTTACTGCATGAAAAGGAAAATGTGACAAAGTCCTTTACTGTTCAAATTAAAAAATCTTAATTTTAAAAATAAGAAACCCACTCAAATTGCTGAAGATAAAATATAAAATTCAAATAGCTGCTATCAAATACCTTATATTTATTTCATAAAGGACAAAAAACCCCACTAATGAGCAATAAATTCTTTATTCAAAAACATCTATACAAAATAACACTCTTGGAGATATACACTTTTACATTTTTAAAGTGCATCTCTTCATTGCTGCAGTATTTGATTTGCTAATTTACACTGTACATTCATAATTTATAAAAAAAATAATTGGTGAATATTTCTCCAGTTGGATGCTAATAACAGTGACAGGGAGCACATATTCCATTGTAGAAATCACTTTGGAAGTGTGTATATATACAAACCATTCATATCCAGATTTAAAGACAATACTGTGACAATAGCAAGAGTATCACTACAAAGTGGAATTACAGTATACTGTACGATAATAGATTCTTGCTATAAAAGGTTATTTAAAAGTGTAAAATATATACACTCTGCCTTTATATTAGTTCCTAGTTTAATTTTTACTACTTGATAAATCCTTTTCTGACTTCCTGAACAGATAAAATTACAGTAATTTTACACTATGCAAATCTATAATCATGCACATGTTGAGAGGCTGCATTTCCAATAAAAAAAGGAACAAAAGCAAAGCTGCACACACAAAAAAATGCTGCATTTCATATGTCTTTTTGAATTTGCCAACTGAAACACAAAAAATATGTAGTAAAATATACAATGAATGCCTTTTAGATGTGAAACAGTATGAGTATGAAAAATTTTTGTTCATTTTATTTTGATCATTATAGGATTACCTGCAAGAAGTTCCCTATACTAAGATGATGACCTATATGGGCTCATTTTGTTGCATTGTAGCCCTCAGTACCACCTTCCTCCAGAAAGGAAAGAAACCTGCAATATGCAAAACCCCAAAGAGCTTCAACAAACATTTAATTACTACATGGCAAAGATGAACAATATCCAGTCTTTATGAGTCTATATAGAATTTTGACACCTATTTAGGTTTGGCTCTATTATGAATTGCTGAAACTAATTTTCATTTTTAGGACAGAGGTAGTGAACTGTCAGGAAACGTTTAATAAGGTATAGTTACTGGCTGCAACAGAATGTACTAATTCAAATGTTCTTCAAAAAGAACTTCTGAGATCATGCTGTGTAAAGTTTTAAAACTGAAAATCTTGTGCCAATTACCTAATGTAGATCACTTTTTTCCCCTGCTCCATAGACCGCAATATACTTGATTGTTCAAAACTTATGTCAGTTACTGAGGAAAAGATGATCTTTCGCTTTCAATAAAAACTTACAGGGTATGAATAAGAACAAATGGCAATTAGAGGGGAATACCTGAGTATTAATGTCACCACTAACTATTTAATCATAAACCCCTGAGTTCTTAATGAATTCTGCCAATGCCCACTGACTTTCAAAGGCATGTCTGGAAGTGGTTTGAAACATTTCCTATAAAGTGTCTACATGTCTTGTTCTTCTTTGGGTTAATAAAAAGTTTAAAAGGAATATCTGAAACACACACTTTTTTTTTTTTTTTTTTTTTTTTTTTTTTTTTTTTCCCATGAACAACAGTAGCCAGGAATCACACCAATACCACATTGAGTGTTACTGATAAGAATAGGAACCAACTCTGGACATCATTTTCAGTGATGCTCATACACAGGAGAAAAGAACTGATTTCCTTAAAAATCTCCACACTTCTCCTCCATCACATATTCTTGCAACTTTTCACCACGAAGTGGCAATTGCCTTTCACTTTGCAAATAAGATTGCATGATGGAGGGGCGGAGAAGCAACAGCTGCATATTTCAAACTGATTATTTTGGGATTGAAATTCCCACAGATGTACTCTGTGGCTCAGCTACTGATGGTGCTTGCCATCCACACTGGATAAACTGCAATATTTAAGATAGTAATTCCTGGGAATATTGATACAAAAGTACATATAGGAATGCTTCTAATACAAACTTCAAGGACATATAACTAGTTTTTCCAAATAAAACATCAAGTAGCTTTCCCTTCTTTTCACTTAGCACTTTCAGAAAGAATAAAGTCATTTCCATTTTTACAGCTAAGTATAACCTGAGAACATCCCAAGAACCTTAAATTCCTTACTTTAAATCATAAGTGATTTATAGATTGTTATCTCCATCAACATAAGTCATTGGTCATGTTTCTATTGAATCAAGTCTAATACTCAACTATTATACTACCAAATATGCCAAAATAGTTAAATGAAAATTAAAATTAACCTCCACAATGTCATTGCAAAAAGTTTCTTTTTTTTTTTGTAATTTACTTTCCAGTGGATACAATTTCTAATACAGATCTGAGCATCTAACATCATAAATTGTTATTCTCTTTTTTAAAAAAATCATGGCTTATATAACAAATATGCAAATTTTTTAATGTAACAGAATAAAGAGAACCCAATAAGCATGAATAATTAATCATTTGTGTCTACCTGATAAAGTCATGTCAGTGTAAAAATTTGAATTAATTGACATTTTGTATTGTCAATATAGTAAGCTATGAAAATTCCAAATACGGCTAAAACTCCTATCTCCACCTGCCTTTGAGAGATTTAAGAATTTCAGATTATTGGTTCCAAATCAGAAGTTTTGATTAAATTAAGAGAACACATAATTTGATTTCCAGAGGCACTAGACCAGATATGAAAAGAACCCAACTACTCAAGGATGCTTGGTGAAAAAATACAGTAAATGGCAGGAATATGTCTAGTGAACAGACACCTGCCACGGGAACAGTGAATGCAGAGGAATGACACGAAAAAATTTTCAGTGACCACCAGTGATTTGACCACGTGGAGAATGGAATTGTATCCTCTGAGAGAATGTTTATAATTTTCTCCAAAAGACATAATTAATCTGATATTCTGAGGAACAGGGCAGTGAGTTATACATTTATACACTTCAAGAAGAGATACAGAAAGTACTTGCACTTGCTAAACCACTCACAAGCACAAGAAAGAAATTGAAACTTGAAGATTTCACTTTCTCTGATAGGACCACTGTTCCATAGCACATTTCTGCTCACAGTGTGCAAGTAATTGTTGAATAATTCTCTTTTCCTGCTCTCCACATTTGCAACTGTGTATGCTGCCTACTCTGGTCTGCATAACAGCTTCTCAGGACTCAGGGTATTCCCAAGCACCTGGTTACATGCTGTTCCAGTTGAGCTCATTAGTCTGCTTTTTTAGTTTGTTTGTTTTCTGTTCCCATCCCAAGTTTTTCATTTGACAGAGTGCTTTTACAGTTTAAATATTTTTTTCCCCACCACTGAATTAGTATTTAAAATTACTTTTAAGCATCAGTGGTGTACCTAAGTGTTTACAGAGCAGAGCATGTGGTCCTGCTCTTTATTTCAAACACTGCCACAGCTATGGCATAAAGAAAATGATTCAACAGCAGTAAGTTAGCCATGCATAAAAGGTGGTTAGAAGCACTTGTATGTGCTTTGCAGAGCTTTGTATTCAACAGATAAGAGCCTTGTGAATGCAGCTATCTCATTTACAAGACGGTTTTTACATAAGTTTTGCCTTTATGATGGTTATCACATATTACACCACAACTACTCTTTTCTCAAAAAAAAAAAAAAGGTAAATATTAAATGTTTGAAACTAAATGATGAGTCACTCCAGTAGTCAGGTCTCTATTTATATATTTAAAATTAGCCCATTGTTGCCATTACAAGGTGAACAAGAGACAACTGCACAAATTCTATGCAGTGAATTAGCCCAGCTCTACATCTTTGGCATGAACAGGCACCATTTTCAACAGTGGTGGGTGCTGTGACCACCATGGTCATGAAAAAGCTAAGGATGCTCAGCTAAAGTCATGGAAACATATGGAACTAAGATGATCGGGGAACACAAAGAGAAAGAGGAGATTCAGGCACCACTCATTTCCAGTACTTCATAACAGTGGAGTAGTTTCTGACCTGATCTGCAGTATGGGAATTTTTAATGAAAAAAGGGTATTTATCAATTTCTGACTGGTTACCCCTAAAGCTCTGCTGTTACTAAAAGAGAAGAACTTGGAAACATCTTTATAATCCAGGGCCTGTTTTCTGAAATGAAGCGTGGTGACAGGAAACTGACAGGTTGAGAATTCCCCAAGTGCTGCATCCCGGAGCCTCAAGTCTCTTCTGTCTGGACTTGGATGGATTGATTGCTGGTTGGGAGGTAGTGCCAGATGCACAACAGTTGTGCTGGGATGCATGGAAATCTACTTTGTTAATTCATCCCAGCAAGTACTCTTCCAAATTCAGCATATAATTAATGTTAGAGTATCAGAAAAACTTTTTTTTTCTGGAGGCAGAACAGTTCAACTAGGAAAAAAAGCCAACAACAAAAGTTAAGTATAGATGACCAAAAGAAGTACAAGAAAAAAAAAATCAAATTAGTATATATTTCTCTATAAATATTTATCTTCCTTCTCCTTGCAACAGTTGAGAATCATACCTTTGTTTCACCCTGTGTGTGTAGAAGATGGGCAGAGGTCACATTTGCTTGCTAGCACCTTAAAAGTGCTTGTAATCCTATTTGACCAATCAATGGAGGCTTGGGGGAATGTAGAAAATATTTAGGAACATTGTGCTAAATTAAAGGGTCTTTTTTCCTCCTTTAAGATAGCTTTTAGAAACATAGGAACCATTTGGATTGGAAAAGAATACTTGTCCCTTTTTTGTTTGTTTCAGTTTTGATTCAAGGAAGGAAAGGATATTTATTCTAGGTCTAAACATAAAACTATCTCACTTTCAAAAATTTGAGACAAAATGCACATAAGAAATGGTGGCTCTTTGCTTTCTGATGTAGCTGCACAGGGAATGTGCAGGATGAAGGGCCTTCAGGATTAAGTGGGGATGGCTCTGGATAATGACACGAATGAGTCAGGCATGCATTTAAAGAGAGAAACATAAGCAGTGATGCAGCTGAACAGGCAGATGCTCTGAATGACCTCTCATATTTGAAAATGTGACAATACTACAACTTAAAGTACGACTTTCCTACACTGCATAATTATGTTGCCATGAGTATAAAATAAATGGCTCATTTTGATATGATTAGAAATCCTTAGAGTTTAAAGATATAAATATGGATTTCAATAGACTTTTCAAGTACATCAAGTGTGCTTGTTTTCTTCTACTCTTAATGCAACTACTTGCTTGCTCTCACCATACTAAGAATATTTTGCAGAAAATTTCTTATATTTTTAATTTAATTTTAAACCCACCACTGAAGCACACTTCCAGTGGGGTTAATCTATTTGACCTGAGAAGTCCAAGGAAAGATTCACAGATAAACAACATGGGTAATCAAGTTTTACAGCTTAATGATGACTTCCACTCATCAGCTGAGACACAGCAATCATTTATATGCACACTCCCACCTGGCTGCAGTTATTAACTGAAATATGCTTAGTAAACAACTGTGAAGGTCTAGGAATTAAAGGTGAGTGCCTAGCATGAGTAGATTGTAGTACACACAGTAATTTGCATTTGGGGTGATCTAAATAATCATTTACAGATAATACTAGAACAGATAGATCTATTTCCCATTCCAAGATCTGCTCAGCAAGGGGGAAGTTGATTATGGAACTCTGTTTCTTGAGCTTCCTGTGAAGAAACCCCCCAGGACATTTAACAGTTTGGATTCTCACTGTTCTCACTAACTAGAATTCACAGAAGAACTACAGTTTTATCAACACCTAAGGAAGGTCTTACTTGACCAACCTCATGACCTCCTATGACAAAGTGACCTGCTTAATTGATGAGGGGAAGGCTGTGGATGTAGTCCATCTAGACTTCAGTGAAGTGTTTGAGACAATCTCCCACACCATCCTCTTAAAAAAAACTGGCTACTGGAAGCTCGGATGAGTAGGCTCTTCAAAGAGTAAAAAACTGTCTGTCTGGCTGAGCCCACAGAGCTGTGGTGAATGGAGCTAAATTCAGCTGGCAGCTGTCACTAGCTGTGTTC
Organism: Illadopsis cleaveri; assembly: GCA_013399915.1. NCBI lineage: Eukaryota > Metazoa > Chordata > Aves > Passeriformes > Timaliidae > Illadopsis > Illadopsis cleaveri. Next base: position 292,618 of record VXBB01024638.1, on the reverse strand, counting down.
CCCGGGGCTCAGTATTGGGACTGGTCCTGTTTGAAGACCATTACATTGGGCTTGAATGCACTCAGTAAATTTGTTGATGATACCAAGCTGGGTGGGAGGGAGCATTGATCTGATTGAGGAAGGCAGGAAGGCTCTACAGAGAGACCTGGACAGACTCCATCTGAGGACAACTACAGGAGGTTCAATAAGGTAAAGAGTCCTGCACTTGGGTCACAACAAACCCCTGCAGTGCTACAAGCTGAGGGACGAGCGGCCAGAGAACTGTTCAGCAGAAAGGGACTTGGAAGTGCTGGTCAACAGCTTGCTGAACATGACCCAGTGTGTGCCCAGATGGCCAAAATGCCAATGGCATCCTGGCCTGTATCAGCAATAGTGTGGCCAGCAGGGCCAGGGCAGCAATTGTCCCCAGCACCCAGCATTGGTGAGGCCACACCTTGAGTACTTTATCCAGTTCTGGGCCACTCACTTCACAAAGGACATTAAGGTACTGGAGCGTGTCCAGAGAAGGGCAACAAGGCTTGTGAAAGGACTAGAGAACATGTCCTGTGAGGAACAGCTGAGGGAGCTGGGTTTGTTTAGGGTTGGGAAGAGGAGGCTCAGGGGAGACTTCATTGCTCTGTACAACTCCCTGAAAGGAGGTTGCAGCAAGGTGAGGGTTGGTCTCTTCTGCTGTGCCTGCAGTGAGAGGACAAGAGGACATGAGCTTAAGCTGAGACAGGTGAGATTCAGATTAGATATTAGAAAAAAAAAGGTCCCTGTTAGTGTGGCCAGGCACAGGAATAGCTTGCCCAGGGAGGTGGTGGAGTCACCATCCCCGGAGGTGTTTATAAGAGGCACCTGGACCTGAAGCTGGGTGATATGGTTTAGTGGTTACAGTGGTAGTGCTGGGTGGGCAGTTGGACTTTATGATCTTGGGGATTTTTCCAACCTTGATGACTCTATGATTCTACCTCACCCTGGTTAAAAGCCCTGTATCCTTATTGTGGGTGTTTAAAATACATCATCTGCTTGTTCTTTGTTAAATGGAAGTTGTTCTCTGATGAAAAATCCTACAGTCTGCAGATTGCAAGTAGGACACAGTGAGTGTTGCTCGATTATATTGTCAGGTGCTAGAGTTCAGCTTTTAAAGTCTGGTATATGGTGCTTTAAAATGACAGAGACAAGAGCTCTGTCTACAGAGGAAATTTTCTGAGGAGTTGAATTAGTCTGGGAAATTCCTTCCTATGTATTTTTTACTGGTCTCTGGCTTTTCTAGGTGATAAAAACCAGCCGGACACAAATTGGTAGTTCCTATGTCCACATGGTTTACAAAACATTTTAATATAAAAACCCCCACATACCTGATACCAAAATGTCCCTTTTTCCGTATGCTATAGAAATGTTCCCAGTTTTTGCAATGTTTAATGAAACACCCATTTCCTTGGATGCAATTTTATTTGCAGTTCAGATAATTAAAGTAGAGCTGCACACAGTTCTGGCAATTTTCAAATTCTGGTGTCAAACAATAGTGCAGTAATCTGCCCATGTAACTTGTGAGGTTATTTCACACAGTTTGAATTCTTAATCTTTCATTTTGGATGGCATGTTTCCTGCCACACAGACATAATTCTGGGTGTGTATTGAATGTCAGAATTAACAAGGAATTGGGGAAAAAGAAAAATAGGATGGAGCATGCAACTGAAATTTCCAAATATAACTTTCTTCTTATTTTATGTAAAAGGAAAAAAAAAGGATAATGAAGAGAAAAAATAACATCAATGAAGCAAATTGTTAGAGAACAACTACAGAGATTATTTTTCAGGCAATTGATTTTTTTCAGACCAAGAGATGAGAATGTAACTGTAAAAGAAAAAAGTTTGATTTTTTTTTTTTGAAAGAGCTGTGACAAATGAACACAATATATAATCCTTCAGAAAAATGACCTTGATAAAATGGAAGTGGTATGATAAATCTAAGGGTAGTTTTTATTGCAGATTAAAACCCATCAATAAAAAGGAAGAAACTGATTAGCAAACATTAGGCAAAAATGGGACTCACTCAGACACAGTTTACCACAGAGGCATTTTCAGCCTCTTGGAAAAGTAGTGCAGCTTTGGATAGTAGAGAATATACTGTGAATATTCAAAATAATTAAAAAAACCCCACATATACTTCACCTACTTGCCTGTATTGTTACAAAACAAAGCATCGGTCATGTCAAACTAGAACATTTTCTTTGAAGGCAGAGGAGCTAAGCAAATCTGAGTGAAAAGAACCACTTGGTGACTGGCCATGCAATTTAAATCAAGAAAAAAAATCCAAAACCCAGGAAACCTATGTATCTTTGAGTTAGGTTAAGTAAAATCATGAGAGCATGCCATATAAATGGTTTTACTACCGATGAAAGGCACATATTGCTGAAGACCGTGTAATAATTAGCATGGCAAAGACCTACTACACTGCTGTCACGACATAACAGACAAAACTGAAGTATAGTGCAAGTTTTTCCAAGAAGAAAATCTTCTTCTAAAAGATCTTCATGATTAAAGCAGAGAAAACTTGTTTACCTCCTTTTCATATGAGCATTCAGAAACTGTCATTTTAGGGATAATTTCCTGATTGCAACTGCAGATATTTTGCTACAGGATATAAAACACTAAGTGAGAAACTTATTAAGAAATTAAAAGGAAATCAAAATATATTGAGAGAATAGAAATGATTAATGTGGCAACAAGAGACATTAGAAGCACCTGGCTTTATAGAATTGAGGTGACAAATACTCTAATGAAACTAAAGAATGTTAAAAGTATTTTGAGATATTAATAAAACTCTTAAGTGCAAAAGAATACAACAAGAAAATGAACTCAGAGAGATTATTTGCAGGACTGGGAAGAAATGAACTCAGTGTAAGTGACCAGGAACCCAGAATCTGATGCTGTTATAAGAGCATTTTTTACCTACTGTATGGAGTGAGTTAACTGAAATTCCACAGTGCCTTGGTCCAAAGGAAGGCAAAGGGCTAACGAAATATAAGTTTGGTTATGAATCTGATGACTTTTCCTTTCCTCCTGCTATGAATATCCCAGTGATGGGGAGAAATAAATCTCTGACAATACTACAAATGCTGATTAAAAATCATTGACTGGAATGAAGAACTGAATCCCAGAAATGACTGTGACATTCAGCTCTGCAGTCATTTGGATGTTGCTGTTTCCTATTTCTCTCTGGCTGCACACATTTCCCCTTTTGAGTTCTGGGAAAGCATCAATATATCTCAAGCAAAATGATGTGATATGTGGTAGTAACTGCTGGGACTTTTGTGAAAGCCACTCTGTTTTTAGTTATAGGGAAATGAGGAAAACTGCCTTTACTCCAAAGATTCTTCACTGTATTGAAAACACAGAGTGTAAGGCAGGTGCAAATAATAGCACTTCTCGAAGACTTTAAGAAGCAGTTCTATCCAGGAATAAAACACACTTTTGGTTCAGTAAAGGACTTCTACTTTAAAACACAGGTAAAGTTTTATGCCTAAAATGAATTTAATATTCATATTCGCTCCACCAGGGAATACTTGTCTGTCTTCTGTGCAAAAAGGAAACAGTGAGCTGATTATGTACTCTGCTTATGGATGTTGTAGAGCAGTAATTTAGCTCAGTTCTGAATGTTAATTGAACAAAGTGCTTTAAGACACAGTAGAATGTCTCTAATTTTTTTTTTATGAGTAGCTCTGTTCCAAGAGTCAGTGCATCCCCTGAGACATAGAACTCATCAATGAATTAATACAATTTCTACTGTATTATTTTAGAAATATCTTCTACTAAGCAGTAGTACCTGCTAGCTGGAAAAACAGGCTAAGACCTTTCCTTCCCTCCCCTCTGCCAGTTACACGGGATGACAAGCTTCTGATTTAAATTTCATTTACTTTGGGATTGTTTTATTTTATTCTCATGATCCTGCAACATTGCTCATGGTTGCTACTTTTTATTGTATTGGTACATAAATCTGATATTAAACCTATCTATAGAAAATCGACCTGTCAAAAATCTGTGTGGTAGTATAGCATGTTGATGGAGAAAGATGCCTTCTCAGAACATTATTCAATCCACTGGTTTTAGGCATCTATTGCAGGAAGGAATAAAGCACTTCTTGGATTTGCTGGTTTCTATCCGTTGGTTTTGAGGTTGAGACCAGATGATTAACACAGACTGGACACCTAATTTCTACATTAATTCATTAATAAGCATCGAGTATGACATTTCCATCATAGTTGGGAATTTAGAAATTTGTAAAAACCAATCAGTTAGTTAGCGTAGAAATATAATAGAAATAATGTTCCAAGAATAATAGGTAGTGAGGAAAGAAAAAATGAAGCTCTTACATTTAACTTCCTTTCCCTGCTTGGTTGTCTTGCAATCCTAGAGATCTATGCAGCTGAGATGCTTCTGCCACTTACACCTCCCAATGTTTAGACTTGCACAATAGATCACATCTTTGCACTGAAAAAAAGTCTGTGATCCATCTAAACTAGAGGTCAGAATACCTGCATAAGTACAGCTTGCACAGGGCATCACGACAGCTGTTCCAAACAAAAAAAGATTACACCTTTCAGTCCAAATAGTTCTGATTTTGATTCCCTACTGAAAAGTCAGCTTTTTCAGTAGGAATGAAACCTTTAAGTGAACATGTAGGCAGCTGTGCACCAAGGGAATATGAGAAAAGAAAAGCATTTTTGTTCTTCTGTCTATTATTTAAAATTGTGTATCTTTGTTTCAGGCAAAGTCCTGTATAATTTACTGGGACTCAAAACAGCAGTGGATTTTAGATCATGTTCATGGAATTTGATAACTTCAAATTTCATAAAAACATTTTACTTAAGATTTTTTTTTGTGGTTGAACCATATTAGAACACATATTTGATTTCATCTTGCATGCTACACAAATTTGTTTTGCAGTTAATAAATTTACTACAAGGTCTTTAGTTCACATAAGATAATCGCTTCTCTACATGCTTCAACACAAAAGTACCTAAACATTTTTGAATCATAGGTTAAAAAAACCCCAACATGATTACATGAGATAGTTTACATTTCTTCTTTGCAGTCTTTCACTCTTCAGCATCCATAACTCAATGAATAGAAATTCAAAGAGAACTACACTGAAAGATGAATTTCCTGAAAAAGTTCCAAAAATGAGTCAAATGAGTTCCAAGAGGTATTTTTAGCTTGCATACCTAAATGAAGATCTTTTAAGATTTCACAGTCTGTCTATCTGTCCATTCCTCCCCTGCTTCCATTTTTGCAATGCTTTGTGCCATTTCTCATGCACAGGGAAGAGGGACAGAAATCACCACTTTGCCTCTCATGAGAGCATGGAGAAAAGTGCCTCCTTCCTAACATTCACCCTCTCTGCTCTGAAAAAGTTTACTGGAGGACTCAGGAAAACTATTCTAAAAGAAAATCAACCACAGAAGTAAATGGAAAGCAGAAAAAATTGCATTGCCCTTATACAAACCTCACTTTGAGCACCATGACAGAGAAGATACTCAGGTGGGCAGGAAAGTGTTATCAAATACTGACAGTATTTTGATAGACAAATTTATGGAGATGTTCTTAAAAAGAAATTCAGGCAGTTTTAAATTCTGCTTAGGCCACTACAAAGATCAGACTATACATAAAAGTTTTTTTGGAAAAGGCATGCCTCGTCTGAAGTTACTTATGAATTAATGTAGTTCAGATATAATACAGGATTATAGATTAATGGTTGCAAAATTTGGCAGAGCTTAGTCCTCCTCCCCCAGAAAATTATTTTTTAAGCTTCAGGCCTACTGGCTCAAGGTTGAGAATAATTTTGAAATACTTTTTCTATGATCCTAACCTTGGAAGAATTCAGTCGTATTTCCACAACTTGAGCTTTGGATCAGCACAGCCTCAGCCTCCCAGACTTCATGATTACAGGCAAAAATAAACCAAAATATTATAGGTCAGATTAAGTCACTGAAATGCTCTGGTAACATCTAAATTTATAACTAAAATTGTCAGGCCTTGTTTTTTATCCCTGAGGCCATCTGGCACAGCCTGGGCAAGTTCCCTCTATTAAATGCTCCAGTGTTTTCAACAGGGTAGCACAACCAAGCCATGCACTGAGAACAGAGCTGAGCTGACTTTAGCTTGATTGTGAATAGGATTTTTTCTGCAGATTTTAATCATGTTGGAGCAAAAAATGCAAGAAATTATATTAACAAATCATCAGTATGATTCAAGTCCCGTGCCTAAGTCGAGGCTGTACCACTCCTTAATTTATAAGTCACTGATGAGCCTTGTTATATTTTAAATCAACAGTACTACCCATTTGCTCAATATCACGTTTGTAGATGGGATTGTTTTTTAACCAAGTCTTGAGTTTAAATAAAGGCATAAAGATAATTTGGACACACAAAGACTGTCCTCTTTTTACTCACTTCTAATCGCAATTTTGTGATGGGGCCCAATTTTATAACTATGTTTGTATGCTTCCTTCCCCAGCCTGCTGTTAATGGTGCAAGAAAATGCTTGTCTTTTCCTGCTCCATATTCAATTCTAGTACACCTTAGTCTCCCCAGAAAAAAAAAAAAAGAAAACTATACACAAATACATAATGAGGTAGTAAGACTAAAGCTTCACAAGTATGTAACAAAGAATATTAAAATTTGCTCTATGATCTCATTAGAAATTAAAATTTTTGACATCTGCAATGCCTAAAGCAGGTGTCCTCTGCCTCAGCCTGTGATTCTTGAGGGATGACTGTGGAAGGTATCTACCAGCAGACTGACTTTTCAATCCTACTATTTTCCTATTTTGAGGTGTTTAGTGAGCTGAAATGTGGTGCAAATACTCAAAACTTTGACAGAGAAAAATATAAAGATTATAAATGATCCAAATTCTGAAGGCAATGACATGCTAATATGCTTTACTGATGATTAAAATTTTGACAAAGAAACATAAGCAACCAAACAAATTGGGAGTGCAACTTTTTCAAATAGGAGGTATATGACTAAGAAATGCAAGGTGCTATGGAAGTACTACACAGCCCATGTAACAGCTGAGTAACTAGCAATCTATTAGCTTTTCCCTGGCTCTGGCAACTTCTTCAACATCTAGCCTTTAGTCCCTGCCTTGAGATTGTTGCAGAATGTGAAAGAAAGGAAAAAGCAAGTGAGCTAATAGTGATCTTCAGGTCCCTCATTAAAAAATATGTTTGGAGAGTATATGTAAAATACAATGCTAAATTCAGAGGGTGAATTTATAAGAATTTTTTCTCTAATATTCCTTGAGATTGATTTGGACATACAGAAGAAAACTACTGTCTTGCAAAAACAGATGCTCATCAAAAGATTAAGAATTTAAAATTCCAATTAAACAAATAACTAAATTACTTAAAATCAGCACAAGCAACTTCATATAAGAGATCTGAAAGTGCTAATAAAAAACTGCAATATACAGCTGCTTTGGAAAAAAAATCAATAATGCTCTTTTTGAATTGCAGAACTTTTTTTTGATAGAAATGAAAAATTACTTAATAAATTAGGCCTAATTATTTTAAGGTTTTACTACAGTATTTGGGGAGGTATGTTAGTTTATAATCACATGATTCTTAAAACTAAGTCTAGATGTCTGCCTGTAGTACCAGTTCAGTACTAGCTGGTACAGTTTTCTACTGTAACCACCATATTAGTTACAGAAAAAAAAGAGCTGTAACTCTTGTTTATGAAAAATCCTAGAAAACCGAAACTGAATTAACACCATAATTCTTCATCCTACAGAAACTGTGATGCTTCTAATTATTCATGCTAATGAACTGACTTGAGAATTGGTTGTAAGAAAGATATTCTTATGTTAATGCTGTAATTTTTGAATGTTAAAATCTCAGTAAATACAATGAGCTGAAAATAAAAAAGAAAGCTGAGAATTAAATTAAACATTTTAAATAAATGCATGTTTGAGAAAGAAAAGTTTTAAAATTATTTTCTTGAAATAAAATCATTATAAAATTGAGATTATGTATGTTAAAATACAATAATGGCAATAAAGATTTATTTAAAAATAATAAAAATATTTATCACATTTGCTAAATATTGTTTTACCATGAGTTAGAACTCCTACTATGCCTCATTGCAAACAACACTGGAACCCTAAAGAACACTGGAATTACAAGCAGAGTATGCTCTGTTCAAATTAATTTCTCCATGGATAACACTTAAAAACAAATAATCCACCTGGCAGGATTAAATCACCTGCATTAGCCACTTAATTTGTGCCCAGGCTTTAGGTGGACAGAGAAGCATCTGTTTGAAGTGTGTGCTCCACTGCAGTCTGCCAAGATAGCTTAAGACCTGAAGGAGAGAATTTAGCTGACTCAAGCACTGACTTTATGTAAAAATACTCCTCACTTGAGACCTTTTAAAGGCACCAACCTCTTTTCGTTAGGATACAGTAGCCTTAGGCTATAACTTTAGCAGGACACCTGAGAAAACTCCTAAAATTTAAGGAAGGTTTGGATGAATTCACTCCTTATCCATAGCATCTACTTAAGACATTCCACTTGTTTGACTTTGATTGTTTTATTTTCTTGATACTGCCTCAAAAGTACAAGTGAGGAAAACTGAATCTTCTATCACAAAAACTTGCAATATTTGGTATGACTTACAGGGAACATGCCCTAAGACTAAAATGTCTTCTTTTTAAATCTTTTTTTCAATAGCAGGAAGAATTATCTGTGTGTTTAAGATTATGATTTCAGAAGGAAGGTTAGGCATATATCAAAAGCAAAATTATTTTGTTTGTTCAGCAAGGACAAAATCCACTTTGCTTCAATATAAGTCAAGGTTAAAACTATAGGAAAATGAAAGGCCGATGTCCCAGAAAAATATTTATGTTTCATTGTGTTCATCTTATCTTGGAAGCATGTTCCTCCAAATAAAAGCTGTTCCCAAGCATACAGAGCATTACATCAAAGGATAGGTGTCAAGTCAATCTATGAATGAACAAATGATTGGGTCATGGAAGCTTTATTAAAAGATAAGAAAACCCTATGGCAAGTTTCTTAAAACTAACTGTCTATTGTCAGGCTTCTTAGCTGAGTCTGAAGCTCTTCACAGCTGATCTACCGTGACACTTAAATACACACTTAACATTACCTTGCACATACACTGGGGCTACTGAGTATTCTTAGAGCCAAGCGTGTGCTTAACTATGTTCCTAGATCTGAAATAGAGTATTTAGTGCTTTGCAAGAGCTAAAATCTCAGACCTTGAAAGAACCCAACCAAGGAACTACAATTTTTCAAACATATAGAAGAAAGATGAAAGTTCAACTCCTGCAGCAGTTGTCTTCAATAATTACTTCTTTTCGACAGTGAAGACTCTAGTAATTGTCTGTATGCCCAACACTTTTCAAAGCAGACTTAGAGGCCAAATTTTGGACGTATACTTTTCAGATGTTACACCACATTACTATCTAATAAGGGGGAGAATGTATCATCATAAGAGCAGAAATCAAAATGACTCTACAAATATTACTGAATGAATATTCACTTAGAATTTTAGATTAATACTGAAGATAACAAACTGACAGTGTTTTTTAACTCATAGATTCAAGATAATTATCAGATTGTGAAAACTCTTAACATTACAGATAACACAACTATAGGTTTCTTATAAAATCACAAAGTTGCAATATTGTGAATGAAATAACTACTTTTGTTAAGAAAATAGTTTATTTTCCATAGTCACAACATATAATTTAGTATCAGTTACTGTACATATATTTTCTTGCAATACTCTGACTGTCTATGAATACTGGATCCACAGATGCCACTTTTGCTGCTATAAAGGAGTGAATACAGTGTAACACTGCCGTCAGATCCTGAAATTCAAGTTCCTAAAAGAAGTAAGAGAAAAAAAAAAGAGAAAATTTGAATTCAATTTAGGTTTATAAACATTTTACATGAATACAGAGCAGACTAGTTAGAAAAAAATAATGGCCTTAACATGAAAATTGATTTTGTATAGGAAAATGTAAAATTAAAATTGGTAAGAATAAAACCTGTATATCCATACCCTGTTCACAGGCAGTGCCATGTGTCAACTTAGTTTTCACTCTGTGCTACTTTTTACTGAGTTCACTTTGTACTCAGCTTGGACAATGAAATCAGTCAACTTGCAAGAACATTCAAATATTGCAACATAGAATAATTCAGATTGGAAAAGATCTTGAAGATCACTGAGTCAAACTATTAACCCAGCACTGCCAAGTCTACCAGTAAACCATGCCACATCTACTCTTGACATATCTCCTGAGATGGTGACTCAACCTCTTCCCTATATAGCCTGTTCCAATGCTTGACAACCCTTTTGGTGAAGAAATTTTTCTTAATATCCATTCTAATATCCTGGCACAAGCTGAGACCACTTCCTTCCATCCTATCACTTGCAACTTGTTTCAGGAAGTTGTAGAGAATGGTAAGGCCTTCCCTGAGACTCCTTTTCTCCAGGCTAAAAACCCCCAGCTCCTTCAGCCACTCCTCAAATGACATGCCTATCTGATCCTTCACCAGCTCCGCTGCCTTTCTTGAGGTGAAGGGCCCAGAATTGGACACAGGACTCAAGGTGTGGCCTCACCAGTGCCAAGTACAGGGGGACAATCACTGTCCTGGTCCTGCTGGCCACTCTATTGCTGACACAGGCCAGGATGCCATTGGCCTTCTTGGCCCCCTGGGCACAGGCTGGCTCATGTTCAGCTGCTGTCACCAGCACCTCCAGGTCCTTTTCCTTGGGCACCTTTCCACCTACTCTGCCCCTAGCCTGCAGCACTGCAGGGGGTTGTGATCCAAGGGCAGGACTTGGAACTTGGCCTGTTGAACATCATTAAAGTATTNCAATGAAATCAGTCAACTTGCAAGAACATTCAAATATTGCAACATAGAATAATTCAGATTGGAAAAGATCTTGAAGATCACTGAGTCAAACTATTAACCCAGCACTGCCAAGTCTACCAGTAAACCATGCCACATCTACTCTTGACATATCTCCTGAGATGGTGACTCAACCTCTTCCCTATACAGCCTGTTCCAATGCTTGACAACCCTTTTGGTGAAGAAATTTTTCTTAATATCCATTCTAATATCCTGGCACAAGCTGAGACCACTTCCTTCCATCCTATCACTTGCAACTTGTTTCAGGAAGTTGTAGAGAATGGTAAGGCCTTCCCTGAGACTCCTTTTCTCCAGGCTAAAAACCCCCAGCTCCTTCAGCCACTCCTCAAATGACATGCCTATCTGATCCTTCACCAGCTCCGCTGCCTTTCTTGAGGTGAAGGGCCCAGAATTGGACACAGGACTCAAGGTGTGGCCTCACCAGTGCCAAGTACAGGGGGACAATCACTGTCCTGGTCCTGCTGGCCACTCTATTGCTGACACAGGCCAGGATGCCATTGGCCTTCTTGGCCCCCTGGGCACAGGCTGGCTCATGTTCAGCTGCTGTCACCAGCACCTCCAGGTCCTTTTCCTTGGGCACCTTTCCACCTACTCTGCCCCTAGCCTGCAGCACTGCAGGGGGTTGTGATCCAAGGGCAGGACTTGGAACTTGGCCTGTTGAACATCATTAAAGTATTTGATAAATAAAAGCTGTTTGAGGATGATGCAGTATCAAGAAGGGTAGGATGAGGAGATCACATCTTTTGTCAGCCTCTGAAGGAGACATGAGAAGCCAGAGGCAGGGTGAAAGATAAGGTAAAGTCACACCACACCCTAATGACAGAAATAAACGTGGCTGGGTACCAAATTCATGCACATTGATTCACAAAGAAAGACAGAATTATTCCTAAACAGTTCTCAGATTTGTTTGACTTTTTACAACATATTTAATCTTCTGTGCACAAGTTAACTTTCTTTTTCCCTGTGAACCCAGACAGTAATAGAGTGATAGTCCAACACAATGACATGTAAATATAACATAATAAACCCAAATATAATGTAAAAAACCATGTTCAATTCAAGTAATACCACTATGAGTAAAGTCTGCAGCTGGTAAATATAGTGTGGGGACACCTGGAACAGTTTTTGGTTTGAGCAGAAGACTATTTTCAACAATCTGCTGGCTAACTAGTTGTTTGTTGTGGCACATTCTGTATGCTTGTTTTAAAGCAAAATCAAAGCACTGGACTTCTGCTTTTTCTGTAACAGAGCTTCACAGTGTGTTCTAAACAAAACTGATGCAATATATTTGGAATTCAAACTGTCCCAGAAAAGCTCACCATCATAGCATTTTGTTATCCAAGGCCAGGTATTTACTAGGCACACGTAGCCCTACTACTAATGAATTGCTCACTAGTACTGTGGGGCAGGATTTTGTGACCCTGTTTGGGGCACAGCTGGGAAATCTTTGGGAGTGGAGGGACCTGCAAGCACACTCTCTTCAAGGAGAGTCCAGGGCTACCCTGTGTCACATACAGCAGGTTCTAGATGGCTCCAACTAATGCACTGTTGGGCACAGCTGAGCCCCACAGTGAGGCAGGGGTACGTCAGGGTAAACATATGTAAGAAAGGGCAGAAAGTTCCCCAAAAAGGTAACAAGGCCAGTGAAGTAGGAGGTGTTCCTGGCAGAGCAGGTAACACCCCTGAAGGAACTGAAGCTGATGGAGAAGCCATAGTGGAGCAGAGGAAAGCACGAATGTATTTAAGTCACCTTTGTCATAAATTCTAGGGACAGAAAGCTCCTGTTTTTTTCCATTTTAAATGACACTTAACTGACATTTGAGGAGCAAATATGGGAGAAGGTTTCTTAAAATACATTTTATTGACAGCAGATGTTGAATTTAAATATTAATATAAATTAATATAAACACTTCCAGGAAAAAAAACCTACAATACCACTATTTAAATCTCCAAAACTAAAATCATGTACACAGTCATGATTATTATGAATATGCAATATGCAATAATACAGGCCTCTATACATAAGTTTCGGCTCCATCAAATGCTTTACATCTACTGAAATTCCACCTTTAAAACCAAGAAATTAAAAAATACATCCATTCCCATTAATCTTAGATTTGCTCCAAAATCAACTGAAATCACCCAGCAATTTCACCTTAGGTTCTGACATTCAACACAGTAACCAAAAAAAACCAAACAGCGAGGAGAGCCCTTCACAGAGTTCCCATTTCTCTACTCCAGCTTTATGCACTTCGAATCTATAAATGTTTATGGAGATAAGCAAACAGAGGTAACCAAACACAGACTGTAGACAGGATTTCAGACAGCTTTAATAACATTATTTGGAGAGCTTTGGGTTTAGAAAAGGGCAAAGACCAGAACATCTCATCACTATGAGTCAATCTTTCCCAATGCCACAACTGCAGAGTCCTCTCTGTTTCCATCACAGTTCAAAGCCTGGATCAAAGTGCAGTAGCCCCTCCTCTGTATCTGAGAGAAGTCATCTAATCTATTGTGAATAACCTTTTGAATACTAATATGCTCTTGTTTCTGTAAGATATAATCTACATAGAGGTGGAAGGCTGGCAGTAACACTAAACCTATGCTTTACGTGATAGCAACACTATTTTCTGCAGTTAATACTTCAAGTACCCATTTCTGGATTATTTTCAAGACTGGTGCCAATTTTGAAAGTTATTACAGAGCTGAAAAGAAAAATGTGTGGCATATAAGTACTCCTAATGCAGTTTACCAGCAGGTCCACTCTTGTCTCTCACATCTTCACCATTTTATGTTAGGTTTGTGCAAGGATGAGCAATCCTCTGGGAACATAAAACAGGAGCAGAGCTCTGGAAACGTTGTCTTGCAGGCCTAAGTTAGATGTGGCCACCTACTGTGGTATCAGACAAATGAGGCTCATCTGAGGCCTCATGCACCAGAAGCTTCCAGAAATGCAGCTTATCACAGTAGTATTTGATCCAGAAGACCATTAATGGGGTAAGGCTGTGGAGCTTTGTGTCTGAAGGATGTTTGATGCCTGTTCTGGCTGCTTTTGCAATCCTGCAGCTAGCTAGTTGAATGCAGATGAGGAATAGTCACATATATCTGAGGATAAGCTGGGATAGGGATTTGCTTGCGTGTAGGTTACAACAGGGAAAGGGAAAGAGGACTGGGGGCTAGTTTAAAAATATGGATATAGTAAAAGTTAGGGATGGCCTTCTGACTTGAGAAAATGTAGAAGCTGCATAGTCTGAAGACTGGGACACAATGTCTCTTTGCTATCTTGAATACAGTTTTATAGGTGGAAATTTAGCCTCCTTAGTTTTGGAATGTAATAGGAATTCTTCCTAGAAGATAACACCACTGAGACTTCTTTCAAACAAATACATTGCTCTGATAGTTGATTTTTTTTTTAAAAGTAACATTTCTCTCTTTACTCAGTCAGGCAGACTGATCATTTTATATCATTTTATACCATCTAACAGCACCCTTATGTTTGCTTTCCTCATCTGAGTTTGCTGGTTTTTCCTTTAATTGAGACTGGCAGTTTTTGAGGAGAATCTGTGCATGTCTAATATTTCAATAATCAAAATTGTTTCAGTTTACTGTATGTACCGTAATAAGTAGATTAAGTACAACAAAGGCATTAGAAGGAAGACACTGAGAGAGGAACACAAAAGATTGGATTAAAGCAGTGGGAGGACAAGACTGCAAAACTTCCTGCTGGTACTGAAAATATAAAAAATGAGCACACTGCACTGACCTCCTTCACTGTATGTGTACAGCCAAGGAAGAAAAATACATGTTCTTATTATCCACTCACTAGGAGAGCTGGATTTATTACATATCATAAAGAGCTTGACAGGCCTGTTGCATTATTACCATACACGCAATTTTATTGAGAACTTCTGAGAGCTGTTGAATCACTATTTGAACAAGACATGAGCCTGTACCACATAAAAGGCAAATAATGGAGATGCTGACAGATAGCGTTATTGTGCCCTGTACATTTCATGACTTTAAGGACACTGGTAAGTCTCAGTGTACATTATTTGTTGACCAGAGCAGAACTATTACCACTGTATGTGTAATAGATATGTTTTCCAACCAGACTGATTTTTTTTTGTTGTTTTTGTGGGTTTTTTTAAATTGTGTTTTGTTGATGTTGTATTTTTGTTTGTTTGTTTGTTTTTGTTTTTGTTTTGTTTCTTTGTTTGTTGGTTTTGTTTGGGTTTGGGGTTTTTTTCAGGTTAAAAGCCCAGACAAAAATATTCAGATTTTAGCTCCAGACAACATCAAAGTCAAAATGGAAATCAAAATTCTAAATTTGCTTCTGTATCTCAGCAAGTGTAGCAGGGTTTGGTTGCATATCAGGGATGAGAAAAATATGCAGGGCTCTTAAGTTATCTTCTTGTCTCTCTAAAACAAGAAATTTATGAGACCAGCAACATATAGTTGAAACTTCAATATGGCTCACAATACTCTATTGACCACAGTGGTTTCTTATCTTTCTTCGATAAATATTTAAGACTAAGTAAGCTGAAAAGGGAAATGCTCAATTAAAATATGCTTGTGAAAAAATCTTATCTTCCAGATATATAGCTACAGTTTAACAAAGGGAAATAAATTATCAATACAAACCTGAAGGTATTTTTTTTTCTTTTTAGAGCAACCATGAAAATTTGGGTGAAGAATATCTACTATTATTAAGATGACTTGTAATTTCTCAATACTAAAGGCCGGGTAAGTTCAGGGAAGTACTGAAGTGGGAAACTATAAGAAGTTTTAGGGAATATGAAGAACCTGAAGGAGAAACAACTGACAGGAATCTTTATTATCTCCTTTCAACAGAAAATTTTTTAAATGGAGCAATGTATTGTTCACCTAAAAGTAAAACGCACAGGAAGAGGTACTTGGCTTAACATTTAGAAGCCAGAATAGAAGCAGAAGAAACATCACATCTACCTAGTAAACAAGATACAAGAATAGAATTCCAAAATGGGATTTTTTTACCCCCAAGAATTCATAATAATATACAATTACACATAGTCTGGAAAATTCTTTTGCAACTCTGACTCTCTGTTTTCTGCCAAGGGAATGTAAATCATCTGTATCAAGCTCTTTCATGCATAGTGGCTCATTTGCCCAGGAAAAATGAAACTTCTATTATTTGATAACATTTTTGATTCTCAGTATTAGCTGCATTTCACTGTATAGCACCATCTAGCCCTATGAAATCTCTTTCAGTACAATAGGCAGAGGCAAATACTGGATTGTACTATGGGTATTAGTGCTGGGCATTTTCCAGCCTGCCTGTAACTCTCAAGTCTAAGAAATCATACCATTTAGGTGGTGGTATATATTATAAAGTTGATTATATATACCAGTTATCTGAAGTGGAGAGGCTGTACAGCTGTGTCCCAGCCCCACTTAACGTGAAATCCTAGTGGGTACATTGCTCTTTGCAAAGGCAGTTGTAAAAGGTGTAATCACTGAAATGCTGATAAATCCTCAGCTACTTAGTATCAGACTTTCATCTGATCTTTAATGAGCTTTTTCTGGGATCTTCCACCATTTACAACACATATGTACATTTAGGTACATAGATATTAAGAATTCTGTATGAATCAATCCCATATCAACTTCCATTGATACCTTCAAGGTACCTCACAAATATTCTTGTGAATTTTGCCAATTACAAGATGTTTTCGTTAGAGCTATGTGAAAGAATAATTTTTAATGTTGGAACAAATCTGTCTTCCGAACAAAATTTACTGCAAAAGTATCATAACGACTCATTTATAATATTTTTACAGATAATCAGATTTTCATAAAGATGCTAAAATTTACAATTTTTTAATCTAAAGAGTAAAATCAGGTAAAGCCAATTAAAACAGATCTAATTTGCACGAAAATAATAATAAAATAAAAATAAAAAAATCAGATTGTTTACCACAACAGAAAGAGGAATGATACAGTATTAAAGTAATAGAATTCCATTAAAAACAATAGAATTGCAGCCCTTGGCTAATCACACACAGGGTCTATCTAATAATTTAATGAACAGACATACACAAAGTAGTTTATGCATGAGTACAATCTTCCTGTCTGACTTGAAACAAGTTATGTAAGCTCTCTGCAACAGATGATCATATATAAAATGAAGACAGTAGTACCTTTCCGTCTGCAAGGACTACTGTGAGAATAAAGTGGAAATGGCCTGCTACTAGAAAAATTATTATACATTGTACCTTTTGTAACAGATATTGTAATAACTTTTACAGTAGCACCAAGAGGCAACTCAGGTCAAGCTTGTTGATGAAATCCTGAATAATTTACTAATACAGAAGTATAAAGGAAGATATTGCATGTACTGTAACTTTATGATAAATAAGGAAGATTATGGACTTCTTATTCACAATTTTTTTAAACATTAGAAGGATAGGTAACATATATCTTTTGTCTATGGTCAGTCTACAAAAATATCACTTTATAAGTGACTTTAACCTGTACAAATCCAGGTAAGAGTATTTGAAAACTTTCATAGGTCTTCAGATACTTTTCTGTTGTTTCACTGGCTATTGTCAACCAAAACCCAGTTGAACCACACTCTTATCTTCCTCTTCTATGTTATATTACACCAAAGTTCTCCTCATTCTTTTTACAACCATATAACTGAAAAACTGCCTATTTTTTATTCAATATCAAGCTTGGGATCAAATTTTATTTTTACTTTATCTTTTTTTAAAGCAGTTTTTAGACATTATATCTACTATAGGTTAACAGAATAACTTCAGAGATTTTATCTTTCTGAAGGAGTAAAATACCATCAAAACACAACTTAATAACAGGCTTGTAGAAATAGGGCAATAAATCTAGGGGTATTATATTGCTTCCATTTAATGTGGAGTTTCTAAAGAATCAGCAAAAAAGGATAAGCTGTGATGTGCTCACCATATGTATGTCCCAGTAAAAGGGATTTCTGATGCCTTAACAGTAATTTTATGTCATGTTTAACTAAATTGAAAAAGAGGATGTTGCTTACCTTTGTCTCAATTTGTTTGGTGTCTACATTTTGAAAAAGAAGCTTTACTCTTGTTTTCCCATCATCTGATGAGCCTTTGAGCTGAGAGAATTTAAACCTCCACAGCACATTCTAAAGAAAAAGAAATTTGATTAAGGACTCTGCTACATGTTTTTACCTAGAACTATAGAATGATAATCAATGTTTGTGTACTAAAATAAAGCACCACAGCGATAATGCAGTGCATGATAACAGGCTCTTTGCAGAGCAATTAAAATTAACATCTCTGTACCCTTTGTGAAAGCAAAAGATGCAATATTAAAATTCACTAATTAAACGATTTTGCAATTCTCTGTGATATAAATGATTCAATTGCCTACATAGCATAAACATGGCAAAAGCTTAACTCCATAAAGATCCATGAGGATATTTGTATCAGTTTCAGTATGAACACAAGTCCATGCCATATCTTGATCATTCATATTTCAGCTGGCACATTTGTATAACGTAGATAATTGTGACTTACGCAGATATTGCAAAGCTGAACTTACTGATGTGTGAAATGTGGTTTGAAGTTCTCAAAAAAGCAATAGAAATGCAAAAATATTATTATTGAATGTAGTCTCAGAAACCACAAAAATGTGTCCCACATTACTTAATGGTTTTTAAAATATATGACTTCTAATCTTCTTGCTCTCCCACAGGTTTATGCATGGCATCTTACCAGTGTTGGCAAATTCTAGATATGACAGATATGCTTCAATATTTATGGAGATATTTAGTAAAAGGAAAAAATGGGAAATTATTTTTGAAATCAAGGTAATTTTCTGTATTTATCTGAATGTTTTCTATTTATCATCTGAAAATGTATAATTATAAAAACCCACAAGGTAACAACCTGCACCTGGACTTTCTGCTGATGTTTCCTTTAATGCCTATAATCTCAATGAAAGTTCTCTGCACATGTTGAAATGTGCTTCAGTGCCTGGACACTGCTGAAGAAACACAATTTAAATACTTAGGAAGTTATTTCAAAAGCACACATGGAAAAAAGCTTGCTGTGTTCCATTTTCCAACATGCCTCTTCTCAAATTTTTTTTTTTTAAGTAGACCAGTGCTACCAGTGGTCTTCAGAATCCTACTCTTAGTTTAAAATTAAATGTCTTATAAATAAAATCTATCTCCTGGTTCCCTGCAGACATAATAAATGTCACTGACTTCTTAGAGAGATATAACAGATGAAGAAAAACTGAACTATGCTACAGCACTGTGATGGTGCTTAAACTTTACATTCACAAACAGATTTTAACTGGGTCCAGAGGGCCTAATTAGATCACCTGAAAAGTGTTCAAAGCTTAAATGAGTTTGGCTCTAAACAGGATAGATGAATGCTTGCTATGTAATATGACTGCCAAGGTGGAGATGAATCAAGAACTTAGGAACAATTTAGTAATAATAAGCATTGCTGGAGTCATCATCTCTCTCAACAGTTGACACCGAGTGGGACAGATGAGAAGTAGAGAGGCCTGGAAGATGGAAGAAAATGCACACTTTGGGATCCCTTTATATTGAGGAAGGGCTGGAGGCACAGGATGGGGAAGATGAACCAACCAAGCTGACAAGATAAAAAGAATCTCTACAATGAGATTTAAAGCAGATGCAGGCTACAGAAGTATCTCAGTGATGGGCCCAAAAAAGATAAAAGCTGAGTGAATTATGCCCATCAAGAGCCTAGAAGAGAATATGCATGAAAATAAACTGTTCTAGAAAAGTTCTTTAAAGATGAATTTCTTGTGCTGGAGTGATGAGTGAGAATATGGAGAGCAAAAACCCTGCAGACACCATGGTCAGTGAAGAAGGAGGAGGAGGTGCTGCTCTTGAAGGACTGCACCTGGTGGGAAGGACTCATGCTGGAGCAGTTCATGAAGAGCTGCAGCCCATGGGAAGGACTCATGCTGGATTCTGGGGGACTGTTTTCTGTGGAAGGGACTCCATGCTGGAGCAGGAGAAGAGCATGAGGAGTTCTCCTCCTGAGGAGGAAGGAGGGGCAGAGGCAGCATGTGGTGAACTGGCTACAGCCCCCATTTCCAACCCACCTGTGCTGCTGAAAGGAAAGAGATAAAGAAAATAGGGAAGCAGAGAGGGGTGGGGGGACGGTGTTTTAAGATCTGTTTTTTATTTCTCATTAGCATACTCTGATTCCATTGGCAATAAATTAAACTAATTTGCCCAAGTAGAGTCTGTTTAGCCCATGACGGTCACTGGTGAGTGACCTCTCCCTGCCTTTATCTTGACCCACAAGCCTTCCATTTTTTTTCCTCTCATTTGCCCAACTCAGAAGGAAGCCAGGGTCAATCCTGCATGCTCCAAAGCAAAAATTCTTGTGCTTTTAATTTCAGAATTTGTAGTAAGAAGCCCCTTTTAAAATTGTTTTTCCAAGTGTAAAAAAAGAATCTTTTTCAATGAGTACATGAGCTCGTTGCCCAAAAAGTGAGATCCGGATTTAGAGTCATAGAGCAGACAGGTGACTGGCCTTTCTTTTAATAATCCTCTTTGAACACCTGCTGGGATGTAAGAGCATTCTTTGCATCAATAGAAGACTTCAATTTTTTCATTAACTCCAAGAAAATCATAGGTTCTTCAGTAATATTGCTATGTCCTTAATGAACTGTTAATTGCTTGTCCACTTTAAGAATATTTTTTGCATTGGTAGGAAATATTCTGAAACAGCTATGCATATGAGAAAACACAGTTAACTTCAGGTGACAATCATGCAAAGCAAGATGAACTGCAGAAGTCACCCACTACTGCCTTACTCAGGCTTGAGGATGCAGAGAACATCTCAATCTCTCACACAGATGAAGAATAAATGCACTTGAGCTCTCCAGAATTTTTACCGCTTAGCAATGGAATCAGTCTACCTGCTGGTATTCTGTTTCTCCTTAGGTAAGCACCAATGATTCATCTAAATCCTCCTCATCATCAATACTGAAGGTAGGTATTGTGACACAAAGTCCTATTGATAGAGTAAGGTTATAATTTTAAAGGTGGGAGTACATGCAATCATTCTTCATATTTAAAAGAAACCCTTTGTATAGGCTAGAGAGATTACTTCTTAGAGTTAGCTTGTATTTACATGCAAAATGTGTATAATTGTGCAAGAAGCAGGATTCAAGAATGCAGTATCACCTGAGGGAGAGAAGGCTATACAAAAGTATTTTCTGAAATTTTATCCTGCTTCATGAGATGCACACTTAATTAGTCTCAATTTTCATGTAATTTTGGTCATTGTTTCTCTGCACTAAAATTTCAATAGATTTGAAATTTTGGGTCATTTTGGCCCCAAACCCACAAAATGCCAACATGCATAAATTAGATCCTGCATCAGTATTTCAAAAGGCAGTGTGTTCCCTCTTTTCTCAGAATGACTGACTGAATTTTAAAAATATATTTGAGAAGACAGACCTTCTACTGTACTGTTGTATTAATGCAGAAACATTTTTTGTATATATGGTTACCTCTACTGTCAAACAAACATAAAAATCCACTTAGAATAATATACATTAAAGTACCACTAAATTATACAGAAAATAGTAGCATTACAGACAGGGCTAGAAAGTTGGCATGTATCATTAACCATTCCCTGTAGGCACTTTCTATATAGCTACTGTTTTGCAAGATAAGTGCATGTGATCTTTTAGATTCTGACTTTCAAAAGCATTTGCCTTTACTCTGTTTATTTTAGACATGACCTAAATTTCTTATGATGGAAGAATAATTAATCCTATTTTATATCTGTAGCTTCAAAACAAATAGAATCAGGTGACATTTCACTTTTTTCGTGACTTGTAATCTTTATAAATATTGAAGTTTCTTCATTATAACAAACCAAGTTGTCTGCTAAATATAACCTTCCTTTGCTTTTATTATTTGAAAAGGAAGTTACTTTTTTATATCTTTCTCTAAAATTCATCTTCACATGCTATACAACTATAATCACACCTTTCAAGTCACAAACTGTCTAGATTTCAGTAGGGTTAAATAAATAAATACTATTTTATATTGGAGGAATAAATAATGGACATAAACATAAAGACAATGCAAGAGATGATAACTTCAGTAACTGTAAAAAAATTACAGAGTTAAGTTTTCCTTTTTTTTTTTTACTCTTACCTTCGTTTTACTGTCAAAACAGGTAAATCCTAGAGCAAAGTCGACTGTGAAACACAGAGTATCCCCTTGCCAACTGCACATATATGTTTTAGACTGAAAAAAAAAGGTATGATTTTTGAGAGGACAACCATCACTGTAAATTATCACATTAAAATAGTATTTTATGCAGGTAATTTTGGCTGGGAGGACACACAGCTGGCAGCACTGGTACTGCTTTATATTACTATGTTTGAAAATGGTCAAAAACTTCTGTAAATCAGTGTCACATCTGTCAGCTAAACATTAACTGGGGGCTTTTTACATTTCAAGTCACTCTTCTACAAAATTAATATATTCTTGAAAACCAACCCTTGCAAAACGCAACACAGAATAAAAAAAACCAAATCTGACTACTCTAAACTTTTGGAAGATGGCTTGGACTGGAGCTATTAATGACTTCTGATATCACTTCCAGCAAATATGCAGGCAACAGTGCCTAAATGTTTAGTCATTGCAATCTAATTATAGAAAAGAATTCTGTCTGCTTGACCTCTCCTTCTGATTTAAACTTTGTAGAGAATCCTGCTATTTTACAATATCTTTTAATTTGGCGACATGCCAGTGCAGCACTATGTTAGTGTTAGTTAATGTAATTTAGTAGTAAGCTATCATATCTTAGTTAGCACTGATACTTGCTAGACACTGCTATCTATACACCAATTCCATGATAACCTTTCAGATTAGAAAGGAAAAAAGTCTGTTTTATCAACAAAACTCAGAAGTTCTGGTTAAATTTATGAATAAGCTTTACAGCAAAAAGTCAGTTAACTCCAGGCAGTTTTTAGGTATATGACAGATTCTGAAAAGACATGAACAAGACGTGCTGTAATATGGAGCAGCCTGATGACATTCACTGCTGACAGACAGTTAATAGCAAAACGCCCATTACCTTCAGCATGAATAGACATCAGATCCTGCCTCCAGTCTTTCCTTGCCACACCTTATCAGCCATTTTTAAGATTATACACTTGTGCCTTATGAAATTTGGAGGGGTTTTTTGTTTCTTCCAAGGAAGTATTACTTCACCATCATTCATATATCATAAATCTCAATGTTGCCTCATGCTTAGACTATTTTTTTACAAAAAGTTTTGTATCTGGATAGTTTCTCTTAATAACGTCCCCGCCCTTTTACACATAAGAATGCTCTAGAGGAGACTGAAAGCATTAATAGAACTTGCTTAAAATACAAACTGCCATTTGAATTGTTTTTTTAAAAACACTTAGTATAGTATAAAACTTCTGGATGATTGTAAAGGTTTCTTTACTCCAGCATTAACAAAAATAGTTAGTTATACTAAAATATGCATTTTTGAGTTACAGTTATAACATTTTAAAAAGGATTTGAAAGGCCTAGGAGTAATATCAGTTCATAAGTGCAGATTAGTATTGTAATCGTCTCCACAATAACGGTGATGTATAAGATTTCTGAATAAATTAATTTGTTCATTGGTGTTCAAAGATCATATTATTTGGCATTTAAAAAGATTTCAGTGATTAATTTTCAATTAGAATGACATTTACATATCCTTACATTTCATTCAGTAATTAAAAGGTGGCATTAACCACCAGTCATAACTTATTCTCAATTATTTTCCAATTAAAAAGGTCATACTAGCTGAGCTCTGACTGAGCAAAGCAATTTTTTAAAACGAATAAAATTAGATTCCCATAATGGGTAAGCATCTAATTGCTCAGCCACAAATGATGAATACTAAAATGAACTATGCACAAATAATGATCTTGGAGTATTTTAAAAATAGTTAATATGAGGAAATAATGGAACCAGTTTGGAAATTATTCACAAGTACTAGAGACAAACCTAATATGCTTCATTTTCACTGTTATTAAAAATAGATATGTGTTTTGTACTTAAAAAAACAGACTCAGAGTTTTCTTTACAACATAATTAATTTGCATTTTGCCATATAAATTTAAAAGCCTGCTCATGGCATCTCCTTAGTGACTTTGAACAGATTCTCAGAAAGCTCTATGGTAAGGACCCTCATCTCAACTCATTAACACTAGGACAGAGCCTTATTCCTTTCCATTTTTGCTTTTGGAATCAGCTTCTCATACACTTGTAATTGTGATCACCCTTGACTATCTACAACAATTGTTTACATGGAAAATTAAACATCAGAGGTCTAGGTTCAGCTGTCTTTAAGTGAATTTTGGGGAAAAAAAAAAAAGCACTGCATATTAGCACATTAGTCAGCTTGCTAAGGCACAGTTTAAACAACAGAGAGAAGACTAGGCCTCATAGTGCAATAGCTAAGAAAATTGTAGTATACAACCTAGATCAATCATCTAATGTTTTCTGAGCAATGTAACAATCCATAGAATATTATATTTGTAATAACAGACATTACTCTTGTCTATCTCTGGCTCTGGCACCTGTCCTCCAAGACCCTGTGAGGGCTTAATAGTTACAATGACTACACATATACACTCACTCTCTTTCCCATAGACAGAGATTTCCCAGAAATAATTCAGCTTTGAACTGTGTTTGGTAGTCAAGAAACAATCAGGCATAGTACTTAGCCATGGTCTAGTTAACAAGGTGGGGTCAGTCTGGTTGGACTTTGTAGCGAATTTTCTTAGGAATGAGCAGCCCAGACCTGAGTTACCCCAGCTGAGGCCTGACCTGAGGCCTGTTGAAGCCTGTGATGCAATTAAAATTACTTAGTGAAGTTGTGGCGCACTTAGAAATTAGATGTTAAGGTGTCAGGGAAAGATAATGGGGTTTTGAAGGTCACTGTGTGGAGTTGTTAGTGAGCATGTGTCAGCCACCTTAAGGACAAGTTAATTAGTGTGTGTTTGCATTCTTCTCTCTGCTGTGTGCCAATGAAAAAGCTACTGACTTTGTAAACTATATAGAAATGTATATAAGCTGCCATTTTAGACAAAATAAAGGAGAAACGTAGTGGTGACCAAATTGGTGGGACCTGCGTTTGCTTCGACCCAACTCTCTTTTATAAATAGGGCAACCCTGGCTTTAGGACTTGACGATGTCACAGGTCTTTTTCATCAGTTTTTACAAAAGGACAAGAAGAAGGGACATTTTGCTTCAGTACTCTAAAAGAAAGACTGATGTAGGGTTCTGTTGAACAGTAAGAGACATTACAAATATAAACAATGATAACCCAATTTATTCCAAAACCAGCTTTTATGGTTGTGAGTTACTGTGACTCTTTCCCTCTGCGGAGAGAATGTATTTGCAAACAGATCAGCTAACACAAAAAGAAGGGCTTTGAACTCGGTTTATAGGCATTAGGTGCCCAACAGAAGAGGTGAGTAAACACTCAAACTGGAAAATGAATGCATGGGAAAAGACAAGAGGGACTTATTTCCACTGAGAGAGGAGAGCACAAATATACCTCAGATATGTGCAAGAGACAAAGCCTGAGGGACAAACAAAAAGAGGGACCATTTCATGGGAGTCACCAGGCTGTGGTGAGGCTGGAGCACAAAGACTGGGTGGGTAGCAAGCACCACTGCAGCCCAGACACAGATATTTGGGGAAGGAAAGGCAAGGATAAAGAGGAACCCTCCTCTTCTTCAGTTTCCTTCTGTGTGCTGGTGTCCTGGTCCACACTAAGCTGCAGTACAAAGGTAGAAGGAAGTGCACAAGCCCCCCGGATCAGAGAGAGGCCTTCTGATTTCTCCACACACGTGAGTCTCCCATGTAGCCTAAAGCTGTAAGTACATTTGGTTTCTTCTGGGACTGGGCAGTCCAAATGCTTCTAAATATATCATGACATGCAATAGACTTTTCTTTGCAATAGACTTTTGTTATTGCTGGAATATGAGTTCATTGCAACGCTTTAGATGGAGGGCTTAAATTAGCCCAAGTTCTGCCACAGGCATCCAATGTAGTATCTCTGGATTCTTTTTTTGAAGACTTAGAGTACTTAACATTACTCTGATGTGGGAATGTATTCTGTCCAAGAAATAGGGCTTCAACTTGCTTTTGTTTTTCAGTAAAGGTCTTTAAAATCAAGATTAATAACGATAACTATCAGTTGAGATAGCACATTCTGATATCATCAACAAAGATTCTTAGTAAAAAATACCATTTAACATCATTTTTTAAGAATGAGGGCACCAACCTTTTCAGTCAGTACTCCTTTTCCTAAGTTCATGACAAGTAATTTTTCTAAGGCTCAAATGAGACTCAGGGATGTTGCTCATCTAAGTGTAACACAGAGAAACGACATAGTGTATATTCATTTTAAAGGATATTGCTTTTACAACTCTAATGCTGTTGGTTCTAATGTCTCATCAGATTCACAGTTTCAAAAATTCTGCTGCTGATTGGCTACATTGCAGTTAATTATTGTCTTGCATGAAGGAAACCCTCATTTTGCTTTAACTACAGCACCAATATGCAATATATTAATCAATTTTAGACTCAGCCATGTTCTATTGAGCAGGAATTTTAGTGGTTTTAATCAGCCAAAATACAGAAATAATACCCACCTTCTAGTCTAAGTGAATACAAATTGGGCATGCACGTTATTTTGCTTGTTTATTTTCCAAAAAGTAATTGGAAAGTTGGCAATACCATTACACTTTCTGGCTTGAACTACATATTTTCCCTGCTATGCTGTTAACTACTTTATAGATATAGATATACATTTGCTCTAAGATGAGCTGTAAAGGTTCATTACATGTAAATGGGAACACAGACATTATTTCTTACTATACTCATGATACAGAATTTAACACACACTTTCTAAAACTAAATTATAACCAGACAGCACAGCATTTAGGAACTAGCCATATCCATGCAGTGCACATATTGTGTACTTTATTCACTTACTCACTTTAAGTTAAAATATGTGCTATGCATCTGTGTGGAAATAATACACCATCAAAGGAAAAAAAGCTAAAATCTTTCTAAAAATTTGCCTTTTCTTAGAAAAAGGATTTACATTGAAATTAGATTATGCTGTGCTAATCCAAATATATTTTTGGAGTAGAAGACTCCAGCATTGCCAATTTGAAATGATAAAATTTTAGCATTCTCCAAATATCACTTATACTTGTTTCTTTTTATTTCTTTGACCAAATATCTCCCCATGTTACATTTAATATTTTTCTTCATTTTTCTGTCAATGACAGTAAAAACTGGGAGGAATTTTGTAGAACTTCGCAGTGGAACTTAAATGCCTGAAAGAGAGACGGACCTAAATGATGTGTCTTTTTGTTCTGCATTAGACATAAAATAATACACATCAGCATTTAAGATACATGGAGGGAAAAAAATATACCAGCAGCAGATGGTTTGGAACACAGATTCTTGCATTAAGACTTTATACGGCAGCTTTTTACAAGCTTTTAAATCATACAGGAGTGACAGGAGTAAAGTGTCTTAATGCATCCAATGTATTTACAAAAACACAGAG
Source organism: Illadopsis cleaveri (assembly GCA_013399915.1). Classification (NCBI taxonomy): domain Eukaryota; kingdom Metazoa; phylum Chordata; class Aves; order Passeriformes; family Timaliidae; genus Illadopsis; species Illadopsis cleaveri. Next base: position 265,025 of record VXBB01024638.1, on the reverse strand, counting down.
TTTGGTAAAAGCCTTTATATGGGACTAGATATGTAAAAATAAAAAGCCTTTATGAAAATTCCACTATTAGCATTAAAAAAAATCCAAGCAGAAAGTCAAAATGAAGATAAGGGCAACCAGAGTTATTATGGTTGTACTGAGAAATATATATCAGCCCACACAAAGAGAGAGTACTAAAAGGCGAAATTAAACCTCTTAATTCTGAACATAGCCTGCAAAACCATCAAGAGTCTTTTTGCATAGAATTACTAGTGCTAAACAAAAATACTTTTTAAACTGTTTGAAACAGCAGAATCGTTGAATTAAAAATGCAGATGCTTTGGCTTTCTAATATTTTAAAAAAATATTGGTATTTTAGCATAAAATGTTGTATATATAATCTTTTTTTTTTAAACAAAACTTTCAGAACATGTTTATAAAGTACATTGAAAGCATTGTCACTCTGAATTCACATTATATATAAGAAAATGAAGCAACAATGAAATCCATCATTCATCAAAAGCATGAGAGTTTTCCGACATTTCATCTAGAACAGACTCCCAAAGCACAGGTGTATTCCTGTTCCAGATATCAGTAAAAAAGGATCAGTGAAATAATTTCAGTGAGAGTGACCAAATGAATATCATCTTCACTTAAAATGGCAGATCCACTCATTTGCCCATACCTTTAAGGAATTTATCATATCACAATTAAAAGATACAAATAAAGATACAAATAAAACCATTAAAACAAACCAGATCTGATTTAAAATCTTGTATATTCCTTCAAGATCTGCTGTTGCTGCAGCCAAAGGAATTACATCCCAATATCCTCAAATGACTCTTTTTTTGCATATCTTGCTGGTATTAGTATGAAAAGTGCATTCTCTTATAAAAGATGGTACTGTAATCTGATGATTTCAAGAAGACATTATAGTCCTTTTTTTAAAACAGTTATGCACATTTTTGGTTCAACATATACGTATGCAAGAGACACTCTGGCAGTAAAAGTAAGATTTTTCAAAAGACTCAAATGATGGCTCATTATATTTTCACTGAATTTCAAAGAAAGCTTCTATTTATTTTAGTAGAAGTGGGGCTAGCTCCGTGCTTTAGAAAATAATACCTAGGTTTTAGACATCCATGTTTTAAATGCTGACCTTCTCAGGATACTGCTTGACTTGAAACTTTTCCCTTTAGGTCATCTATTGAAATAACTATCTGATCTATTTGCAACTTTTAATTTGTAATGCTCAAGACATTATAGCAGTTAACTGCAAAAATGGTTTACTTAGTAAAGCACTCATTGGACAGACTGTCTTTTCAGAAACTTTCAGCATCACTGAGATTAGACATTAAACCACTATTCAGATATTAGGATTACATGTACATGTGGGATGAAGTGAATTTTACTCCACAGGGAACTGTGCTCATGTAAGGAGACTTAGGTGAACTTGTAGGTTCAGCTCTTCCTTGGCAAGACAGATAATGCAGTGGTGGATGCCTAGTCTTGTCCATGGTGTTCTCTCTGTAACATGAACCTATGGCTAAAGTAAATCTGACAGAAGAAAAGATTTTCTACCCTCTTTGCTGAACAGGCAGACAAGGCTTAAATTGGTTGTAGGAAAAGGCAGTGGGAAAAATGGACGCGGGAGGAAAAAGAATCTAAGGGCAGCAGCTTAGAAATGGTTATCTTCTAGCAGGAAAAATTCAAATTGTGTTCTTCAGCCTTCCTTTATGTCAGAAAGAGACTGTGCTTCCTCATCTCTGTGTCTGAGCAGTGGCTTCATGGTTTTGCAGCAATTCATTTTTCCATAAAGAAAAGCAAGAATCAACAGTGACTTCAGTGTTAAGAGTTTCCTACATGTAGATTGTCCCAAGCATATTTTCATAATCCTGAAGCAGATTCTCAGTGGCAATCACATCAATCAAGCTGACACTGCTTGTTTTAGTAGAACCAGTAGACCACTACTGGCTTGCTTCAGCAAAGACAACGACTTCATTCTGATGCAGTTTGTTATTGCATAATAATAAACATTTTTCCTCTCTGGCAATCTATAAATTCTGGAATTCCACTGTTGAAAAGGGAATTTAATCAGAAATATCATCAAGAGACATTCCTGAGTACCCAATTCATTTGTGAATCAATGATGCTTTGACTAGGATTTTGTTCTTCTGCCTGATTCTTATAAATCGTGGGTGGAGAATAATAGGGACATCAAAATTAAAACCATAAAACTCAGTATCAAAATTCTAAGGTAATATTACTCTATAAATTTGAAATTCCATGACAGTAAATTCTTGACAGTAAATTCTTGACAGATTTAAAAGAATCACAGAATGGTNATATATGTAATATATATAATATAAAATTATTTAGATTTATTCTTTCAATATAAATAAATGCAATTCTAGGAATATCTTGTATTTTCAGAAATAATGGTCAACATCTTGTATTAATCATGTTTAAAATATAGAATACAGAAACACATTTGAGTTCAATAGCCTTGTAAATGGGTACATACGCTTGCTGTTTTAAAAATTCTAATAAATGCCTTTTTTCATTTTCATCTGTTATGTAAATAGTTGAATTATTAATAATTATTGAAAATGAATTTACTATTAATCTGTATGGTTCTCAGAACCTTTGTGTTAGAGAGCAGTGGGTTTTTTGCATCAGTGTGAAAATGAATTAGAATCTAACACCATTTCTAAAGGTGACCAGTTAAATTGGAATTGCAATTGTAATAAGCTTTCTGTGCATAATGAAAATAATCCAAAACTTAATTGTGTAATTAAACTGAGTGCTTCTTGTAACAAACCGGTGAGTATCTGTTAATGACACTATAAATCTAACCTAATCTAAATGCTATTTAATATCTCACCTGAATATAAAGAGAATATTTGCTTAAATGTTTGTCTCAGAAATTAGTTCTGAAATTAGCATATGGTGGCATTTCCATTCTTAAAGGAAGGGAAAAGTAAAGGATGAGTTAAGTAAGATGTCATAGGTGAGTGGAAAGATAACTAATCTCTGACCAAGTTCCAGTGGGGACACAGTCTCTAAAATCTATTCTGATTACATCCAGCTTGACTTGTAGTAAGATCAATTCAAAATGCCACTAAAGAATGACTAGAAAACATATTTTGTATAATGTTGCAGGAAGGAGAAACAGGAACTGAACTTCTTGTAGGCTGTCCGGATATGAATAACACAAATATTTCTGTTTTCTCTAAATCCAAAATCATCAATTGAACTTGTACCACTCATGCTAAAAAAATAGTTTCAGATGGGGCTAATTCCATGCAGCTTGGTTCACATAAACTGGGAATGCGAGGAATCCATAACACTGACCAGCACACATCACTTTATATTAGTGACTTGTTGAACACTCAACTTTAAGTAAATATAAAGGCATGTTGCTAAAATATGCACTGAAGTTCAGTTTTCAAACAAAAAATATTTAGAAGCCATTTGAACTTCTATGTAATGGATTTTCTTCATCCGGCTCCTAATTTTGAAATCATAAGGAATTTATAGTTATCTCCAGTGGACAAAGAATTAATGCCTAACTAAATTAATTTTGTCTCTTTCTTCAACTGCTCGAGATATGGGAGCTATTTATCCATTAATTTGGTGAAATGTGACGTCTTAAAATGTCAGTGCAATTTTGTGCAGTTCTTTCTTTTTGATCTTTCATCATTGTGTGTTTTTTACATACCATAGGAGCAAGTATGTGATTTAAAATATAAACAGCTTTTCCTGTTATGAACCAATTATTTCTTGTGACCAGTTAGTAAGTAGCATGTATGCATACAGTCACTATTACACTGTTATTTTATACAATATAGTCAACTTAATGCTTTTAAAGGGAAATTATGAGAAAAAACACTGGTTTCCTTGAAAGGTTATTGAGGTAAGTGGGAAAGAACTTATTCACTTCTGTAAGTCTTAAATTAGTTGTAGTGAACCCTTTCAGACACTTTTTAAATAAAGATATGCATCTAAAATTAAGTAATAGTCTAGAGCAAACAGCAAGCAGTTGCTGCAATGAAGAGATTGCACAGATTATTTCCTGAGCTGCAAAGGAAGGATGAGGGAAGCATTACATGGACAAGTTTTATAAAGAAAATTTTAAACCCATAAATCTTTACTAGAAAACCAAGAGGGGAAAATCAAAACCTGTCAACAGTATTCTGAAAGGATTTGTACAATGAACAATGTGTGTTTCATGGAAAGAAACTTCATTTTCTCANCTTTCCACTACACCAGGCTTGTCAGATCCCCGTCCAACCTGGCCTTGGACTCCTTCAGGGACGGGGCATCCACAGCATGTCTGGGCAACCTGTTCAGTGCCTCACCACCTTCCCATACAGAATTTATACCTAACATGTAATCTAAACCCAAATTCTTTTGATTTAAAGCCATTCACACTTGTTCTATCACTATGTGCTCTTGAAAAAGTCCCTCTCCAGCTCTCTCGTGGTTTCTTTCTTATTCAAGTCTATAAGATCCTTGGGAAAATAATAACAAAACTAGATTCCCATGACATAATTTTTATCTAAATATTTAGATTTATATAATAANAACACAAATATTTCTGTTTTCTCTAAATCCAAAATCATCAATTGAACTTGTACCACTCATGCTAAAAAAATAGTTTTAGATGGGGCTAATTCCATGCAGCTTGGTTCACATACACTGGGAATGCGAGGAATCCATAACACTGACCAGCACACATCACTTTATATTAGTGACTTGTTGAACACTCAACTTTAAGTAAATATAAAGGCATGTTGCTAAAATATGCACTGAAGTTCAGTTTTCAAACAAAAAATATTTAGAAGCCATTTGAACTTCTATGTAATGGATTTTCTTCATCCGGCTCCTAATTTTGAAATCATAAGGAATTTATAGTTATCTCCAGTGGACAAAGAATTAATGCCTAACTAAATTAATTTTGTCTCTTTCTTCAACTGCTCGAGATATGGGAGCTATTTATCCATTAATTTGGTGAAATGTGACGTCTTAAAATGTCAGTGCAATTTTGTGCAGTTCTTTCTTTTTGATCTTTCATCATTGTGTGTTTTTTACATACCATAGGAGCAAGTATGTGATTTAAAATATAAACAGCTTTTCCTGTTATGAACCAATTATTTCTTGTGACTGGTTAGTAAGTAGCATGTATGCATACAGTCACTATTACACTGTTATTTTATACAATATAGTCAACTTAATGCTTTTAAAGGGAAATTATGAGAAAAAACACTGGTTTCCTTGAAAGGTTATTGAGGTAAGTGGGAAAGAACTTATTCACTTCTGTAAGTCTTAAATTAGTTGTAGTGAACCCTTTCAGACACTTTTTAAATAAAGATATGCATCTAAAATTAAGTAATAGTCTAGAGCAAACAGCAAGCAGTTGCTGCAATGAAGAGATTGCACAGATTATTTCCTGAGCTGCAAAGGAAGGATGAGGGAAGCATTACATGGACAAGTTTTATAAAGAAAATTTTAAACCCATAAATCTTTACTAGAAAACCAAGAGGGGAAAATCAAAACCTGTCAACAGTATTCTGAAAGGATTTGTACAATGAACAATATATGTTTCATGGAAAGAAACTTCATTTTCTCAGATGAAAATATTATGAATACATTAGGAATTAATTCAAACTGATGAACTAGCAAAATCTGTGACAAGGTATGACAAATAAATTAAAAAGATGGATAGAAGAGAGGACACAAGAAAGTAGCCAGGACCAGACACTTAATCAAAAATAGTCCATCAAGCAAAAAGGCAAAGACATATAAAGCTGGGGAAAAGTTATTGAGTTAACCACTTCTTCAAAATAGTTACTTGATTCTTTGGTTGACTGGTTGGTTTTAATCGTCAATAACATAATTGCAGACTCCTTACGTATTCCATACAGATCAGCCTGAAGAACACACAGTGTATAGGGGGGAATGTTAAAGTGGAACAGCAAGATGGTGAATTAAGCATTGTGTAAGGTATGTCACTCTCATGTCTGTCATCATTTTTAAGCATGGAAGACTCAAGATTCACAGTGACTAGCTGGAATAACTAACATGCAAAAGCAATTAATTGTTGCTTACAAAATAAAACAAAATTATCAATTGCGCTTATCTATTACTTCGTTTTTAGGAAATTTCATCATGGTGTTTTAGCAGCACAATATTTGTAAAAAGAAAATTAAAAGCTGAATGTGGGAATCCTATAGAAATGAAGCTCCAGGTATGCATGTACAATTATTCCCAATAATTATTTTTGCTTTATCCAGGAATAGAAATAATCTGTCTGAGAGCAATTCTGAGTCACAAGGATTCTGAGTCATATATGCAGCATCAAGAATATTACTATAGAGAATGGTTTGGTGTTAACTCTTAGAAAAATAAAGATGTTAAAAATGTATACAAAAACATAAAACATCCACAGAATATGGGATTTATGCTAACTGATTTTAAAAGAGGGAGGACACAGGACAATTGCATCATATATTTATGCTTATTATGAAATGGTTTTGGATTTCCAATAGTGTTAAGTGAAATAATTTGCAACATTCATTAATCTTCATTTGTTTACTTTGTTTGCTTGGTTTACTTTGATTCTATTTGTAATGTATATTCTTCACATGAGGATCCTGTATCATTCAAGGAACATGAATTTTACTGCTAATATTTCTCTATACATTCTCCAACTTGAAAAAAAAAGAAAAAAATTCAAAGGTTTCTTTCTCTGTCAATGTCAGTCACTGAATCATGGAACAAAATGGAAAGAAGTTAACTAGAAGTACTTACCTTTAAGCATGGAAAATAATGAGGCAGCAAAACTTCTTGATTATTCTGTTATAATTGAATGGAATCCAGCCTATTTTAATTCTTGGCATAACTCATATTAAACAATTTTTTTCTCCAAGCAACACAAATGGTTTCAATACAGTAGGTTATTCAGCTGTATGAGCATTTGAAAGAACTTGCAGCATCTTCATTACAGATCGAAGTATGAAGGAAAAACTTTTGTGTTAGAATTGCTAGTGAGGAGAGTATGTAACCAAGTCTTATCACTATATACCAACTGCAGGTACTTTAGTGACACTGCAGCAGATGAATTTCCCACTGCATTGGTTTTTTCAGTCTCCTAAAAATTCTTTCATTTGTAAAGCAGATTGCTCTCGTCTTGTCCTCTTCCTGCCATCAAACAAAACTTACATGTACAAGGTTTCAAGATGAAAAAACTGTTGGTCCAATTTTCGACAGCTGATCATAAAATATATTACTATCATGCTTTCCTCTGTCTACTACCAGATACTATTCCAATATTCTTCTCCATCCTCCTGCTGAACAGAACTGATCCAAATAATGCCTTTGAGATGTTTCTGCATTAATTTAATAATCATATCCAAGACTCAGATGAGTCAATATAATTTCCTTTGGAAAAAAATAAACTGAGGCAAGGGAAGAATACTGATTGAAAAATTTAACAAAAGACAACATTGAAAAAATGTGGAATAATATCCTATGCTACTGACAAGACCAATCTGAAGGGTCAAAGAATTAGTAAGCACTTTGGAAAATGTGCTAGTCTCTTATTTTTGAAGATTTTCTACACCATAAAAATCTTGAAAAAAAAACCCAGAAGAAAAATTACTTAATTTATCATCATTTATTCATCTTGCACAGCTTAGGATGTTCCAGGTGAGACAAATGTTCTTGTTGGGATTTCTGAAAGATGATTTAACTTCAAGATATGACTGAGGGGATTTCATAGACTATCTTCCACCATTGCAATGCTGACTTTTATTACCAGCCTCATGGAAATACTTTTAAACAGCACTTTTTCTCTCGTTCAATTGCCTTTCTGTCTTACTTCTACTGCATTTTTATCACCCCCATCTATTCAAGGTATGCCATCAGCAACTACAATAGTTTTTCTAGGAAAAAAAATACATGTATTTCTAGTACATGGATTCAACATCTGTTTGTTTTTTATCATTGTCTTCAAATAGATCAATTTCACTAGGGTCACTGAATTTCAGAGTTTCTTGGTAAACTTTTTGTAAACAATTGCAGCTTGAAATAGGGCTTTATGATTGCTGAAAGGGAAACAATATTGTGAGGGGTATTTCTTCCTGCTCTATTGCATTCCTTCTGTCACCTACTGCTGCTACCTTTTTCAAAGGAAATGTAAAAAAACCCACATAACACAGGCAGATAAAATTTTAAAGGACCACTTCACCTTAGCTTATCTTTTCATAAACTGTGTAAGGACAGAATCTTCTCAGAAATACAGCTCTTATTACAGAAACACCAAATACAAAGGGTATGTACATGATAACATTAACAAAAACTCATAGGTAAGATCCTAACTACACTCGACAGTAAACAGGACCAAGCCCCATTTAATGAAGAATGGTTGAAATGGCACAATGCAATACAAGAGCTGCTATGAACCTTGCCCAATCATTTATGAATAAAAAATAATTTCCAAAATTCTCCAAAAGAAAGAACTTTTACAGAATGACATACCAGTGACAAGCTTGAATTTTCTGGATACTGGAATGCCAGTTCTTTTTCTATGACTTGAAATTTCCTATGTAATATTAAATTGCACCTCATTCATGCCGTTCTTGACATCATTCTGAAAAGAAAGGCACTCACAACAGCATTTATGCTTTGAAGGAAGAAAGAAAATAGTGCAGTCAAAAGACTTTTGACTGCTGGAGAATGACCACAGTACTCTGATCTCTACTGAAATAGTGGTTTACAGTAAATTTGGATGCATCCAACTATGTGAGAGAAAATTAAGACATAGGAAAACACGTATGGAGACTTGAGCCCTGTAATCAGCCCTGAATGACTTTCCTGGAGGTTTCAGATAGGTTAAACCACAGTTGCAGGAAATTTAAAGTCTTTTGTGTGAAATGAGTCTAGATGGCTGTTTGATTCAAATGACAAAAGATCATTCTGCAAGCAAAGAATCATTCCTTAATTTTAAGGATGTAAAGGAAAAGCAAGTTTTGAGGTTTAACAATAAATATTCAGAAATTTAATCAGATAAAAAGCCAGCTAATCTCCAGCTTGTTATATTTAATTCTATGTTATCTGGCTTTTATATGGATAATAAATACGAAGATTGAATGGTTGGTCTAACAGTTGTATCATAATTTCTTGAAGAGTTCATGTGAGAAAATACTTTACGCATACTCAATTTGCATTATTAATCCCTCCTTGATGCCCAAGAAGTTTTCAGGAAATCAAATTATTTCCTGAAGAACTGCATTCCTTTTAAGAAGTTCAAGATTAGGAACTGTTACAAAACCTTTTTGCTCCTTCATCAGTCTAAAGAGACAAATAGAAGGGTTCTAAGTAAGTACCTAGTTAGAACGCAGAAACCTGTTTAGAATCTCAGAGATATGGAAATTTAGATGGGATCCTTGCAAGTTGTGTTAATACAATGCTGTGATCCAGTCTTCTCAGTATTCAAATGTCTTGAGGAGGTCCACAGGGTACGGCAAACCTGAGCATACCAAATCAAGTTTGCATTTGTGTTAAACTGTGTAAATATATTTTTAATTGGAGAAGGCCCATAGTCTCAATGCATACACTCCCATAACATTTGTCCAGTTCACTTGAGAGTATGGATCTAGATTTACTAGCCAGAAGAAAGTGACAATCTGTTGTTTAATTTTGAGAATTCAGGACTATTAAAAACTTCTTTTTACTTTTCACTTTTTCAGAAGAATCTTCAAACTTTTCCAATGTTAACAAGGACAATCTCAATTCACAATTAACAGTGTAAGAGCAAAATATTTTTTCTTTGAATATAGAATAATTATGTAAAACATAACATATTTACCTTAAGTGAGAGGAAAATTAGTTTTCTGGAAGAAAATGTTCAAGTTGGACTAAATAAACTCCTGTGGTTTTTCCAGTGGTAAAATGTATTAACTTCCAGTTTTTAATAATCAAGGTGAACTTACAAATTACTACTTTCAATTAGCAATCTGTCATAACATGCTTATTGACAGTTATGACACAGTCATTGACAGAAAAATATCTATGTGATGATGAAGTTTTCAGAAGCCTTCAATGTATTAAAGGTACTCAGATCTTTGCCATGGAGGACATAAATTGGATGCAATTATTAAACATACAAAGAATTTAAACTCTTGTTGTACTTATATTACAGATTGAATGATTTAAATAGTTCATTACTTACCCCTGTTCTTTGAACTTCCAAGAAAATTGCTCTTTGAAATGATTTCTCCCACATTGCCAATTCACTGCCCAGCTCTACGTTGAAATAATGGCTCTTGCCATGTCCAACCATAACACTGAAACAATACGGCCTCTGGTCTTCAAGATCAAAGTCCTGGTGAATACCTAAATACAAGTTTGCTTGTAGCCAGCAATCATCAGCAAGCCAGAGCTGAAAGACATGTTCCAGTGTGTGATTTTTCACTGGCAAAACCAAGTAATTGAAGCAACACTGTCTTCTGTAAGTGATGAATACTTGGATACGCTCTGCTATTATGTCAACAATTACGTTGAAGAAATATTCTAGGAGTTTAGCAATTATGTCAAAGACAGCTTCTCTCTTTGCTTCTTATTTGCTTTATCCCCTACCTTTTAATCCAAGCTACTACTGCACTTCCAAAATACTGTCAAAATCACCTAAGCAATACATATATAATTTAAAATGAGTTTGTACCAATATATTTTTTACAGTGAAAAAAGAAGGAAGTCTCTGAATGTTTCAATACATTCCAGGAGCTGTGTACCAGCTCTAGGAGACTATAATTACTCCATTCTACTTGGGTTCCAATATGCTAAACCCTGAGGAAGGCAGTAATTTATCAAGCACTCCTGGGCTAGTTCTGGAAATGACAACATGGGCATGTCCTCTGAGAGCTGTCAATGCTGTTCTGTAACTACAAGGAGACTCAAGCAAGATCCTGCTGTACACTTCAAGATAAAGGAGAGAAACTTTACATTAAACTTTCATAATAAAAAATATACCTGCAACAGAATGTTTTGCAAATGTAAACAAATTAACACAAGAAACTTTCCTAATATTTCAAGACTTCATTAATTAACATAAATATAGAGGAAAAGAAAACTAAATTAAAAAGCTACTACTTATACATTTAAGTACTTTCACAGCCTGAATTTCCAAATTACACATATTTTATTTTTCTCTTTATCAGACAGAACCCTTCCTTATCCCCATTTCTCTGTGATATCATGGGGCAGAAAGCACTGAAACCCCAAAATAATTAGCAATGATTCGTGGGGCATCTTGGGAGCAGCAGGTATTGCCACTAGGGTACACAGCACTGTGTTGTAAAAATTGGCCCTGCAGTGACCTGAGGAGAGAACAGACTTGATGAAGCTGTTATTTTACAACACTCCTTTGCACTGTTGAAAAGGAAGCTGAACAAAATTCCTGCATATAGTCTGGTGTTCAGCAGCCACGGAGTGACAGGTATTACATCTGCTTCAAGACTCAGTGCTGCATATCCTGGCTTGTAGACTACTATATTAGCATTTTTTAAAAAAATTGCATGTAAAAATACCAGGCAATAAAAGAAAATGAAATGTTTTTAAGACAAGTGACTTTTAAAAATGTATAGGATTACAGTAAGAGTTTGAATTATGAGGCAAGCTATAAGAATAAACACATGCAATGCAAGACATTACATTTCAAATCATCTAGGTTTGGTGGTTGTACCACCAAATGACCAGAAATACGCAAGGGCATATTATAGATATGAATTTTAATTCACATATTTGTGTATTTATATGTATGTATGCATACATCCAAATCTAAAATATATCAAATATATTCTGTTTTAAAATTTAAGTACCATATTGGATTCTTATTTTCCATGTTTAACTCTTGCATCATAATAAACACAGATGAGAAGCTTACAATTAGCTGTGCAACAAGAGCACTTCTCCTTAAAATCCATCTTTCATGAGAAGGTACAATAACACACTCTCCCATAGTTTTGCACTAGTTCTAACCAGCTTCTGAAAATCCTTAAGAACACCCTCCCCAAATGGCAGCTTTTACAACATAACTCTATCATATGTAATGCAGAAACTTTAATCTGTTACAATTTTTTTGGCTTTCTTCTGGTTGCCTCATAGTCATTTATACCAAAGGATCAACAGATAAGAGGTTAAGGAGTTCAATTTGAGCTTTTGCACTTTGGCTTACGTATTCATGAAGATTAGCAATTAAGAATTCATTTATTAAAATGTCAAGAACATTAAAGAATTCAATCTTGGGTAGTTTATTTCCCCACTTCTTTTTCTTAATGAAAAAGTACTGTGGAAGTTGCTCTAAGGACAGAATATCCTTGAAATTACCATAATATTCCAGGAAAAACTGAGTTTTAGCCGTAACTCTTATAGGAGAAAAACCAAAACCAAAACCCAAGCCACAGCAAAATCTTCTCGAAAGGCTTAATATGTATATATTTCATTGGTGCCTGACTTGTGAGTCAAAAGTAAAATTATTAAAAATATGAAGAATAAATAAATGATCAGTGACAGAACATTTACTTTTTGTTGGTATCTTAGTGATGGACAGGACCTGAATTTGGCCATATGTTCCCGGCTGGAGACATGGTCACACGAAAATAATGCCATGCCTACAAGAATATGGCTCTCCTCCTGTGCCTCTGGAGCTGAGCTCTAGTCCTGAGCTCCAAGACTACTGTTTTCCTGGCATGGCAGCACCAAAACACTTCCTTCCTAGGTCCTGAATAACTGTTGCATCAGAAANAACAGCAACAACCTGCCTTTTCCACAACATCAGTGCATGGTCAAAGGAGAAACAGCAGAGAAGGGCAGCAGCTGGTGAGAACTAAAGATGAGCTTTAATTTTTCACTGAAACAGTATTTTATCTGAAAAGACGGATTTATTTTTCTGAAAATATTTTTTACTGTCCTACACAAATAGGCTCTCATAATAGCCTTATCTCATCTGCAAAGGTTTTGTTTGTGTTGGAGAACAAAATTAATCTAGCTGATGCAATTAATTAGAAAATATATTCTATAAGTCAATTATTTACACAAAGTGCGAAGATTTTGCCCCAAATCTTTGATCAGGACAAGCTAGAGAGAAAATACAACTATGTCTAGTTGAGGGAAGAAAATTAATTCTATGGGACACAAACCTAACATGTTGCCCTTTGTAAAGAAAAACTAACTACAATACTTGATACAACAATCAATACATAAGATACAAGGACGTAATTTTATACTTTAATTACTACAATGAAAACATCTTTATATGGATCAAGAAATAAAGCAACAGCATTTTTTGTAATGTTTGCTTGAAAATCTGACTCACTAAGACCAATACCATTACGCTTAGCAGTGTGTCTCACTGAATTTCATACAGCTCTAATACTGAAAAGTTTATTTAATAAGAAAGCATTTTATTAACTTCCTCACTTGGAACTTAACCCATTTTCCATATTCTCTTATACTTGCACAGCTAAAGAAATAGCAATTGCAAATAGTTTTTTTTATAACAACAGATGAACTATTTGAATGCTAGTTATTCCTAGTTAAGATTAACTTGAGTTTATCATCAACAGAAAAAGGTAAACTTTCTTCACTAAATAAAATTATTGGAACTGTTGGGAAACCTACCTTGTGAATTTTAAATAGAACCTCACAGAGGTTATAGACTTTTTCAGCTCGTACCCAGTCTAGTGTGCTTACCTATAATATATAAAAAAAAGTTATCAACACATTCCTTATTTGAAAATCATGTTCAGATGAAAAAAACTAAAAAGGTTTCACCCATCATTATTCTACTGGATCTTTTAAATACAAGCACATCACTACATTTAATATCCAGCATTTAGAAAAGACTGTCAAATAGTATTACATTTTTACCGAACCAGGAATTAAAAGATGTTAAATAATTCCATTTTTTCTTTTCCCAATATGATGGAAACCTCTTTGTAATCTCTGTAGTTAGTTACACAAGCATTTTTATTTCTCAAGATGCTAACACATCTCAAACACAGAGTCATTCAGCTTCATGTCTCAATGTTGAAAATATCTTACAATCAATAGATCAAGACAAATTCCTAAATTCAGTTCTGAGTTTACATGCACTAGGGAGGCAATAACTCAATATTTAGTCTTAAAACAGAAAAGGACTATGTGACTGCAATATTTAAAATCAAGAATAATATCAACTGTGTGCTCAATAATATGAAAATACCTATTTTTTGTTTTCTTTTGATTTCATTACTTAATCTTGTTGACTTGTCAGGCTGTTAAAATCTGACAACAAGAATGATATTTGAAGTTTTTACCAAAATTCTGCTATCATACCATGATATGATGTGATAATCTGTTTTCTTTTAAAAACAGTACCTAGACTACATAGTTCAAGAATAAAAAAAAAAACAAACAAAAACCAAACAAACTCACACACAGAAAAAATTCAACAGGGATACATATTTTTTTTGCTTATATGTTCTGGAGCAACATCCTAGCTCCTGGGGAATGCACAGGAATGGCTGCATATATAGATGAAGGATTTGACTAGGTTGTAACTCTGCAGCTTTTGGCATATGAAAATAAGCAAATTGGATAATTTAAAATTCCAAGGCTGATACTGTTTTGTCCTATTCCCACACCCCACCCAAAAGGAAGAAAACAGAAAAAACAAATTAAAACTATTAACATAAAGAAAAACTTGTTTGTCAAACATCTGGTTTATGTGGATGAAACTTAACTAGAAAAAAACTATGAAATTCAGTAACAGATTCTTTTCCTCTGTGTTCACAGTAGTACGTAAATCATCTTTTAAAAAATTTAGTATTTCTCCTGATGATTTGCATGGAGATATCAACATGTTTTTGTTCTTTTAAAATTTATTTTAAAGTTTAATTTTCAAGTCTCTTTATATTCTAAGCAGTTAAACAGAATTGTAATAACTTGATGAGAATCCAAACCACTACAACACTTACAGGCCTCTGATGGGACTTCTGTTGGTTATGAAATGTTACTTCAGAGTCCTTTGGAAGAGCAATGTGAACTTGGTGTTAGTTTCTTTCTAATCTTAACAACCTGAATTAATTCTTAATAATCTAGCCTTCTCCCCATTTCTCTTAGGTTTAGATTAGTTTTTTGAGATGATTAAATTTAGATATTATGAATCACCTACTGAAATTGGACTGAAGAACCATAGAAGTTCTAGCACTATATCTTTTCAGGATATAGAGGGACTCCCATTCTAGGATTCTCCATTTCACAGTTTCCATATCTTAACAATCAAATGGCAAACATCACTTGAATACAATATATCCACTAGAGTATGTAAAACAAGTTACACACTTTGTTTTACTATGAGAATGTCTCAAAAATAAAAGCTCAAAACATTACATATAGTTAATTTTAAATTTAATGATAAAAGCACACAGTACTACTTAAACTTTTTCAAATTTAAATCTAATGTCAGCTGGTTTAGAAAAGAAATTGAAAGAAATTTTAGGTATGACTTTGGCCTCTCATCACTTTATAAAAGGTAGCAATTTTTAAAGACATACCTTTCTATTTTTCAGGTTCCCATTTCTATTTTTCTTCTTGTGAGTCCATTCAATATTTTATTTGAGTTTTGCAATTTAATTATTGTACAAATAAGAAATAACATAAGGTTTGAAACAACTGAAACAGAAGACTTATAAAGCTAATTAATAAAGAAATACACATTTTAACAGGTTCACAATAGAGTAAGTACTGCAGGTCTTCACTTAATCTTATTTCCAGGGATATATTTGGTACTTTGATGGCTGTTTTGAAAAGAAAAGAATTAAATAATACATGTTTTGCCTTATTACTGTTGATCCTCCAAAGGAATATTCATGTTTCTTGCAAAATAAGGTTTAGAGTAGAATAGGGGCTAGTTCATTATTTGGTCTTGAGTTTCTCAAAGGGAAAGGATCTTTTCTATCTCAGTTAAACAGCAGGAGAACCTTTTATTGCTGGAAGTGACTAGACAGAAGCATAAGCACTGATTCATCTGCTGTTTATGAAACTGACTTTGGTGACATGGGCTATGACCTGAAAGCTGCTGAGATATGAATGGACTTTCATTTGCTCATATCATTTGTTTTGATTCCTGAAGATTAATTTTAACTGTTGGGGTTCTTTGCACTATTAATGATGGATAAAGGTGACACTGCTGTGCCATTAAATTCACTCTGAATACTTCAGACTTCCTCCCTTATTCCATGCATCTCTTTCATCTTTTAATGCTGTGTAACCTCATATGGCTTTTTCAGCAGAGGCAGCGACAATGACAACTGATGGCACCTATATAACCCAAGGTTTTCTTTACCTGTGTATGTCAGGGTAAGGCTACCATTCTTACAGAGTGAAACAGTCTGAATACCACTGTGTGCAAGGTGCTCAGAACAGAAATAACATGTTGAAAAGAATTTTAAAGAGGAAAAATAAATATATTACAAAGGAATACTAGAATCTAAACAGACAGCTGACATTATTTATAGCTTTATCAGAACTATCATAGTATGTCTAAGTTTAAAATGTTACTGTTATAGACTCCTTTATTTTTTAAAAATACACAAATAATCATATACTCCTAGTCAAGGACAAAAGCTGCAAAAAATCAAGAAAATTAATGAAAATTGCAATATCCTTCATTTGATTTAAAGAATGATCCAGTTTATTGCAGGTTATCCATCATCACATATGTAATAACTGGGTAATAAGTAACTAAGATAAATGAGATACTCAAGTATATTTCTTAAGCAATAAAATAGTTTTTCTCGTTATTTCCCCTTGGAATTGTTCCAGCAGGTATTCTATACATTGCAATTTCTTGCAATTTCTTTTTCACAAAGCATTTGACAAAACATTTCAAACAGCTATATTCAGAATAGATGACTTAATGAGACATGCTTGCATTTATATGAATTTAGTTCAGACAGTTTCAGAAATAGTGTCAAAATACATGAGAGTTTCAATTAGCATTCAGTAAAGCTTCTACTTTAATTCGTGTTTGTCTACTATATGAAACTATGACCAAGAGGAGATGAATGTTGTTACTTGTAAGATTGACAGACCAACTCCTTAGCTAACCCAGTGTATTGAATACCTAGTTCTGTAGACATTTAGCTTATTAATCCTTTCAGGAACATTGCAAAATTAAGACATTTGTAAACTCACAGGTAACACTGAGCTGACCAGAAAGATAATAAAATCAAACAGAGTTACAAAAAATAGGAACCTGAAACTACAATTCTAAGTCTCTACTGAGTGACTGATATATGTACACAGAGTTACAGAAGTCCAAAGTGTTGCAGAAGTACTTTTTACTTTAGTATGAGCTTCTGCAATTTCCTCATTATTTAAAAACAAGCATTACAGTGGAGTTCTGAAAATAAACCAATTGGTAAAATCTAGCTTTACATAGACTGAGTGATCTCAGCATCAGTTCAAACTCATATTCCAAAATACTTACCTTTAAATATGCGTGCTAATCATTGGCTTTTCTTTAAAAAGTTATGACATAAAATAGAGAGAAAACAATAAACTCATTTTGATATACACATGCAGTAAAGAATTAGCTCGCAAAGTTACTCCATAGAATAGAACTCTGAAATTATAAAATAGGCATAAAAGACTTCCATGCCTGCTCAGAGATCACCACTAAATAAAGAAATATGGGGTGAATATAAAAGAGAATCATACTTCAAAACTCACTAAAATCAAATTAGCATGATATACTCTTGGACTTTCTCTGAACACAGAATCTGATTCTAGAAGTCTCCAGAGCCCCCCCAAATATTAAAAATATTTGAATAAATTTAAAGAGTAAAATGTAAGGGAAAAAAAATCAAAGCGTCTACCTTATTTATTACTGGAATACAGCAAATGCTGTGTTATCTGAGAATTAAGCAGAAGCATCCAATCTGTCTAGAAGTACTAAAAGGGTCAAAGGAAAAGACAAAATACTTCTAGGTAAAGAGTAATTAATTTCATTGGTCTCTTCACTCCTTAATGGGAAAAAATAAGCCAAGAATAATTTAAAAAATATTATAAAGTATTAAAAAGGAAAACAAGAAGTCAAGGCCTGTTTCTGATATGACCTATGATATGGCATTGTAAGAAGCCTAAAGATGCCGCAAACAACACTAAATGGGTGGTACAAAACACACACCAAAACAGTCAGATCTTAGCTAATCCTGTAACAACAAAAATACAGACTTGTGTGTAGAGTTAGAAAGTTCACCAAAACTGTTCATGGTCAAGTCTAAGCCCTCCAACTTATTTCCACCTCGCTCCTAATATGTTACATTGACATCTTGTGTAATGTAATTTGCCAGCAGAAGTATTTAGAATTTACATGGCAGCATTAAAAACTCTGCTTGTCTTAATTACATTGTGCAAGCTTCTCCATACTGTCAAATATGGAGCTATTTCTGTTGCTTTCACAATATTCTTCTATTTATTCTTTTCTTAAAATTATAAACAGCACAAGCAGTGATTGTCTAGCTGCCTTCATGTTAAATCACTTCAGTGCTATTTATTTAATCACATTGAAAAAGATAGTTTTGCAATTAAGGGTTACACAGCAGATCCAAGGATATGGCTACTTGAAGACTTAAGTGTAAAAACCATAATGAACTATAAGGAAAACATAAAAAACAAACAGTAGAAATGTCCCCTACACCTAGCCCATATTCCATAAAAGCATTAAATTAACTTCTGGAAATTTTCAAAGATATAAAAAATAGTTTGATTTTGAATGACATTTTGTAATAGTTGTTCCTCAATTTCATCTGGAATATCGATTTAGAACTTTTCCAATATCTGAAAATTGACAGGAATTTTATAGATGCTTTTAGAATGTAATAAAGTACTGTTTGTATATTCAAACTGACACAAGGATAATTTCTATTGGTTCAATGGTGTTTTTCAGACATGCAGTTTTCAGAAATGGGTCACACTTCTAAAATAGCAGTCTTTAATTGAAATCTGTAAATTTCTTAAATACAATCAGATTAGCCCCTTCAGGAATCTGAAAAGACCATTCTCTGTTAATCACACCATTCTTGATATTTACTTCTGTGGTGAAGCCTCTACATTTCTGGAATCACCATCTGAGATATTGTAGAAATAGTGTATAAATAGAATATTACTTGTCAGACTGATTTCTTTCATAGTATAATATCCACATTTTTTTCCACAATTTTCTTTATTTTTGTTCATAGATAACTACATTTTTCATGCTTATGAAAATTAGCAGCTGTATTTATATTCATGTCATCTTTTGCACACAATGAAATAGAAAAATAGTGGAAACTATACTACATCCTTTTACAAACAGTTATAAAATTATGGGTAAATATAAGCATAGAACTTAGAGGTCATCTGCTCTGTGCACGCCATATAGATACACTGATATGCAACATTGATTCAGAATACATATGGCAATAGCAACATCTCTGAAATATGTTAAGCTCGTATCTTTTCAAGATCAAGCAAGATGAAACATTTGTATTTTTGTGATTGAGCATTTTTTTTTCTCCCCACTTAAGACAGCAAAAAACCCCAAACTTCAGTAGGAGCCATTGTAAGAGCAGTAGAATCAAATCTCTAAAAACCGAAAAAGCTCAATGCACAGTTTTGTGTGGGGACCTGTGTTTCCAGCTACAGAGCTGGCACATGTGACACAGAGCCAGTGCCATAGGAGTTCCCTGGGCCCTGCTAGACAGGTCCCAACTCATGGCCCCACAGTGGACTGACCTTGTCAGACAGCCAAACACCCACACAGCCCCTCACTAACTCCCCATTCCCCTGCTATGGGATGGGAGAAACAACAGGAAGAGCAAAACTGAGAAAATGCATGGGGCAAGAAGAGGACAGTCTAAAAAGGGACAGAAAGGGGAAGGAATCAATTAATGCAAAGGTGATTGCACACTGCTCACCCCAATTAGACCAATGCCCAGCCAGCCTCCAGGCAATGGCAACTTTTGAAGACCAAGTGCCCATTTTTCTATTGCTGAGCATGATGTTTCATGGTACGTGAAATCCCTTTTGGTCTATTTAAACCAGCCGTGCTGGCCGTGCTCCCCGCAGCCTGTCCCAGCCCCAGGCTGTTTGCTTGGTGATCGGTGAGAACGGGAAGGCTGCGCCAGCCCAAACACGGCTGTGTTAGATCTGCTTTAGCCCCAGGTAAGAAACCACTGCCACACGGGCTGCTGGAATGTAGTGACCTCCATCCCAGAAAGGCCCAGTACATACCCCAGCCAGGGGCAGGGCAGCCCCAGCTGTGGGCACCAGCCATCTCCCTGGGAGCAGGGACAGGCTGAGGCAGGCTCAGACATGGGCCCCGGGGTGGGCCTGGCTTGCAGAGCCGTGGCTGGGCAGAGCAGGGCTGTGGAGCCTGGGACTGGCCCTGCTGCGCTGCAAGGCTGCCATGGGATTGTGGAGTGAGCCACAGGAAAGGGCATCCACAAAAGCCAGGGCTGGAGGTGCCCTCAGGAGACTGATAACCAGCTTCAAAATGTGGCTTTAGATCTAGGTTTGAAGTCTCCAGATAGGAGGTTGCTGGAAACTGCTAATTTGGTGTTTAGGTTTTGGGTGTTTTTTCCTCTGATGAAAGACATCCGGGGAATGTCAAAAGAGCAGGAAAACTGGTCAACAAGTTTTATGGTTTATAGACTCTCACAGTTACTGGTGCATCATAGTATTGAGGTGACGCAACACATTGATGAAAGGGATCCCCTTTGTTCATTTTTCGAAAGACAAGGTTCCTACAAAAAATTTGTAAAAGCATAACAAATTCTGTCAAGTAATTTATACTACCAGTCATCCCCACTTGTCTGTTCTTAGTAGAGTGATGAAAATGGTAAATGAAGTAGTTTAACCCAAATTAGTATCATATAGATATATAATTTCAATTATATCAATAATGTGTCTTAGAAACTGGTCTGAAGACAATGATTAGAATTTATAGAGGAAAAGCATTCATGTGGTGTGTTATTTATTTGTTTAATATTTCTGCATAGTTTTCACATTTTAATTGGATTTTAGTGATTTAATCAAATTTTAGTTCCTTTGCTCACCATATGAAACCCCCAATTTTTAGAGGGGGAAACCCCCTGCTTTTCCCAGATGTGTTGTCTCATTTTAAAAAGAATATAATTAGCCATTTTAGAGTGTTTGAAGTTAATTGGAATCATTGGATTAATAATTTCAGTCTAGAGATGGGGAAATTTTACTTACTGCAATTCATTGAGCTTCATAAATAACTTTTGAAAAGCATGTACTTCCCAAAGGTACTGCAGAGAGCACCCATATAAAGGATCAGATTTTCTTTGGATCAGCAGACAAAATTGGGAGACTGAGCACTTTCTGAGCAAAACTGTAAGCAAGTTGTATAATTGAAATTGCATTCTAAGTCCACATTTTATTCTTTCATGATTTGTTTAAGACAGGTTTTCTGGAGAAAAAAGAAAGGATTAATTATTACCATGTGGTAAGTATGGATATATTTTTTAAACAGTTCAGAATTCTACAGCCCATTTCCATTTCACCCTTCTACATTAATTTTTAGAAAAATATTAGATAAGGCACCTGTTGTGAAACAGAATTCATGTTATGAGGCATATAAATTATCAAAGCAAGACTTGTTCAAACTGTACACTTAGCACTTCGATCCCTTGCGTGCGTGAAAAAATCCACAAGTGTCATCCAATATTTCATGATGCATCTTGTCTTTCAGAAAGCAGAGTAACTACCAACTCATTACATCTACAAAATACCTTAGAATAAGTAAGGGAAGAAATATTAGGCATAACCAACCAAAATAAAAACTGACCTTGACAATTTCAAAAACCAAAACATCCCATGAGGAATTCTTTACATTATCCAGATACATCAAGTTTTTCAGAGGATCGTGAAAGACGCTAAATATCTACAGTTTATTGAAATTCAGTAGCATCTGTGGCTTTAACTTACATTGAAATCTCAGCTGAAAACTTCACTTGACAAAGGAAAACAAACCCAGACATAACAAACAGGTTTCCATCTACAATGAAACTGACACTGAAAATATCAATTTTTTTACCGGAGGAGTGCTGAAAATGTAGAAAGATGAACCCTTCAGGGCCAGAAACTTGAATTTGTAGAGCTGAGATGAATCAGTTCCTTCAAGTCTCTCATTTACCCATCCCATATGTATGACCTGTAAAAGAAAATAATTGAAAATAAAGTTCTCTTTCTCAGTGGATCGTAGGAGTGGTTTTAATAGAACAGGATGCATCATCTACTTCACATTTGCCTTCCAACCATTTCCATATTCTTGAAGCGTACAGTATAATGCCAGTGTGTCAGAAGTCCTTGAAGAAACTTAAACTTGTAGTAAAGGTAGTCTAAATCTTATTGGAAATAATCCCTGTTTTAAAAGTCACCTATGCAGGTCAAAGCAGACTCTCATTTGAACCAGAAGAAAACCTACATGTACCAAAGTAGTCCAGCAGTTTATAAAAAATGTAATACCTTATCTATAGCAGTGTCAAAACTGGACATACTGACATTTCTATTACATGTACCTCTAAAGAAATACCTCTAAACAAATCGCTAGATTTATCTGAAATAAAACAGCTTTCACCAGGTTCATGTTTGCAACTGTTAATAAAGTCTTTGTCACACTTGTTGTCTTTCAGAGTTTATACATTTTTTTCCATATACACTTTATTACATTTATGTTTTCAAAGAATTAGATATCAAATTCAGTGGTTACACAATGTTAGCAGTGTAACAATGCATGCCTTTATTTTCCAGATAAATTAATGCTAAAATTAAATGCAATGAAGAAGTAAAATTGCATGCTTCCTTTTTGAGGTAAGTACAAATTTATAAAGGAATGCCATAAATAATAAGGCCACAGTGTGGTAGCAGGATATCATGAATGTCTTTACTGAAAAATAACAAAGCAAAACACATTCCAGGCTCCATTTTGCATACATTAAGAGGAATATATTGTTCTTAAAACAGGTATTTAAATCTAGAGTGAATCACCAATCTGAATCCACAAGTATTGCTGAGCAGCTTGCTCATTTTCAACTAAGGCTACACTTACAGACAGTAATGAGTTACACGGGGAAGAAATGCCAAAGCACTAGCTAATAATATTCATGAATGTTCATACTTACATTATGAAAACCTCACAAACTGTTTTTTAATGTTGGTATTTAATGTATCAATTATGTCTTTTGTCAATTTATCAATAAATGAATAATAAATCAGTATGTTGAGCCAGACAACCCTTCTCCCTTCTGTTGTACTGAGCTCTGGCACTAACATTTTAAGGAAATCTAAGAAACAGCAAAAAAAATACAGTAGACCTTCAAGTCCTTGATTTGCTATCCTGGCAATTTAATAACTCTCACCAAAACATTTTTTCTATAGTAGTCAGCAAAAGTGTAGAACCAGGATGTTCAGACACCGAATTACTTTAAAAAATATACAGTATTATTGTTGATACTCTACTACAATAATATTATATATTCAGTTTATCAGGGTCTTAATATCAAATAACACAGACAAAAAGAATGATATTCAATAAAATTTCAGGGTTTTTTACTTACTTTCTACATATCTTTCTTATTGACTGGTTTATTTAATGGTCTTTTAGATCTCAGAAAGGAGAAAGAATAATTCAGTTCAGCAAAATCTGTTTGAAACTAAAGTGTGGTACTCAGTAACAAGTTGTCTGTGGTTTACTGAGAGTTTAATTGGATCTTAGTACGTGAATGGGAATGTTAGTCCAGGATAAAAAATATTCTGTTTGTTTGATTGAAACCTGCCATTTGAAGTTTTCGGGACGGCTCATAAGGCATTATACTACAAACTGCCCCTTCTCACTGCATTCATTACTGTTTGAAAATTACCTAAAAATCATTGATATATTATTAAGTTTATAACATGCTCTAATACACCTTCCAAAAGTTCCTGTAAGACGAAAATGAGCAATGGCACTCATTACAAGGAGATAAAACAAGTCACTAACAAAATGTAATCCAATCATAGCAGTCATATGGAAGTTCTTATTTGAGCTTACTGTTTTCCTACAGCATTAAAGCAGCTAGATGCTGCAATGGCTAGAAATTTAACATGTTAAATTTAATAAAGCCCTCAGTACATTTTGTATATAGTACTTTAAATACTTTTGGAAACTTAATGATGCAAAACACTGAAGGGAACACAGTGCAAAACACTGAGGGAACTGAAGAAAGAAAATCAAGATCTCTGTGTATGACTCGTCAGAACAGACAGATACACTTATGTAACTAAAGGGGGATAATAATCTATCAGAGATGCCAGACTGACCTGCAAGTTAAGAGCAAGTGTCATACCATGAGGCACAATGAAACTATAACAAATTAAGAAAGCAGAGGGAAGTACATCTTGAGGCACCTTAAATCATTTTTGAGGGTCTTTTCCAAAACAAGTGGTAGATGGCACATTTTGAAGAGAATAGCTATTGAAGCAGGACTATGGGGGCTGGGGTGGAGGCACAGGGTTTGGGCAAAGCAGTCCTTACACATACATAAAGTTTAACTAAAAATAAAATAAAAATAAGAAAATAAGATTGGAATGCTGTAAGGTTTGATGTATTACATTACTGGTTTCCATTGTACATCAGTTGCATTCAACTAGTCTGAATGGCTACTATTCCAAACAAAATGTTCTAGAGAGCAAAGTACAGAGGAACTTAGAAATTATGACACTCAAATGTTTTATGTACTTTAGTTCAAGAATGAAATTTATAACTTCAAGATGGGCACAGTTTGAACACCACAAATAGCAACATATCCACACTATGCTGAAGGGAACTATGAAGATAGGTATGCATCTGAATTCACACGTCCTCCCAGGCATTGTCTGCCTGGGCCAAATTTAGATGATTATTAGTTCTTTTGGGTAGCAATAATAGTTTCTACTCTTTTTTTGCTTTAACAAGGAGGCTGGTAAATTGGCCCTGATGTCTCACACCTTTACCCATTACAGCCTTCTTGCACAAGTTAGGATCCAAAGCACAAAACTCTCTCTTGAAGACAGCTACCACCAGTGAGTTGCCTTACTGGTTATGCATTCTGATATTATAACAGATCAGCAGCACTATATATGCAGCAGGAATAATAACCAAACTAAAGAAAAATGGAAAACTCAGATCCTTCACAATTTTTTTTTCTTATATGTCTGCTTTGTATTTTAGCAATATTAAAACGTTAAAAAACAAGTGGAAAAATAAAGGAGAAACCATTTCTAACTATAGCTGTTTATCTCACAGAGCATATTTACCTCACAGCATTGCATATTAGTTGATTTGAGGTTAAAAAGTTTAGTGTTTTTAAGTGGTACTTCTGTTAGAGTAAGTTTTTTCAATTAAGGATCTTAGGTGCCAGAAAAAGTCTCTGAAGCAAATCAAGACGATTTCATTAGGAAATGAATAACTGTCCTCCCACATAAATAAAGTAAAAAAAAAATACCAGAGAAGATCTCAATTCAATCTCTATGTGGTCTCTTTATGCCTAAAGGAATTTCGTCCCGCTCCTTTTCTACAGGTGTAGGTTGTAAAATTATAGTCTTCAAAAACTTAACTTTTCCAGATTGTTAGGATAAAGTAATTTTATTGCTATATATTTTTAAAAACATTTTTCTCTGTTTTGAGAAAGGAAAAACAAAAGAGAAAGAGAAAGGAAGGAAAAATGGTCTTTCAAGAGTAGGTGCAGGGTTTCTTGTATGCTGCAGGATGAGGCCAGGCAAACATGTTCATGGCATGCCTGCAGCAGCAGTTCTGCTATGAGGAACAATAAGAAACCCCTTCATATTTGAAAAGTTTCTAATTGAGAATTATGATCCTATAATTATCAAACACAGAGTAGAAAAGATGCTTCTGAAAAACTTAGTACCCTATCTGCTCCAAAATGCAGTACCCATGATACCTGTTGTGTTTCTAAAAAATGCTTCATTAATGTTCTCAGGGCCTCTGCTAGTGGAGGCTTCCCATTTTCTCTCCATAATCTACTCTAGCACTTCGTTTCTCATGTCAAGCATGAATCTGTCTTGCTGTAATCACAATTAAAAACTTTTCTTTTTGCGCTATCCACTGAAGACTCAAATGATTTTCATCTTAGAGTGGAAGAATTAAAAAAGCTTACTCAGTTCACAAATGGAGCAAAAATCCACAAACAAGGATATGTAGCTTATGTGGCATCATTCTTTGCGGCTTTTCACGTTATTCTCTGAGTACAAAGATATCATTATCGAATATTTCTTTCATACTTCTGTATTTCTTTCAGCCTGTCGACAGAGGCCACAGAAAACCTGTGGTCCATACTTTTTCAGAAACATAGTGCACAAAATCAGAGGCAGTATTCCTGCCAAGGCCTTACAGCAACAGTAAATCTTAGCATGTCTTGCAGTAGCTGGCTTAGGTACAGCCCACAGTGCCTGCCTTTCTCAAAAGCCACCAAGCAGACATGGTTGTTCTGGCATGCAGGTAAGCAGCCAGCCTGGCCTTATGTTAAACTGGCAAGGTGACAGCGTGAGGAACTGCTGGACATTGCTCACCGTGTGAATGGAGGAGTTGGCTGGTAGCTGAAACCAACAAGGGGGTAAACACAATAAAGGGTAAACCAGAAGATGAAATACACTAAAAGAAAGTGAATAATGGGTGAAGAATGCCAAAAGATATTGAAGAAGGGGACTGACTTACAGACAGTTGTGGTGGTATCACAGATTAAGGCTGAAATAATCAAATGAGCATGTAAAATCTGGAAAAAATAAGGGCCAATGGAGAAGCAGTAAAGGGTGGGTGAATTCCTTATTTGGGCAGGGAAAAAGGAATATAAGGTACACCAAAGGAATGCAAGTTTTTGGGTCTCTGTTGGTCAACTCTGTATCTGATTATAACATGCTGATGTAATAATAAACCACAATAATAAACCATAGTAATAATTCTTAAAAACGAACTTGTTGTTTTTCATATTATCTCTATCTAACTGGCTTCTGCAGATAGAGGCATCTCTGAGTTCTAGTAAGACAGTGGTGGATGAACCAAACCTTTCTAAAAGAATTTAGCACCCCAGATAACAATCAAGTATTTTCCAGTAACAACTGCTTCAGTTTTTTGCAGTCTCTTACATATACTTAATTATTCTTGCATATATTCCGTATCCTAATTGGCTTCAATCCTGGTTTTCAGACTCATTCTTCAATATGGCAAGATCATTCATATGTTTAACACGGTGTTTTACAGCTTAATGTCTGCAAAATTAGTAGGTTTACTTTTGCTAATGCACCATAAAGACAGTATTCAAGGGAACTGGAACCATGTCAGACCTCTTCAGCACAGCAGTTTTGAAAGTGAACCATATACCTAATATTGGATTATCCAACAAAATGTGTACAACCAAATCCACATAATACTTATTTATAATATTTTAATGTCAGAAGTTGTCAAAAACCTTGCTGGAATCAAGATATGTTGTAGCAATCTCCTGTCACACATCCACAGGATATGTTACATGTTCACAAGAAAAAATTAGATTGGTTGTCACTATTTGTTATTGATAAATCCTTTAGGGCAGTCCTTTGTCATCTTTTTCCTCCACACAGGTATTTTGTTTATTTATTTCAAGTTTCTTTAAAGAGATTGAAGTCAAATTGACTAGTGTCTAATTATCCAACTTCTCCTTCTTTATTCAATTAGCAACCATAATGTTTGTCCCTTTCCTACTGTTTTGATATGTCATTTGGCAGACAAAAATTCCCTGAAATAATCATGATAAAAGTTTAAGTCTTAAAACCATAAAAAACTATCCAGCAAACAACCCAAAAAGCATTGCAAGTTTTTTTATCTGCAGGAAGAGAGAATTGGCTAATTTACTTTCATAAAAAATAAAAATCAATCCAGCAGAATGTATTTTTGGAAAATTGAGTCCCAAATCTAACAAAGAATCAAGTGCTTTCAAATCTCTGGAGCATGATAATAAGTTGCATCAAGCAAAATCAAAAGTTATGATGCTTAGATGCTGTGTTACATCGTTGACACAGGTTACCTAGGCATTTAGAACCAGAGCTTCAGCAATGCTACTTATTAAATACCTTTCGAATTTGCATAATCCCTGAGTATTTCTTAAAATCTTGTAGTCCTTGGAGTAACTAGCATGACATGTCCTGGTATAACTAGAACTCGCCAAACAATTTCCACAGACAGGCTGGGATTTTAGCTTTGGTGGAAACAATTTCCAACAGGCAGTTTAAATGCAAACACCCTGCTTTCGTGGGAAAAGGAATTTGAAAGTGTGGAAGTAGCTGGACCAATTAACTTCATGATCTGGTACTGTTTATTTTAATATATCAATAATAACTACAACTTCTACTACCTTGCCTAATACCTCTAACTTTGGGTCATAGACACTGGGAAAAGTCATAGAATCAGAGAATCATAGAATATTCTGAGTTGGAAGGGATCCACAAGGATCATCAAAACCTAAATTACAGCCCCGCAAAGGTCAAGAATCACACCATGTTTGTTTGACATCTTTTGGCAAAGAGACCCATAAATAAAGCTGGTTTAGACCCAAGAACCAATATCTTAGTCCTTTCCCATTTTCTTTATTTAAATGCGTACAGAATTAATTATGTTCTGGAGATTCAGTTTGCAGTAAAACCAGTCAGAGGCAATATAAAAGACAAAGAAGAAAGCCAGGTTTAACAAAGTAATTTTTTACATTCTTGGTTACTCTGAACCCTAGTTTTTTAATGGCTTGTGAAAAACAGAATCTGAATGAAACCTATCCACATTTAACCTTCTCCCTTTATGAAAGGTTAAGTTGGACTCTAAAAGCAATGAAGAAAACTCACCGCAGGCAACACAGTAATGAAACTCTAAGGACCTGTTTAATTCTTCAGGAATGTCTACTCTCAAAAGGAAAGATAAATTTGCAGCTATCACCGATTTTACTTCAAGGCAGTACTTTAAGTGACCTTCAATTTCTTAAGGTTATCCTTTCTCTAAATTTTAAATCAATTGCCTTAATAAGAGCTATTCAGGTCTGTACAAACATTATGTAACTGACACTAATAGGCTCCATTAATCTAGGCCAGAACAAGTCCTCTTCTGCTTTCAGTTATCATTGCCAAGTTTTATATGATGCCTTTGTGATACATAAACCCGAGAATTCACATTTTGATTGCTTTTAAAGCAAATTTTCACAGGATTGTTCACAATTGCTCCTTTAATATTTTTATGTTTTCTAGTTTTGTTTAATTGATCTGACCAAATTCATTATAATTTTTTTTTCTCACCTTTTGGCAGAGAACAAGCCAATGTTTGTTGCTGTTAGTTTTACCTTAAATTTTCAGA
This sequence comes from Illadopsis cleaveri, assembly GCA_013399915.1. Classification (NCBI taxonomy): domain Eukaryota; kingdom Metazoa; phylum Chordata; class Aves; order Passeriformes; family Timaliidae; genus Illadopsis; species Illadopsis cleaveri. The sequence goes on along the minus strand of VXBB01024638.1, from coordinate 235,585 downwards.
AGTTGAAAATGGAAAAAGTGGGATAGATTTGTACCGCCTAATTTTAGTCACCTACTTTAGATCGTAGCAAAAGTGGCTCCCTTAAAGGATGATATAAAACACTGATATCACGTTTCACATTTCAACAGCTCTCTGGAACAGAACAAGTTTCTGCACTGATTATTTAAGCAGTCTATGGAGACTAGCCTGTTTATTTAGGAAATCAAATTATGTATGTATCTAGTGATATGTATATAGATGTATGACTGTCCCTAAAATTTTTTTGAAAATTGAGGGAGAGTATGTCTTCCTTTTTTCAACTGAACTCATTATGTTTGCCCAAACTGGTAAGGAAAAAGCTTTGAATAGTTACCAAAGTACTTGCAGTAGACAGTTCATCCAACAAAAGTTTTCCAAATCAAATATCTTTTCCCCTCGCATTCAAAATCACCTGTTTTTCATATTGATTTAATTAATAATTAAAAGCCATGGCAAAGAGAGTAATTAAAGCATAGAATTATGGAATGGTTTGGGTGGAAGGGAGCTTCAAATGTAACAGAGGTCAACCCCACTGCAAAAAGCAGGCACATCTTCAACTAGATCAGATTGCTCAGAGCTCCACTAACTTGACCCTGAATGTTTCCATGGGTGGGGCATGCACCACTGTTGCATTGCACCCCCACGCCCGAGTAGGTGTTGCCATATTAGGAAAAGAGTTTAAGGTTCACCCCACGACTTTTAAGGAAGAAGAACCAGAAACTTCTGTACCTCTCCCACCATAATTGGCTCAGTGTCAGGACAAAGGCACCTGTTGGACCTTTCAGCTGCTCTTCAAAGAATGCAGCTATTTTCTATTGGGCAGCTTGCCAAAAAACCCTCCTAAATAGCTGAGTACATAAAGAGAGCATGGAGATTCTCAGGGCTTTTTCAGCGTATCTTAGCAGGTGTAAGGTCACTACCCACGGCTTTTATTCTTTTGTTTTGTATGGTTTGTTATTTTCTCTTCTATTAAAACATTTTTGCTTTTTCAAAACACCTCTGATCAAGCCATCTCGCTAATTATTACTAAGCTATTTCTGGGAGGTTGCTGGTCAACCCTCAGAGCTTGATACACCTTCGTGGGGTTCATAACATGCTGGCCTCACACAGGATTGTATCACACCACCTCTCTCGGAAACCTTTCCCAGTGCTTTACCACCCTTAATGTAAGAAAAACATCTTTACAGCTAAAGTAAATCAACACTCTTTCAGTTTAAAATTAGTGTCTCTTGTCCTATCACAGTAGGTTCTAAAAGTTTGTCCCAGTCATTCTTACAGGCCCCCTTTAGATACTGAAAGGCTGCAATAAGGTCACCCTGGAGCCTTCCCTTCCCCAGGCTGAAGAGTCCCAGCTCCCCCAGTCTTTCCTCATAGGATTGGTATTCTATCCCTCTGATTATCTTTATGGCCCTCCTCTGGATCTTTTAGAGCTGGTCCATGTCCTTATTTTGGGAGCCCCAGGGCTGGATGCCGAGGTAGAGGGNCTGAAGAGTCCCAGCTCCCCCAGTCTTTCCTCATAGGATTGGTATTCTATCCCTCTGATTATCTTTATGGCCCTCCTCTGGATCTTTTAGAGCTGGTCCATGTCCTTCTTATTTTGGGAGCCCCAGGGCTGGATGCTGAGGTAGAGGGATCTCACAAGAGCAGAGTAGAGGGGCACAGTCACTTGCCCTAACCTGCTGGCCATTCTACTTTTGATACAGCCCAGGACACAGTTGGCTTTTGTTCTTCAAGTCCCTCCTGCCCTTCAAGTGCCTTATCACAACTTCTAGGAGGATCTCTTCCATGATCTTGCCAGGAACATGGTTGAAGCTGACAGGTTGGTAGTTCCTGGGTTCCTCCTTTCTATCCCTTTTAAAAATGGGTGCAATGTTGCCTTTCTACTTCTCACCAGGGGCTTCATCTGACTTCAATGACTTTCCAAACATCATGGAGAATGGCTTGGCAACTACATCAGCCAATTCTCTCAGGACCCTGGGATTCATCTCCTCAGGTCACATAGACTTAAGCACGTTCAGGTTCCTGAAGTGATCACAAATCTGATCTTTACTTACAGTGAGAGGAACTTTGCTCTCCCATCACCGATCTTGCAGTCCATCTGCTAGTCAGCTTTAAAACTTACTAGACATGTATATGCAAGCTCCACAAATTTTCCCACCATGTAATCACACAAATTAAAAAAATGAATAACATAATGGAAATCTTACCTGGTCAGAGGGAGAACAGCATTTATTTGCCATTTTCATCTATGAAAAAGAGATGGAAGAACACACAGAGTTATTAATATGCTGAAGAGTTTCTGTGATGCAATTAGCATTGACTTAGTTATTGAATACTATATTAACACTTCCAAATTATATTTGGAAGAAATTATATCATTCAGTCCTGAAATAATAGATTTTTACTAGGATAGTGAATTTGCAAAACCAAGAACTTGAAAGACAAAAGCATTTTATCAGAGTTTTCTTTAAATACCTCACAAAGATTTGCATTTATGAATTTAACTTTGCCAGTCTGAGTGAAAATACTATACTGTACTGTAGACATCTCACTTAGGTCTCAATTTAACAATTGCTTAAGCAGCTTCTTAAATGAGGTCAGTAATTAAGTCCTTGTGAAATGATGATCATAGAGTATAAAATGTATTTTAAGATTAAATGAAAATTGCATGGGCTTTCCTCTTAGTTTACTCTTCAAGACAAGGTTTTTCCTCTTTGTTTAGAAAATGAAGAGTTTTGATCAGTTTTATTTTTCTATGACAGTCATAGATCGTACAGATGAGTTGTGGACAAATATTGTCATATATAGTACACAAATACTTCTTTAAAGTGTAACATTTTTAAAGTTTAATTTTATTAAGTGTAGATAAGAATTTAGAAAGAAATAAATTAGAGTGGAAAACCCAACTTCCCTACATGCTAGGAGTAAGCTGAAAACTGTCCTAGAGTTGATGAATACTTTCAAAAGACCTTGTTAAAAAGCCTGTTTTATTAGAAATGAAAGGTTTGTGATGGAAGACCAAAACCCTACAGCTACGCACTGGGACAACTACAATTGCCATAGGAAATGAGCAGAGGAACTCCAGGGCTATTTCCTGTATCCTGGGCATACCAGATTTGTGAGATCAAATCTGTGGATGTAACTTAGTTAATATGGTGATGCCATTGACTGCTGTGGTGGGTTGACTCTGGCCAGTAGCTGAGCACCCTCATAGCTGCTCACTCCCTTCTCCCTACCAGCCGGAAGAGTGAGAGAAGAGGAAAAGCAAAAGCAAGAAAACTTCTGAGTCAAGGTGAACAGAGCGTAAGTGAAAGAAAAAAGAAAAATTCAGGTGAAATAAATGCAATCACTCTCTGTCTCCCCCAAGCAGGCTCCAAGCAAGAGCCATCTTGGAAGACAAAACCACACCTCCTTTCTCCACTATATCATTTTGATTGCTGAGCACAGTGGTGTAGAATATCTCTTTGCCCACTTTTGGTCGGCTGTCCCATTAGTGTCCCTTCCAAATTCCTTGTTCCATCCTTTGCTGAGGTGGATCGGGTATGTCAGAGTGAGAAAAAGCCTTCATCTCATGCAAGCACTGTTCAGCACCAATCAAAACACTGGTGTGTTATTAACACTGTTTTAGCCACAAATACAAAACATACCACCTGCTGCTGTGAAGAAAGCTACTCCCATCCCAGCCAGACCCAGTACACCTGTATGGGCCAACCGACTTTGTGTTATGGTAATGACTCAGGCCTCAGGATGTGTCAGGATTTATACACACACCCCCCCCGCCCACACACACCTAACAGGTGACAATAACAAGTCGTCGTCCTCCATAGAGTGATTATAAAAAAAATGACTTTATGACGACAGGAGTCTTGACTGTATGGACAGAGGGTGATAGCAATGCTCAGGGCTGTAGGAGCTCTCTAGTCAGTCCTAACCCATCATGGGCCATCAGGGTTTCTTCTCCCTCACACGCTCACTTTTGCAGCCCTTTGAAGTTGAATTGTGCAGTTAAACGGTGACAGGTGTGCTGGTGGGTCAGACAGCTGGAGGTGACTGAGGGTCTGAGGTAGAGGTGGCCAAGCTGCCTGGGGCATCTGCCAGGCCTGGCTGTCACCTTGGGCTGTGTGTTGGGAGATCCTGTCAGGCTCTTGGAGTGGCCCTACCAGCTCCCTGCCACCCTAGAGAAGGAGCAGGGACTACCACAGGTCACAGGCTGCAGGTGCTGGCACCCACAGCTTAGAACATGCAGGGAGCAACGACGAGGACAGAACTGAAATTCAGCTGCTGAGCAGACAGAGGGGCCACAGCAAGGCTCCTGGCAGGTCATGCACACAGGTGTGCCTTCCTCAGCCTGGCCCAACTGCAAGGCTGCACTGTGCCCGAGCTGGCCAGGAGAAGAGGTGTCTGGGCTTCTTGGTGCCCATGGGGCCCCAAGCTGGAGCCAGCTGGAACTCAAGAACCTCACTCTGTAACCTGGTTAAAACAAACTGGGGACATGCCCAGTGTTGCAGAAGGAAGCAGTCACCAGTCTGATTTGGTGGTGGGCTTAATCCTGCCAGAGCAGCTGTGCATGACATAATGAAAAGACACATGGAATACTTCAATGTCAGTAGAAATGCTGACACACCCTGTCCATAATCATGTCCAACCTTTCTCCTGTGCCTCAGACACAAATACATACACAAAGTAACTATACGAAAGCCATATTATACACACAGAAAATACAACTTCCTTTCAAGTGTGTCCAAAACAATACTCAATAGTAAGATTACTATGGCACAAACCAGGGGAAGTTAATGGGTTCAGATGTGCCTGGAAAAAAGTGTGTCAGACTGGACATGCAAGTTTTCTGCACTAAGCAGATAGAATATTGTGAAGAGCATCCTCATAATCAGCTCAGCTTCCCGTTGGTAAGGATAACAGGGAAGAATGCTTTGGACTCTGCAGCTGTTCACTGCACAGACCACTCATTCCCTATTCAGGGCAGGATGGCTGCAGCCCCGATGTAGCTGTGGGGAGAGAAGAAGATCTGCTTCTATATCATATTACATCCCAGTATCACGGGGCTGAGAAGTACAAACTCTTCACTTCACCCAGCACCACCCGTGCCCTTCTCCAGAGCTGTCTAAGGCACACAGGAATACAAATGGGATACATTTACCTTGCTGGAAGCCCATGAGCTCTCAGCACTGCAGTATAGAAATGTGAGCTGGACACAGCAGGGGAACTAAAACAAAAAAAAGGGGTCTGCAAAGACTGCAGGCAACTTGAAAAAGGAACTATTGGGCAAATAGTAATTCCTATACTCTGTTCTAAATGGATACATATGGGCCAGGAACTGAAATGATTCAGAACCATTTACCTAAATCTAAATACCTCCAAGGGTGGGATTTATCTCACATATAATATACCTTTTTCCTCTTTCAAGAAAACAGTGAGAGTGAAGGACCTTGACAGGCACCTATTTTTTTCCGAGCTGTATTAGTACCCAATGTGACTGCTTACTGCTTGGCTAAGGTTAGGGGATGTGGGTCCTATCCTGACTTAATTCTGTTTGCAACCACTACAGTTTGACCTGTGGTACTTTCAACTGGGAATTTTGCATTTAAAATGACAAAAAGCAGAAGTGAAGAAATATGTGTTCTCACCCTGAGAATAGAATTGTTTGTATAATCATTGAGGCAGTCAAATATGTATACTGCTTCCTATACACATGGATTTTGTTTCCATCTACATGTAGCCCACAACCGGCTGTATAAAGAAAGCAAGACCTTCTCAGTCTTCTGTCTTTTCTTTTTTTAATGCATGTTTAAAGCTCATATTTCATAAGTCTCTCCCTATTACAATAGAAATTTCACACAACTGCAATACAGAATATCACCAAGATATGTATTTACATGAACAAATAAGAAAAGGTTTACAGACTATGACATCTACAATTAAAAAAGCTGTCACGGGCATAAATGTGATCTGGATAAATAACCCTACTTTAATATCAAATTTTAAGTTTCTACCATCCTCCAATGCAACGGCTGGAATGATTTATAAAAATCACAAATAAGGTTTAAAGTGGAACAAGTGCATTGTAACTTGTTCTCTGATCTGCTTATGACCTACTCATTTATTTAAGATTTTTTTTTTTTAAAGTAACACCATTAGAGTACACTGGAAAAAAACACAAAACCTTGAGAAAATTTTAAATATAATATAATGTAAATGAATTGACAGCATTATCTTTAGGTGCATCTACTGATTATGACTAAAGTTATGTTCAGTGCTATATTTCAAAGAAAATAATTAAGATCCTTGAGAAAACCTGCATATATCTAACAGCTGTCAATCGAAATTGTGAAAATTAGAGAGAGAAATATAAATTATCCCAAAGATCTTTTTTGTAAAATATCATAGCCATTAAAGCACTGTCACTTCAGCCTACAAAGAACCCTTCAGCTGACGAAATTAAAAACAGGAACAGTAAGAAGCATCTCACTATACGAGTTAATGCAGATTAACTCGTTTCCTGTGCTTCTTGTTTCATCATGGAAGATTCACTGCCAGTTTCTCTTACCCCTCTTCCCTCAGTTTCTTCAACTGCACCTCCTTCTGCAAGAAAAGAGGTGAACGAAGAAATAAATCTGAAGTGCTGCATTTATCTCTGCCAAAAGTTAATGTAAAAAGCTTTGAGAACATTGAAAATGAGGATTGAATCACAAAGGAAGATGATAGGGTAGTTTCATGCTGGTAGAAAAGTATGTGAAAAAACAGAACATGAACAGAGAGATGCAAAATTTGGGCCAAGGGTCCTCAGAAATAAAAGTAAATGGATGTTGCTTGTAAAGCTGACTGTAACTAGGAGATTTTCTAAGCTAAGCATACAAAGCATGTATTGGCAATGAGGGCTGAAAAGACACCCTTACGTTTTTCTCCACTTTGCAGCATTCCCTGTGCTCCTCTGTCATCTAAAAGCCCAGGCTGGTACCAGAATCATTATTTCTCATCTACCAAGTAACACTCTCAAAATATGCTAACATACAGCAGCAGCACTCCTATGCAGTGACAATTTCTCACATCTCCACTGTTAAAAGATGACTCCTCCTATACACTTGATCCCCAGAGAGCTTGCCTTTGTATAGAAGTTAGATGTTTCAGTACTTCAAAAGAGTAGTCTGACATTAGCAGAAGTGTCACATTGTGGCAGAGCTATTTTTGCACTACCTACACTAGGACTGTCTCCTGGCATCAGCAGGAGATCTGACAAAGAGCTGCTGAACATGACTGTATTAGGGTAAAATTAAAAAAATGAAGTCTGTGAGGGTAAAATGATACAGGAAAGATTAGGTGCATTGTACAAAAACAATCCCTATCAGGAGCTCTTTAAGAACTAAAATTCTAAAAGAAATTATTCCAGATGTCATGCAAATATGTAGGACAAAAAATGTATATGAGTAACACAAATAGGCACAGTTTAAGTAAGAATGACTAACATGCAAGAAAAGGTGGTAAAGTTATGAAACAAGTACCAGCAAAACAAAATGTAAAAATGTGTGGAAGTAAAACATGAATAATCATAAGTATTATTTAAAAACCTAGTAATAGCTCAGGTAAGGATGCTGACATTATGCCAATAGTGTTAGCAAAAAAGTCCATTGTATGGACATGTATCTCATAATTAAATTCCATACTGAGAAGATGGTGTGGGACAAAATAGGAAATCAATAGTTTAACTATTTGGAGAAGCAATTGAACTTTGAGTCATCAAGTACTCACAAAAATAACCCACAACCAGATAAGGAACTCTCTCAACAATTTCTGAATGAGTAGTGATAATCTTCGGTCTTGGAGAATGGGGAAACAGTTTACAGAAGTGGAGAAGTGCAGAAATAGGAAGAAGTTCTGAAGGAATTATAGATTCATTCCCTAATGTCAGTGTCAGAAGTATGATAAGAAAAGAATCATTTTTTGAAATGATAAGACTAAGGTAATAGAAAGGATTTCAAATGGACTTCCAAGAAGCCTAATTCAAAGGCCCTGTCCTAAGCACTGTGACAGTGATCTGTTTTCTGGCTGCTCAGATGCAGAGAGGTGTCCAGCCTTCTGCTGTACTCCGGCCTCTCAATCCTCATCTTAAAAGCAATTTGCACCAAAAGGGATTCTCACTGACTACTGCATGTCCCCTTCTGATGATTAATAATTAAATAAATGCACTGACCCCACCTTTCCAGTTGTACACAGGCTGCACTCCTGACAAAACCTGTAAAGCTACTGTCTAAGGAAAAAAGTTTACATGCTTCTCATATGAGCTGCATAGAATTAACTTTGTAACTCTCTAAGAACACAAAACATGGACATTCATCATGACTGTTGTTTCTCAGACTCTACCTGGGAACAGCCACTTATATGAACACCAGATGGACTACTTTGTTGACAGAATTCTCTATTAATAGATAGTGGAGAAGACTAAGAAAGTATTCCATTTATAATAAAATATTGCTGCCGACAGGTTGCAGCACAGTCGGATACTGTGTCAGGACACAGTTACTGCACATAGTCCTTTTGAAAAAATAGACTAGTACTCTATGACTAACAAAAGCGGCTTGCATCTGTTTTTATTCTTATTCACTTAAATCCTTGGAGTGGCTTTCATTCAGTCAATTTCTCTAGAAAGAAAAAGAAAATACTTAGTAACTATGAATTGGAATTGCTCTAGAACTATTACCATACACTTTTTTAGAATTATCAAAAAACAATACCTTGTACAATATGTGAGTCACTAAATAGTATTTAAAAAGAATGCGTCATAAGCAAAAATGTCTGATTTTGACAAAGAGATTGCTTAAGCAATTGAATAAGAATTTGAATTTAATTGAATTTAAAAGAATTAATGGAATAAATGAACTATTATGATTAAATGTGATTCATGCAGCTTTTGAAGACTAGGAAAACAAATTAAATGTTTAGTCAGTTTTAACCAACAGACTTAAAGATTTATGTTGAAATGTAATACAAATTCTACACAGTATAATCTGGAGACCTAAACAGCAGTTTGTTTAGAGCACAAAGCACAAATAGAAGTCAGGCTACTAAATCACAATTTATGAATGAAGTTACAGACTCTACACATGTAGAGAAAAAAAGATTAAAACCTGCACAGACAATTCTTTCAGGGACAGCTGTGCTATTGTATTTTCATCACTGAATTTTATGATTTCTTAAAGACAAATATATTTTCAAAATTGTACATTATTAAGTTTCCTATTTAGCTTTATGGTTAATTCTGTAATTATCAATATTTTTACCTGCTCTTTGTTGGAATAATAAATGTGCTGTTCAAATAGTAATTTTCTGTTTCTCTGGGGATTAGTTAATACTGCTTCTTACAAAGGAAATTATTATTTTTTAATTTACAGGAATAACTTAAAATAGCATGAGCATCTTTATACTACTAGGAAGTGAGATGACCTTAAATTAATCAACTCTTAGACAACTTAAAGATGTAAAATTACAGTCTCCAGCAAGCCTCAGTAAATCATACTTCACTAGCTACAGAATTTTCACATGCTTGTTTCAAAATCAACAAATGCTAATTTCAACCACAGTTTAACTACAAAAATGTAAAAATGAAATATTTGGTCACATCTAAAGCTCTGTAAAATAAGCAGTATGGATAAATATTTTGCCCTAAAAATCTTTTAAAAATTATAAACGTAATCTGATTTTCTACTGGTTTCTGTTCTATGCTAACACTGCAAACCTTGAAAACCTCTTGATACTTTTGATCAGGCAAGCTATCCCTGCTTTTTCCTTTCTCCATTTCCTCTCCATACACAACTATTTTATATATTGTACTTAAAGGTGAATTGTTTTTTACCCTTTGAAAACTAGAAATAGTTTTACAATAGCATAAACAAGAAAATATGCAGAAAGTAACATACATTTTGAAGTGTCAAATCACTGATGTTAGTTGACATTGCTCTCAGCCAGTCAGCACTCTCCTGGGCTGTATAAAATTGAAGTATCCCAGTACTAACTCCATCGAGTGCCAGCACTTCAAATGCATTAGATCTGCAGTAAGAAGAAATATATCCGTAAAGGAAGATATGTCAGTTTTCTGAAACTGCCCAATATTCATCAGCGTTCAAGAGATTTTTATGCCTTTTGACAAGTTTTTGAGTGTTTAATTTATCAATCAATAGAAAGGCAACAAAAGCAAGGACAATGGGGCAGTACTAGGAACAACAGATACAATCAGTACTTTCTCCGTACCAATATATACATGTGCTGATGATCATTCGCTTCCCATGAGTATACATATTATGTTCATAATTATTGAACTTAAGGTGGTGTATTCAGGAAATATGCATTGGGTCTTTTTGGAAGAAAAAAAAAAAAGTCAATTTTATTTATGGAATTTTGGCTTCATTTACTAGGAATGTATGAAGATTCAAAGCACTGTCTTCCCTAGCTTTCATTTCTTGGATTCCTGAACTTTTCTATGCAACAGTCAAAGCAATGCTTACTTCAAGCACTTTTATGTCATAGGAATTCGAAAAAAGTTCTTAGAACTTTCTTCAAAAATTTTCCTTAAATAGTCTTCTCAAAACAGCATTGGCAGAGGCTAATGTACAATTGCATTTTATAGTTTTTATTGCAACTTTTATGTGTTTATAGCAAATTTATTCTACAAATACTAATGCTTTCCTTTCCTTACTATCTGCAGTAAGTTAGGCATTGTATATGTACCTCTGAAATCCCCTGCATCTGGGATATGCTTTTTTAACTCTTAAAATTATCCAATAGGAACAACAAAAGCTCATTAAGTAGCGTTACAGAAGTACACTGGTCTAAATTCTAGAGAAGTGACATGCAATAGTTGCAGTAACTAAATTTCAGAGTGATACCCAGATTATTTAAATGCATATGATTGACAGGAGAATTAGATTTTAGTTAAATACTATTGTGAAAGACAATTATGATTATCTCAATGATTGTGCATATGTTTATTTTGTGTATAATATGGAAAATATCACTTCTACCTTCTACATTTGTAAATTAGATATTTATACTTATAAGCTATATTGCTCCATTTCTGGTACCAACCTAGAAGAAAACCAACTACTTGGTCAGAATACTGCTCTATGAAGTTGCTGAGTCTTCCTGGGGTTCTCTGATCTAAGGTGAAGACCTCTACTGCTTAATTGATGATATGTGTCAACATTCAAAATGACATACAGAGGTTAATGGGCCGTTACTCATTCCTGACTTACTGAAAAAGTTATTAACCTAACCTTTGTCATTTGTAGGGAGTTTGATGGTGAACATGAATACTGAACTCTATATACTTGCCAGAAAAGGTAATATAAACTACCCATCATACACAATATAAATAAGACAAAGTATCTGAATAGATATATATGAGATGTTTTCTTTAAAAGGAGTTGTAAAGCACTGTATCTGCTGCTTGCAAAAATTAACATGCTTGGCCTGAAGACTTAGATATGTACCAGTGGATTGCCCATTTTTCTTTCATGACTGAATAATCATGGTAACTACTAAAACTTGACAGCAATGGCACAATTCTGTGTCACATTCAGTAATCTCTTTCACCTCTTCAGAAAGAAAAAAAAGATTTTAAAAAAATCCCTTTATTGCCTTCAAGTAAACTGAGTAAAATTATCACCTCCCAACCATATTGTTCTTTTTATCTAAGGTTCTGACAAAGATCCCAACAGTGCTGTAATGAAATGACTTATGGTATGATCTCTTCAACATCCCACTGAGACAGTGAGAATCTGAAAGCCCTTATGCATTGATACACACTGGAGCCTGGAAACAGACTTAATTTAATGGTGTGAGAAGAAGCCATTCACAACGTCCAGCTTGGAGGTCCCATTCAAATATCAAAGCTAAGATGCTAGGATCCTTACACAGCAAGAGGACTGCACAGAGCATTTAAGAGAGCTGAGCAATAGTATGTGCTCTCCATGGAACCACAGGGTGTCTAGATACTAATTCAGCTTCAGCAGACACACAAAGACCTGGATGCCTTATCCCAGTGGCACAAAGTTATATAAGTGGCTGATGAAAGATCACAGAAGGGAACTCCTCAGGTAACAATTTATGCAACCAAAACAGGCAATCAAAATTTAAAAAAGCCCCTCGTTTTATTATTAAAATTATCAAATATAATATGAAACATGGTGCTGGTGATAGAGTGGATTACACTAAAAATCCTGTTGTTCTTTAACTTATTAAAATATGGTGATCAATTACAGACAGTTAATAATATTCAATATTCATCTAGAGATCTAACACTTCACTAACAGGATATTCGCACAGAATCAAACAGGATGTGAGGGATCCTGCAAGTCCTCTAGTCCATCCTCCTCACTAACTTTCTTAAAATACAAATCTTTTCTACAGGAAGACCAAAACTGGACACAGAGGTAGCTACCTCAGGTGTGGCCTCAGGAATGCAAGTAGGTGAGAATAGATGAGAACAACCATTTCCCTTGGCTTGTTGACTATGTTATTGCTAACACAGCCCCTGATATGGGACTTAATCACTGAACATGTGCTCAGCTGACTCCTGCTCACTGGGGAGTCTGCCAAGATCCCCAAGCCCTTCCTGCAGAGCTTGTTCCCTTGCTCCAGCACACTGACACCAGGACATCCTTTCCCAGAGCTCAGGCTGGTTCAAGGCTTCTGGTGTGCCAGTGGTGGTCACCTGGCACATGAGACTGAGACCTTTGGGGCACTGTTGTCCCCACTGTGCTAGCTGACATAGTAGGAAGGTGATTTTATCAGAAAGCAGTTCAGTCTAAATGACACAGGATAAAAAACAGCCAGGGCTTTTCAAAGTTTACATATGTCAAGCATGAAGTGACTGGTAGTAACACAGTGTTTTTGCCCTGAATCTTAATCAACTTTACTATGATTATTTCTTGCTTTCAGTTACAAAAATTTCTCTCAGAAGATCCCATAATATATTGATATTGTTCCATGTACCAGACTGTGTTCTGAAAAGCATAGTTGTACAGAAGGCTACAAGTAAAAAGAGATATCCAAACTAAACAAAAAAAGCTTAACAAAATAAATCCCAAGGCTTTTGTTTTAAGTGAAACAATCAAAGTAAGCACTAAGATGGCACTGGAATTCATGAGAAAACAAATCCTACAGGCTTAAATGACAAGCTTTTCTCTCTGCCATTTCCTCAAAACAGAGAAAAGAAAAAAAGGGACACAACAAAGGACCTATTCCTGTCAAGGAGGCGCTTTCCATTTAATACCAAATAGTAAGTTTGAAAGACTTCAAGATGCTACAAAGTTGCTGTAGGGTTTTTATTTTATTTATTGATTTAGATTTTTTTAAAAAATTTTTTCTGATGCCCTAAGATAATTTTAAAACACAAACAGAGGAAACTGCTATTACTGCAGTTATGCTACTGACTACTGCAACTAGAACAAGAACGTAAATACTAGAAATTTGTGTTGCACTGCCATCACATTTCTTACTTTGAGATTTGTCTCTACCTGTAACTTTGTTTCCTTCAAGCATTTCTGCTAAGGAGCATGAGGCACTGTTTTCCATACTCAGTGTCTTTCTATCTCACTTTCATGGTGAAATGGTTAATAGATCTGCATTCATGGTCTCTTCTGAAGTTTGTTTATGGCATTAATTTCTTGTAATAAAATAAACACTATCTTTGTGAGTATGGCAGTCAGAATAACAGATAAGCATTGGTAGACTTTAGGTTGTCTTCTTGAAATTGACACCTTTAAACAAATACTATTAATTAATACTCGTAATGAAATTTTTCCATACAAGCAGTTTGCTACTATAGAGGTGTTAAATCCAAAAACTTTTCTAAGATAAAAGTATTTTCAGTGCCAGCTGAAACGGGAAAAGCTGAATTTTTACTTTACTGGAGGCGAAGAATTCCAGCAAAGCATATTTCTATATTTTTTAGTATCTGTGGCGTGTGAAACCATCTCTCTTAGACCTATATAGGTATTTTATGATATAGATATTTCTACAAAAATCTAGATGTAGGTGTGATAGCATCTCTTTTATCTTTACTACCATGCTGATACAGACAGATTTGATCAGCTTTGCATCTTCCCAGGTCCTGAATCAGTATTCCCTCCTGTTTGTATGATTTTTTGATGTTTGAGTTATCTTTTATTGCTTCTGTTACAACATTTCCTTGTGGCTTGTTTATAGTACTACACGGCCCTCTTGCTAGAATGTCTACTTAAACTGAAGTTTTAAGGACTATGGGCAGATCTGAGTGGAAATTCTCCAAAAGGAAGGATCTGAATTACTTAATCTCTTTGAAATGTCCTGTTAGAAGTAATGGGATTTTGTATTGTAAATGTCACAGAACCTCGTATCTTCCAAAATGTTTAAATGTGTACATATAACTGGACTATTAACAGAAACTACATAGCTCAGAAGACATCAAAGCATTAAACATAAACTTGGATTGCATTTTATGTTTGTGGTTTTTGGGGGAACATTTTGCTTTCAGTATTGTAACTTTTATTTTCATTACACTTACAGCAACCAAATAAGATAACTGAAGTTACACAGACATTTATGCTTCTACAGATATTTTCAAACTGATGTGTCAGAAAACTGTGAAGAAGCTCATAGCTCAGTGAGATTGGGCTTAATTCCTAGATGTTTTTTCAAAATGATTTATTAAATTTCTTAGTTTTCCATTCATTTATCTAATTAAAGGCATTTTGTTAACTTACTGAAATGATAAATGGAAAATACCATTCTTCAGAAAGAAGTTAAGAAACCAGTGAATGCATTAAGAAAAATTAAAATAAACAATACTTTGGAGTAATTGCAATGGTCAGAATACCAAGAAATTGAAAACAACATCTAAATCTAATTAGGTTGTTTTAATTGGCATCATAGAAACATGGACTCATAGCTACTTGGCCTAAATTACTTATAGCTATTGTACCTTTATGCAAAGCTCCAGTCAATACACTGTATAAAAATTATTATACATCACTACCAGTATCAGCTGGAAGGACCAAAAATACTTACCTGCATTTTCCCAAATAACAATTCCATAACAAAAGTGCATGAACTATGTTTTCCACCTTCTAAAAAACTACCTATATTTACTTCTCTATCATAAAAAAACACCCCAACCCAAGCTATAATATGAACCACAAATTCCTTTGGGTGAGAAAAACTTACTGATATTATTTCTCTGTTAAACTTACATCACATTTATTGACCAATTCAATTCTCAACAGTAAAAAATTATTTCTGTTGCCAACTATCAATTAAGAGTATTCACAGCAATAGCATTCTCACTATGTTTATATTACCTTACTTCTTAGAGAGAAAAATTACATTGACAGATTGGTGAGAAGTCTAGAATAATAGAAACAGTAGCGCTATATAATAAAGGCAATAGAATAAAAAAGTTATTGCATTGCTAAGTAATCAAAAACACTAATTTGCATGCTGCATATATAAATATATTCAGATAGACTTCAATCATATCAACAATGTGAAATACACTAATTCAAGGTGATTTCACTAGTTAAAACAATGTTTAATCTTCCACTGAGAACAGGAATGACATCTATGTTTCTTATCTTTCCTTTAAAAATATTCTCAGGAATTTTGTTTACTTTTGTTTTGTGGTATTGATAAACATATTTCACACTCCCAGTGTGCAGTATTTTCTGCCATTCCTTTACATGGAAGGAAAATATCTATCCCATTGCCTCTTATTTCTGTTAATACATGGTGTTAAGAGAACTTAAAATATATATAAAAAATTATTGTGTTATTAAGTTACAGTCTAAAGACTTCCTGTGAAAAATACAACAGAATTCAAGTGAAATGAAAAGCCAAAGGCAACTCCTTTCTCTTCACATGAACAACGAATAAGAATCAAAGAGATACATATGCTCTTGACCATCTCATGACACAAGAGTATGCTGAAAATACGCCTTTTTTGGGGCAAAGCTACTGGAAAACTCAACTGAAGTACAGAAGAATTTCAACCGCACAGTTTAGCCACAAAAAATGATAATAGAGCCTAATGTGATTAGATTGGACCAGATTTGATCTAAGGCACACTAATAGTATACTACAGTATACTTTTATACAGACAACTCTATGTATGTAAGGCATTTCTAATAAAAAAAAAAGAGCAAAATGCTGACATGCCATACACTGTAATTTTTTGTATTTTTTTGAAATGAAGGCAACAAAAAGAGGGCCTTTAGTGAAATATCTGAATCTGCCCAACCTCATGAGAGGGAAGATTTTTCTTGTTCTATGGTGTTGGGGGTTAGGTTTGTCTTTTTTTTTTTTTTTTTTGTCCCTCTAAAGAATTTTTTCCCCATAAGTTACCAAGGAGACCAAATGTTGGATACTTAACAGTACTTAACCGAAACAAAGAGGTGGCCAAACTTGGAGGCGGAGATAACGGGAGTTTTGGGGGTAGGAAAAGCACAAAGTNGGAGGCTGCAACTTTCCCTGGCAGATACCTGTCTTCCCAAACCAAGACATATGGTTTCTTACACCATCAGAAAAAGAACGTTGAAAATATGAAACAATCTTGAATATCAGGGAGAAGTAAAGTGAATGAGGTCAGAGGAAATATCCACAACGGCAGATGGCAGTTTACCACATCAGAACAGCAAGAGTACTTGAATTTACAGGCGCTATACATTGGCTAAACAATACTATATAAATATCAGAGTATACTAACAAAAGTATGGTAAGTTCTGCCATAGCCAACTGCAAGAATTCTACAGGTGAAAAAGATGTGTTTATGTCAGGGAAATGAAGGATTGAAGAAAGCAGAGTGTGAGTTTCCTGTGAGTGGATAGCTGATCTTCAAAAACCTTTCAAAAGCCACAATATTTTGCAAAGTTAAAAAGTTATGTCAAAAGCCAATGCACTATAGGTAATTTTTTGATAGAAAGAATTGTATAGACCTCTGTGAACTTAATTCAGGTAGGAAGTAGGGAAAAAGACCTTTTATACAGCCCATCTAGCTGAGGAGCAGGCACACAGCTGTGTATGTGACACTATAGATGATATTTCCAATACTTCAACAACACTGACTTAAAACGTAATCTGGCTGTTCTGATGCCAGGGCACCTTTGCAAGACCAACTGAAGTAACTTAGTGGATAAAACATAACGAAGCATTGCAACAAAACACAGTCATGAGAAGAACATGCAAGAGACAAAAAGCTACAAGTATGACAGACTCATGTACTCAGGAAAATACAGGAAAAAAAGGCATGCCGTCAACCCATCTATGCAAATAGGCTCCAAGTAAATATTCAGGGTTTGGTAAAATTAGAAAATTTGTCAGAAGGATCTGTGATCCATTCAGGGGAATGAATTCAGACTCACTCCAATGGCTTTAGACTGATGCAATGTAAAAGGGGACAGAGATGTGTAGATATGGTTGAAAGCAGGATTTTTATCTATTTTTATCTAGATCAGCGGTTTTATTTCATGCAAAGCTGATATCTGATTTTAGAGAGCAATTATAAAAGACAAATGTTGGACTCTATGTATATATGAACACGGGGAAATACAAAAAAAGGATCCAAGTTGGATAATAGTAAAAAGTACATACATGCATTTCACAGTAAGAGCAGTCTGGTGTCCCTCAGACAAAAACCAAACACCTTTAGTAAGAATATGGGAAATGCTTCATCCACAGTTAACCACAAGGCAGTATCCCTTTAATGCTCATATAGTTGTTTTTGTTGGTTCACCAAAACAAGCAAGGAGCACTTACTTTAGAAATAAAGTATCATGGGATGGCAGTAGGCTCTATGGAGTTATTTCATCTTCCTTCAGAGTGTATACAACAATAATAAAAAACCCCACTAGTAATTAAGGAGTGGAATATGTACTAAATATATATGGGAGTGAGATACATTACAAGAGAATATGTCTCTCCAAGACTAAAACTGAAAGCACTACGTTCCTCAAGTCTTACAAGAAAAATGTATCTGTGATGGGTTGATCTTGGGCCAGCAGCCAAGCATCCACACTGCCATTCACTAGGAGCACTCTCCAGAGGCACAGCAGAGAGAATATGAAGAACAAAAAGCCTCATGAACTGAAATAAAGGTAGTTTAGCAAATGGAAGAGGGAAAAAACCCAACTAACTAAATTACAACAAAACAAGTGATGCAAAGGCAACCACTCACTATCTCTCACAAGCAGAATAATGTCTTGTCAGTCTCTGGGAAATGGCTTGCTCTCTCCAAGCCCTCTCTGCTCAGTACCTTATTTATTTATTTTATTATGCTGGGCAAAGATGTTACACAGGATGGGATATCCCTTTGGTCAATTTAGGTCACTGGTCCTGTTTGTGCCTCCTCTCAACTTCTGGCCGACCCTGGGCCTACTTCCTGTGTAGGAGCAGACCAAGAAAAAGAGAAAGCCTTGATGGTGTGCAAGCCCTGGTCAGCAACAACTAAAATACTAGTGTGCTATTAATATTGCTTTAGTCACAAACCAAAACACAGCACCATATGTACTACTATAAAGAAGATAAGCTCCATCTCAGCCAGACCCAGTACAGTATCTGAAGGCGTTTTACTTCAAAGAATTCTCAAAATGTACATGCTACTTTTTGGGAACTGGAATCCCTTAGGATTTCTCCATCTAATATGTAAAGTGCACAGCACAGGGGTGAAAGTGCTTCAAACTGTCAGGGTGATAACTGAAGTCAGAGGTTTAAATGTTCCATCCTCTTCCATTTATCCTTTAGATTCTAGAACACTGATGATAAGTTGATGCCTAAATGTGAACACTGAGACTTGTTTACTTAATTCACCGAACATCTAAGCCTTGAATGGTTGGAGGTCTGTGATAGATTGGACAAGGCTGGACAGCATGAACTTGTCAGCTGGACTAGGGAGGAAGAAAGTGGATGAGAGATTAAGTAAAAGAGAATTAAGAGTTCAAACAAAGTCTGTGGAAGAAGCTAAAACTTTTCTGGACACTTTATTATTATTCACCTGTGATGCTTTAACACAAAGTCTGGGAGAGAAGCTGCCAACTGCCTTAGAAGATGAATTGCTGTAAGTTAAACAGTATATCTGTCCCAGTAGAAAAATAATACTTTTCAGGTCACTTTTAGGAAACAGGTAAAAAATCTGGCATACATCAAAAAAGGTATTCACATAAATTTCTGGTACCTCCTCATAGCAGGTGACCTGCATATTGATTCTTCAACAGAGGTTCCAATTATCTCCTCAATATATATTAAAGGCAAATGAATATATGGCAACCCATAAAGACTGTGGAAAATAATGACAGTGAATGAACTCCTGTTCTCATACATATGGAGAACTGTGGACTGCTTGGCCTACAACTACTGGTAGATTTGAGGCAGTTGTACCACAGAATGGTTTGCAGAAAAAGCTTATGTATGCTGCATTGTGTTAAAATTTCTCAAGCATATTATTTATTGAAGCTTTATTAAACTTCACTTTTGCTTTCCTGTTTCCTGAAGCCCAGTAAAATAGCCTCTGACATCCTATTCCACAGTTACTTTATGAACCATTAGTCATGTCTCTGAGATGCAAAAAAATTCTATGATCAAAAATACAATATTTTGTACCATGTATTTTGCCAAAATCTCATCAATATGAGTTTCTATATGACAGTTATACAGGCATGTCTATATGACATGATAGCACAGGTATGATGATTATGCACTGTATTATCATTTATAATGAAAAAGGAGACTTAATTGACAATATTAGAATTGGGAAATATAGAAGAGTCCTATTTGTGGGAAATGCAGTAGCTTCAAAATTAATTGACGTAAAACCAGAATTAACCTTTGTACTAGCTGCTGATGCTAACTAAATTCCCAAGATACAACAGATTATAAAAAAATATTTGTAGGAGCTTTACCTTATCTTTGGTAATCACCATGCATACCATCAATCTTAGGAGAAGATGAACGGCATAGTTTTTAATAAGAAGAATTTCATATCTCCACTCAATTCTTATAAAGCAAACAATCCACAGCAAAACATTGTGTACAGCTAACAAACCCAGTGCTTCCCGTTTCAGATTACAAACCTTAATTTATCTGTTCCGGTTTTGTACCTCGAGATTCGAGCCATCGACAGAGGAACTGATAAGGTGTCTAGCCAGCGCTTCTCGTATTTTGGTTCATTAGCTATGGGTGAAGAAGGTGAAGATGGAGCCTGTGCAGAATAAATGAGAAACAGTAGGAGAGCTTATAAGACAATATAGTGAAAACCCCATGAATATGCATCTGAGGCTCTGCCTCAGAAGTGAATAATCACCACAATAAAAGTATTCAAGAAACTCAGGATGGGGTAGAGAAACGAAAACTCATATGCTACCCATCTTGATATTTTATTTTTGATGCAATTTCAGTATTACTTTAACATAAAACATATCTAAATTTTTGTTACTATTAATAAAAAATAAAACTAATTAATAAAACTAATAAAAATAACTATTAATAAAATAGTAACAAAGGAAAGAGTTTTCAGTCACAAATGACATGACTTTTCTAAATGCAACATAATATACCTTTTAGTTTAAATTAATTTGTTCTGTACAACTCTTCTGCATGCTTCCATCATCAGAGAAAAGGACATCAATAATATCCTAATTAAATACTACACTAGAAAATTTATTTGTGCATTGTGACTTTTAGCTATTATACCAGTAACAGCTAAGCCTATTAACAGTAGATTTAAAATTCTGATTTCTCTTTTATCATACTATAGATAGATGACTTTTGAAATTTTATCTTTGAAGTCTTTCTTCAAATGCCTCTACTAGAAAGGCCTAGAGTTGAGCATTTCACTCTTTTATAAAGATAGCAGTAAAATTTACACAAGGGTGGCTGAGAAAGATTCACAGATATACATATTTAGGCCAAAGTTAGGTGTTTGTGCTGTTTCTGAACCAAAATTTTTTATCCTGCAATGTGTAGAGAACTTTCCAGTAAAGAACAGAGTTGAAAGTTAGTTATTTTTATGTGAGCTATAAATAAGTACTGAGCAGTATTTATGAAAGCAGAGAAACCACAGAATGACTCAAATCCAGTTCTGTTCTGCCCAGGTGTTTAAAACCATAAAACTTACTCAAAATAAAAAAGCATTTTGAGAATTGTCTATTTCTTTTTCTTGCTCATAAGGATTTAGGAATTTTTTCCCCCCTAAGGCTCCTTCTTACACTCAACAAGGGCTGATCTTTCTATTTACTTCTTTAAATAAATCAAAATAGTGAGTTTCACATTTTTACAGGATGACTGAGACTTAATGACTGAAGTACAGTTTCCTAGTAAATGAAAAATTACTAATGAAATTGCTGGAGTTGGTAACACTAAGGAATGTTTTAGACAGCAATCCTTTTGGGGACTGGAATTTCATTTAGAGCATTTGTTATACCTAGAACCATACAGCTTTCATGTGACTGAGATGTTCTGGTGTTTTTGCAGTATGAGTATTTCATAATCAAGCCCACAGACTAATTTTGTTTTATAAAATTATACAGAAAAGGCTAAACTGCCTTTAAAATCTAGATAAATTTATTAGTATCACAATGAAGAATCTGACACATATTACAGAATTCTGCACAAACTAAAATAATTGACAGAACCCTATGCAATTTGAAGTTAAAAAGGTTCAACATAATCTAACATTGTCTGGAAACCAAAATGTCTAGGAATAAAACAGAAGGCAGATTATTGCAGTCAAATATAAATACTTGATTATGATCACTGAATTTAAATCCAAGGATGAGAAAATAAAGGAACATAAAAATTCCTGCAACAACACCATCAATAGATATTCCCACCCTCTAAACTCTCAAGATGCAGAAAACATCTAGACAATTTAAACATAAAAATCTATCTTTTTCTTATGAACTATTAGCTGTACTTTTTTATCAGGTTATTGAACAATATTCTCTAATATTCTAGGTAATTTAAGAGCATCTGGAAGCAAAAAAAATGAGTAGGTCACATAGGCAATTTAATGTTTCCATTTGAGTCCCTTACACTTCAACCAAATGCTTCAGCAGAGTATCAGTGTTAAGAAAAAGTATCTCAATGTCAGTAAAAGTTAGAATTTTAGAAAATGTACATCACAGCTATTCATTAGGTTAATGAATTGAAGGGGGAAAAATGGCCAACATCACTTGGCCAAAAATCTATTAACCCCAAAGCTGTGAAACTGCAGCATAGAAATATTCATGTCAAAATACTAAACTGTTAAAACTGCTGTAAACTCCTAAAGCAAATGGGTCTTCCCCAGATAATTTCAAAGATTTTATATTTGAAAAATACACTAGAAGGAGTAATTTATTTTTTTCCCACAGTTTCAAACTACTTATAACTGCTGAAACCCTATTGCATGATCTGAACATTAATGGAAGAACAGCAAAAGGATATGAAGGGGTCAAACTAATCCAAGTTTCAAATATGTATTTCTTATGAACCCATACTCTACTAATCAGTTCATGGTAGAGCATAAAGTTGGAATTACCCCTCTTCATCTTCTTAAGGACAACCAGGACATACATATGTCCATAAGACCATTGCAAAGAAATAAAATACTTTCATAGGACCAGCAGCTCATTTTGTTCTATTGAGCCTACAATGCATTAACAATTCAATCTGAGATTCCTTGATGTATACTCTTCAAAACACATGGACAAAAATGAGAAACTGAGAAGGAAGCAAGTAAAAAAAAAAGAAAAAAAAAAAAAGAGAAAGAGCTGTGGAAGAGTGGAAGAAGTTCATTATACTGAATGACAGATAAAAGACGTGCTAAAAATATAGTAAATAAATGTATAGCAATGCACATGAAGAAAAACAGTATTAACTTTCCCCACTCTTTAATGGGATATGAACAGGTGATTACCACTCAAAATTTAGATCTTGAAATTTAGATGTTGAACAGAATTGTTTTTGAACAATTAGGTTAACAAAGATTCATTGGTCTGGAAAAGAAACTGCTGAGGGAATTGTATGACTGAGGTATGTAGAAAAATAACTAAGAGAGAAAGAGGTTAAGAAACAGTGGTTCACTAGTCATTTTCACATAAGAAGCAGGGATATTTATTAGAAGTAAAAGACAGTAGGATAAAAAAAAAGAATGAATGTTTTAGTCTATATAACAAACTGGTTCAGGAAGCACCTATGTCAGAAGTCACCAGCAGTGCAGGAAATATTCCCTAGAAATGACTGTACATATTTCCTCTGTTCTTGCATTCTCATGAGGGCATCTGCTGGGAAAAAGCTTTTTGGCTGGGTGGTTCTTTGGTCTGACCCAGTGTAGTGAGCTGGCTGACCTTCAAGGCCATCTGCTGCTCATCTTGAAAACTCTTCACATCATTCCTCCACAGCACTAAAATAGAGATCATCTCTGTAATCACAGCTTTTATGCTCTCAGTCATTTTATACCTTCAGTTTTCTGCTGAGGTCACCAACAATGTTGCCAATTAATGCCAATTTGCTTGTAACACCTGCCCATTAAGAAATGGATTGAACACAAAAATCTCATTTTTGATAGGACAGTGAACAAGAATCAAGTTTTAATGACACATAATCACTGCCTACCTGGGGCTGCTGTGTACTGTTGACCTGGAGGAGGGTCTGACTCTGTATCCCATTAGCAATCATTGACCCATGAATGACATTGTAGGCAAGTGCTTTTGTGCTTTCTCAAACAACTATATAACAACTCATTATGGTGCAACCAAAAAACCTTCCAAGAAGTAGAGTAAGTCCAGAAAGTCCTCCACTAATGGGGAGATGTAATCAGACATGTCTCTATAATTAAGTTTCCACTAAGAACATAGGAAGGAAAGGAAAAGATCCCAGGTGGCTGGGGCTGTCAATTTTTCATCTTTTTGTGACTTATAACTTGCAGAGTTTGGGAAACTCAGTTATTTTAAATTTCTTTTAAACTCTCATTGATTTTAAATTTCCGCAAGAAAAATATCATGTCATCAGAAGAAAGTCTTTCTGAACCCTCACTAGTAATTTAATTTCCAGTTAATTCTAGGACCCTACCTTGAAAGCAGCCACAGTGATTTTAGGTTGATACAGCTTTTTCATTAAACATGGGCTTCAGGAAGGCTGAAGCTGGGTTAATTCACTTGAAATCAGAAATACTCAGGGTCACATTACTCAGCTTGATTAAGCCTGGTTTTAAATGTATTTTTAATCTCCTATTACAGTGTCTGTTTTGCAGAAAGGCAAATGATGATCTTTGGAAGTATCCAAGGCCAGCTGTGTGGGGTTTTGACCAGCAACCATCCTGAATGCCATCATGTGGCACATTCAGGACAACCAGCACGGTTTTAGGAAAGGCAGGTCCTGCTTGACCAGCCTGATCTTCTATTACAAGACCTAGTGGATAAGGGAAAGGCTGTGCATGTTATCTACCTGGACTTCAGTAAAGCTTTTGTTACTGCCTCCCACAGCATTCTCTTGGAAAAGCTGGCAGCTCATGGCTTGGACAGGTGCACCCATCACAGGGTAAAAGCTGGCTGGATGGCCAGGCCCAGAGAGTGCTGGTGAATGGAGTTACATCCAGCTGGGAGCCAGTCACAAGCTGTGATCCCCAGGGCTCAGTGTTTGGGCCAGTCCTGTTTAACATCTTTATCAGTGATCTGGAGGAAAGGATCAAGTGCACCTTCAGTCAGCTTGCAGAGGACACCCAGTGGGGTGGGAATGGTGATCTGCTGGAGGGTAGAAGGATCTGCAGAGGGATCGGGACAGACTTTATCCCGTGTATGAGGTTCAACAAGGCCAAGTGCCAGGTCATCCACATGGGTCACAATGATCCCCTGCAGTGCCACAGTCTGGGGGTAGAGTCACTGGAAAGGTGGAAAAGGACCAGGGTGTGTCCAGGTGGCTAAGTAGGCCAATGGCTGGAGAAAAGGCAACTCTAGGGGGTCCTTTTTGCTCTCTATAACTACCTGAAACGAGGTTGTGGCCAAGCAGGGGTTGGTCTCTTCTCTCAAATAAAAAGCAATAGAACAGGAGGAAATGGCCTCAGTTTCACCAGGAGAGGTTTAGGTTGGATATTAGGGAAAACTTCTTCACAGAAAGGGTTGTCAAACATTGGAACAGGCTTAAATGGCTGAGTCATTGTCCTTGGAGACATTTAAAAGATATGCAAACAGGACACCTAGAGATGGTTTGGTGCTGAATTCAGCCATTCTTGGTTAAGCTCAGGTTGTATTTGATGATCTTAGAGGTCTTTTCTAACCTAAATGTGTTCATGATTGTACCATTTTATGAAATAAGAATCAAGTATGATATCCACTAGGAAAAAAAAATAACCTTTTACTGATAATTTGGAATTTATCCATTCTCTGCTTTAGAGCATTTAATATTTCAAAGTGCATCATTAAAGCCCTGATCCTGTTCCATAAACATACATTTCTACAAAGCAAATGTAAGAGGTATGACTAATCTTGATTACTGTCTTTGTTGACACTGGTTCAAAAAGAGATGATAATGATGATGATGCTGTTATTTCTCAAAGTAATTTTTGCTGTTTCCATTTTAGTGAGGATTGCTCAGAATTTCTGAAAAGAATATAAAATATCTCGCTGTAAAATATGTATATGAAAATGGTAGCAACATTAACATATTCAATATTTATGTATTGATATATTTTCCTTGAAAAAAAACTCTGTGGCTTAAATTATAGAAACAAAACCATAGAGTATCTCAAGTTGAAAGGGATCCATAAGGATCACTGAGTCCAAATCCCTGCTCCTCACAGGACTACCTAAAACTAAATCATATGACTAAGAGTGTCTTCAAGACATGCCTTAAACTCTGAAATGCTAAAATAGCTTGGCATAACTTCATTGCCTTAAGCTATAATTGAAAACATTGGCCATTAAGTTCCAGTGGATTTCATGAAAATCTCTTAGATTAGAAAATACTAGCTCTCGTACATATTTTTGATGCCAACTGGAATGTGTTTTGTCAAAGCTCCAATACTAAAAATGTTTCAGCATGCTCAAAAAAAAGCCTTTAATACAACACGCTTTTCAAATAGACAGGTTTGTCTTACACTTATTCTGAAAAAAGAGAATTAGAGTTACATAATTTCTTGCAATAACACCCAGCAACATTCAACTCAGAGTGAATTGGATGTGCTCTCCCTACAGTTTTTAGTCCAGTCTGTGATTGAAATGTATGTATATAGGCATATATAGGTAGGTTGATTGTCAGTATATCAATGAACTGACCTGACTTTTGTATGGCAGAGTATTTGCTAATACTTATTACAGGGACAGACAGAAAGCAGGGGCTTTATGCTGATTGCATAAGAAAACATGACTGCTCCATTTAGCAGTAAAAGAGTCTCACATTAGCTTGCTTTAATTGTTGAACAAGACAAATTCCAAACCTTAGGCAGGAGTAGAGACATGAATCAAACTCTTGTGATGCCCAGCCAACAAAACAAATTATGGCGATATCTACTGTAAATAGGAGTCAGAGCTTTCAACTTGTCTGAGAATTCAGAGGGATTTAATTATGATATCAAAATACCTGTGCATTTCTTTGATGCAACATGAATTCAGAAGAGGGTCTGTATTTATTTATTTTTAATAGAATTCTTAGATGCAGGTGCACAATTCTGTGACAGTTTTAAGAAGACAGTAATTATCTGGTAAAGTATGCATCACTGAATCATTTAATAGATAAAGGCTTCTATAGAGGAAACATGCTCTTTCAGGTGAAGTAACAATTTGGACTTGTAATATGATGTCTTCAAAATTCACTAAAAGCAGCACCTTTTAATTACACAGCTCTATCTACAATATTTTAATTGACAGATGTTTAATTAAATGGAAGGAAGGTGAAAAAGCATGTGAAAAACTCATTTCCTATCACAGAAAAGAAACACTTTTAATTCTAATGCTGCATCAGATACATGCTTTTGAAATATCATGATTGCTCTGTAAGACATTTAATTCTTTTTAATTAATACATGAGTTTACACACACTGAGCACCTATATATGATGTTTACATAGAGCCTGTATAGCAGTACATGTTAGGCACTTACACTGCCTTATTTACTGCAATAGCTATGCATTTAAATCAATTGGATTACTATTCTACCAGTGAGGAACTAATTTAAACCCTTTCAATTATATAAATTTCTCTAGAGGTGATTGACCATGGAAATATTAATGAATATTTCATTACATCTGTGCTGCTAGGTGCTAATACATTATTATTTTTTTAATGAACCAATGGGGTACAAGCCTGAATAAGATATTTCTAGAGCATACATATGGACTATTTGTCAGAATCTTGCACCTTTGTTTCCCTTGAGCTAGCATGTAATTGGTTTCTAAGTAACCTCAACAACCTTGCCTGGAACACCTTTCCAGATATATTCCACCTTTGGGGGTAGGGGACAGGGGCCAGAGTAGTTTATATTAAATCTCAGCACAAAAAAGTAGAAAGTAATTATGATTATTCAAAAACCCAACATTAAATGTATATAAGGAAAAGATACAATGTTGAAATTGTTATAGTTTTACACTATAAATGCAAGTGTACCCAAACTTCAGCTGTTAGACACAGCTTTTGGCAGCCTTTTATATCCCCAAATGGGGCATGCTCTCCTTGCTTAGAAAAATTAGCTCAAGATTAGGGGAACTCTTTGAACTTCACAGAGTCTGCACACCCCTCAGGATAAATCTGAGCCTCGACTCTTGCTTCTCTCTCTGAGATCAGTGTCAATTTTTTGCCGGAGCTTATGGAAAAACACTGGATGTAATTCAGTGGGAGAACCTGTTACCTCAGTTTTACTATCAGTTTTCTCTCTAAGCCACATACTCATGTACCTGACCTGCCAGGGTTCATCTATGCTAACATCAAATTTAGAAACATTTTTCTTTTTGCTGCTGCTGTTGCAAACTCAAAATGAGACAATTCATAAACACTGTAAAAACAATGTATGCACATGCAAGAGCCTAAGAACTAAAACCACATACCTAACAAACAGGGAAATTTCTGTGCAGAAGAAATGATCAACCTGATCAATCAAATGTTAAATACTAGAAGAAATAACTCTGCTGAAAGGATTAGCAGTGACTGTGGGCATTAATAAAAGTAAAGGATAGNACTTTTAATTCTAATGCTGCATCAGATACATGCTTTTGAAATATCATGATTGCTCTGTAAGACATTTAATTCTTTTTAATTAATATATGAGTTTACACACACTGAGCACCTATATATGATGTTTACATAGAGCCTGTATAGCAGTACATGTTAGGCACTTACACTGCCTTATTTACTGCAATAGCTATGCATTTAAATCAATTGGATTACTATTCTACCAGTGAGGAACTAATTTAAACCCTTTCAATTATATAAATTTCTCTAGAGGTGATTGACCATGGAAATATTAATGAATATTTCATTACATCTGTGCTGCTAGGTGCTAATACATTATTATTTTTTTAATGAACCAATGGGGTACAAGCCTGAATAAGATATTTCTAGAGCATACATATGGACTATTTGTCAGAATCTTGCACCTTTGTTTCCCTTGAGCTAGCATGTAATTGGTTTCTAAGTAACCTCAACAACCTTGCCTGGAACACCTTTCCAGATATATTCCACCTTTGGGGGTAGGGGACAGGGGCCAGAGTAGTTTATATTAAATCTCAGCACAAAAAAGTAGAAAGTAATTATGATTATTCAAAAACCCAACATTAAATGTATATAAGGAAAAGATACAATGTTGAAATTGTTATAGTTTTACACTATAAATGCAAGTGTACCCAAACTTCAGCTGTTAGACACAGCTTTTGGCAGCCTTTTATATCCCCAAATGGGGCATGCTCTCCTTGCTTAGAAAAATTAGCTCAAGATTAGGGGAACTCTTTGAACTTCACAGAGTCTGCACACCCCTCAGGATAAATCTGAGCCTCGACTCTTGCTTCTCTCTCTGAGATCAGTGTCAATTTTTTGCCGGAGCTTATGGAAAAACACTGGATGTAATTCAGTGGGAGAACCTGTTACCTCAGTTTTACTATCAGTTTTCTCTATAAGCCACATACTCATGTACCTGACCTGCCAGGGTTCATCTATGCTAACATCAAATTTAGAAACATTTTTCTTTTTGCTGCTGCTGTTGCAAACTCAAAATGAGACAATTCATAAACACTGTAAAAACAATGTATGCACATGCAAGAGCCTAAGAACTAAAACCACATACCTAACAAACAGGGAAATTTCTGTGCAGAAGAAATGATCAACCTGATCAATCAAATGTTAAATACTAGAAGAAATAACTCTGCTGAAAGGATTAGCAGTGACTGTGGGCATTAATAAAAGTAAAGGATAGGACTTTTAAAGATACCTTTTATTCACTTCATTACTGTCATAGTGAAAGTCCCAATCAACTCTAATCCCAATTAGAAAAACACAGCACTTCTGTACAGCCAAGTCTAAACAAACATTCCAATCCAAAAGACTTTCCTTACAATTCCACTGTAGTGAAGTATGAAGGTGTTACTTAAAATTTTCTTCCATCTTCTATTGCTATGATTTCTGAGAGGTATAATCAGAAACAGAAAATGTGGATTATTTTTCACTGAGGTGGAAAAGGGATAGTCACTTCATATTTTGTTAGTTGAGAAAAACTTACTTGCAGTGTGTTTATCTGATTTCATAAAGGTCTTCAACACGACAGCAGCCCAAACTATTTAAGTGCAGCTGGCTGTGTTCATCTGTTTTACCTTTCTCTTCAGCAAAAAACGGAAGACATGGTGACGATTACTTCCATGAGAGTAACCACTGCGTACCTCTAAGTGAGATATTTTTTGTATTTATTACGTTAATCATTTTATGAATTTACATTTCCAAATAATACACTGTGAACTGGAAGCCAATTCAAAGTTATTTCTTTTTCATACTCCATGAGAAAATCAGATTTTCAGATCAAGGGTTGGCAGAGGCAATCAGTATCACATGTGAAATCATTCTAATAGAAAAGGTATTGAACTGAAGACCTGACGTTTCTCTTCTTAAAGTAAGGTACAGAATAACAAAAACTGAAGAATAAAAGAAACTTTAAGAATGGTCAGTAGTGTATTTGTACTAAAATGGAAGACACTACAGAAATATTCAAAAAAGCAAAAGTATTGAAGCTTTCATGTGTAGGGCATCCATTCAATTTCAATTCCATGTTCTGGTCATGCATTCTCCTAAAGTATCCATCAGAATGGATTTTACTCTCAGAACAAGTGTGTCCACCTCCCTGTCTTGAATCCTGTTCCCTTTTTGCTGTTTGATGCTTGGGATGGAGTTGTATCATTCTTTCACTCTGGAACCAGAACTGCCATAGACATTAAAGATGTAGCATTCTACTGGTCCCATCAAGAGCTGAGCATTTGTACCTTTTTCTTTTTTAAAAACTTTATGATGAAGTAGGCAATGCCTTTTTAAAGAAAAACTGTTTAATTTAGCAGATGAAACAAAGGCATCAAGGAAAAAATATTTTAAAACAATTTAGAAAAATATAAGTGCCTGTTTAGCTTCAACTAACCAACTAAACTTAACATATACTATCAAAATTAACTAAGTGTTCTTAAATTACACAAATACACAGAAAATAGCAATTTACTCTGGTCTCACTTCACTTGTTAGAACGTTACTTTTTGACAATTCCAGGAAGCTGGAATCTCAAACAAATGAAAACCTAGTATATTCTGCCTTTGTGTTGCAGCAGGNCCACTCCCTTCTATCACCATTTACCTTGATTGGATATAGCTATCAGTCATCAGGGGCAAGGCTGTATTGGGTAATTAACACAGCTGTTACTTATCAGGGACAAGGTCACATGTATTTCCCTTCTCCTACACCTTTGCATTGTAACTGTCCTATTATCCCATGGTGTCTTAAACAGTAATTTGTTTTATTTATAGTATTTTTTCCACTATTAATTTCTCCAGGGAGGTGGTCTGGATCTCTAGGATATTTGGACATCCAGTAGGATATCTCTAAAGCACTTTCTTAATTGTTTTAGAGTTAGAACTCTCCAGGCAAACAAACTGTACTCAGTAGCCTTGAGACTACCTCCTTGGCATGTTTCATATTCCCCTCTGGAAGTTTACATTGTGTTCAATAAACCAGTTATAAGGTACAGATGATTGTAACTGCCACTGTCAATCCCTGTAGCATTTGTTACAGTGCCCAAGCTCAAAATAATTAGGTGTGAAGAGAGCACTTCAGCTCATTTCTCTGGGTTTCAGAGAAACCCATTAAAGTGCTGTACTGCAAACTGCTCTGATATTATAAAAGATGTATATAAAACCTGAAGATGGTATCACATCACATACAACAGATGCTTCACAGCAGAGGTGACAGAGGTAGGTCTAAAGAGGCAAGACAGCACCAGAACGGAAAATGATACAATCATATTAGGCAGAAAGATCTTGGTGCTAAGATGGCTAAACTATGATACAAACCAGCTTTAGTGCCTCGTTATTGTTTTTCTGAAGACATCCAAAATGACAGCTTGGTAAAACTGGTGTAACAGTAATTCCTTAGCTCTCATTCCTGTCCTTTCCTTCACATGGTGCGCTTTTTGGAGTAGAATTTCCACTTATAAACACACGTCTATTATGGCATGGGCCTGAGTGTGGTTAGGAAGGTAAACTGCAACACAAACTTGCAAGATGCAGTGTTCAAAGTAAGTCAGATCTCCCCTACGAGGATGATGCAAAAACGAGATTCAAATATCATTGCCTTATTAGGCAATAGAATTACAGGAAATGTCAGTTCTGCTTTTACCATAAAACTGAAAATATTTAATTGAATAAAATAAAAGCACTCACTAGATGGTAGTTAAAACATATTCAGAACCATTTTTCAAGATATGATCACAGCTCAGTTACACTCACAGCTTAGTTTGAGAAAAGTTTGACCATACAGTGCATCATCTCAAAACTCAGTCAATCCTGCTTAAAATACTTAGAGCCTTGCTTTTGAATTTCACAATAAGATTCTAGCAATTTTTCATTTTGTTTTCTGTGAAGGGAGATCATGACTTTTATGATCTATGATGTAGATTGTCCTGTTTATTTCACTGCTAGGTCACAGTGTTTGTTGTATACACAGCTCTCCATGTGAGTTTATATCAGGCTTCAGAAAAATTAAGTGGTTTATAAAATCAACC
>VXBB01024638.1:161637-202786 GCA_013399915.1 Illadopsis cleaveri | reverse complement strand
AAAAAAGTTTGATTCAAGAATTAAACTTTACATTATTTTCTTAGTTCCACCTGCATTTCAGCATCTCCAGCTGGATTAAATTCAACAGTATACTGCTACAATTCAACAAAGTATGACAAAAGTTCACATGAATTCATGTCTAAATAATGATTAAAGCTTACTGTGTTCACTCTTCCAAGCTTCTCAGCTGTCTCAGAGTAAAAAACCAGCAGTTCAGGGCCATGTGTTAAGGACTTTGTAAGTACAGAATTTTACCGTATAAGCACTTAAAAATCAATCAAAGCAAACAACAAGAAGAACAAAACTAGAGTGGTCTAGCTTTTTGAAGCTCAAAATGGGAAAAGAACTTACAGAGCTTACACCCACTGTGCTTTTATTATTCATTTGCGTACCGTGTTAGTTGAGTTTCCATTTAAATGTAAGCCACTGTCAAAGAGAGGTGATGAAGTTCCACTGCTGTGATCACTGGATGGTCCAGGGGAACCTGGAAATCAGATCAAGAGAAATAACTGCTGATGTTAAAAATATGTGTATATATCAGGCAATATCTATTCCAGCTGTAAAACACAGGAAGAATTTTTAATATAATTCACCAAACCAAGACAGAAATACTAATTGTATTTTAGAAAGACAGACAATTAAATATCCATATGCTATACTTAATTCTAGAAAGAAAAAAGGTATCTAGATGTCATCTGAGAGGGACTGTGTCATGGGATCGATTTGTATGCTTAACTGTTTGCAGGAGCTTGCCTTTTTTCACTGACAATGAGATATTCAAAACCAAGTAACAAGTTCAGTTACACAAAATGCATTTAGTAATTTAAAGACAAATTTTCTATCAAGTCTTGGAAGTCTCACCCTAGAGTACAACCAGGGACTGTAGTTATAAACAAAGATAATAGGAATCTCTCAGGCAAGTACTAACTGGACACGTACATACACTTTATTATTGGGTATATCTTTTCCTTAAAATGCCATTATTTTTAAGAAAGATGTTCCTTCTCAAATCAGAAATTGAAAGCAAACAATCACCCTCAACTGCTGATACTATGTCAATATGCTAGGACTACACAGTTATAGTCTTCAAAATATCTCTCCTTTTAGCAGTTTATGCATCATGATCCTACTTTTGTAGTTAAAAGTGACTCCAGGAAAGCTTAATACTTTTGGAACATATAATAATGGAAACAGTACAAAGTCACATTATTGTGCAATTTCTGCTTAAATGTAAGATGTTAACAAATAGCACTAGTGATATACAATTACTGTCAGACAGCACTTGATATCAATAATACACATAAAACCAATTGCACAGCACTATATTCATCATCCCTGAAAACTCATTTATCCATCTGAAGAATTCACCTGAAATTGCCTGTAAATCATTTCACATTAATAAGTTTGTCATGTGTAACATCACAGAAGTCAAAAAGCCATTCTTAGTAATATATTTTTGTATGTATCTTTTCCATATATCTGGGAGATTTAGCAAAATGGAACTTAATTCAAGTAAAGCCATTTTCTCCATTACAGACCTGTCAGTTCAATGCTGAGGTCTCAGAATTATAGCCTGAATTCTGGAGTTTCAGCATGTTTTGGTTTGCACTCCCTTCTGTACAGTATTGGGTCCTGTCAGCAGAAGGAGTCATTATGCTTTCCTCCTATGGGTCTAAACCAAGCACTGACTCTAGTAACTACAACATTTTGTAGTTCCTATTTATGTACAGCAGCCACAAAAATTTATCTTCATAGTCATAGACAACTACAGCATGATGGAACAGAGGAAAATTTCTAATTCTTTTAATTAAAAAAAAAATATAAACAACAAACCAAAAAACCAAGAACTTGGCATTAAAGTCTCCATTGAAGAGTCTGCCTGCTGGGAAATCTGACTGTCTCCAGCAGTAGACAACTATCACAGGTTCATGAATCAATCAGATTCTGAAAGTGGAATTATCCCACCTATTCAGCAATTTGAGCATACCAAAAGACATGAGTTCAGGTATTTACAAAATTTTAAATCCAGGTTTTACCATAACACAGAATACTACATTAGAATAATTAACTGACTATTTTTCAGTAGAGAAAACTTACATCCATCACATGGGAATGCTACGAATAAAAGGCTAAGAAAGAAATTTCCGTCCTCTCAGAGTGCCCCAGCAGATTTACTTTTCAGCAGCTTTCTTCCATTTTCTGTGTATTCCTAGCTACACAGCCTGTCTCAGGCCATGCCACCTCCATCACTTGACTGCAAACAAGTTCACAAGTCTTTTAGTTTCTTCTCTGCTGTTTCTGCCTCACTTACTCATGGACTACTCCTTCATGACCTCATTCAGCATTTTAGAAGCTCCCACTGCAAATGCTCAGCTACTTTCATGGAGGGTGAAGTGCTCTCATCTCTCCAAGGAACTCTGTTTGCCTTCCCTCACGGCAGCCCTAGAGCAATCAGAGCTGTTCCTCCCTGTTCTTAGAACAAAACACAATATGATCATATACTACCTTCTACTGTAGCCCTTACCTAAGTAGATAAGACCCCAAATCCAGTGTAATGTACCAGTCCAAACTCTGGAACATTACTTCAAGAAAGATTATCAAAATGTTTTTGTTAAAAAAAACATCTGCTACAAGTAATTCCTCATTCCATGGCCACAATCACAGAAATCATAAAATATTCCAAGTTAGAAGGGACCCACAAGGATCTTTGAGTCCAACTCAAAGTGAATGGCCTGTAAAGGGAACAAACCCACAACCTTGGTGTTATTAGCACCATGCTCCAACCAGCTGAGCTACAGCATCCTGCTGGGTACTGATGCTATGAAAAGAGGCATTTGCTATGTTGTGAAGTTTCCAGCAATCGTTACTGCCTCGATGTGTGATCCCATCCAAATCACAGACCATTAGCCTAAGAGAAATGCAAACCTACCCTATGATAGACATCACCTGTTTAATTTGCTTATTCTCAACTTTGGCATTCTTGTTCACTTGGGAAGGTTGGGTGAGCAATGATCCTGTGGGGGAGGAAAAGATTCCTGCCTGATCTTTACCTGAGCAATAGCTAAGTATGTTCAGAGGAAAAAAAAAAACCAAACCCATTACATACCCTGTGAAATAAAAAAGGGCTTAGACATAGAGAGACATAGAGATGGCAAGGACATGAGTCTGCAATTCACAGAGGAGACTGAGATACCCCTGTGGGTAGCACAAAAAAACCCAGGCAGGACTCCAGGGTGACGGAAATAAACTTTGTAAGGATCACAGATGATTTTGGAGAGCCAGCAGTAACTCAGGAGATCACCAAGTTAGCTGACATTAGACCTAATGCAAGAACTCATTTGCAGTGGTTCAGGTAGGAGTTGTTTATAAATCCTTTTATAATACTTTTGACAAAATGAATGAGATTTTCCAATTTAAGACATTAGGTATTTTACTATTTATTTAATAATGACTAGATTTTATTTTTAACTTTAAAAGCCTTATACTTTCTAGACCTAGAAAAGTCTCTATTAAAGTTCTGGACAACTCAACAGTTCCATCAAGAGGAGGTTGTTTATTTCAGTCAGTCAATGACACTACATCTCTAAATAACAAACAACCCTCAAAACACACAACAGCAGAGCAATGTACAGCAAACAGTCAGCAAGACTTTATTATTAACAACAATTTGTCTTAGGACTGACACTGCTGAAGGATACTGGAGACCTCTTCTACATAAATAAAAACTTGTATCTTGAATTTGCTGATTACACCATAGGCAACCTCCAAAAGACAAAAAGTCCCTTCCAGAACGACCACAAAATTAAAACTGAAGAAAACACTCTTGATTTTTAATTATAATGTAAGCTCTGCAAATTCAGAATATTCTGATTATTTGGTATAGCTATCAAACAGAAAAATTTTGATAAGAGTCTGTTTTACCAGAAAAATGTCCTGAAGAGTTTTCCTAGCAGCAGAGAATCTTACTTAAATGGGTTTTACAAGCCCAGCTCAGCTCTGGGATGGGTAATGAACTGAGATCCAGAGACTCCTTAATGACAATACCCAAGAGTTGATGCCATAATTATTCTGTAACAGGCTAAAAAATAGCTTCTTGGTCAATTTTAACTTTCTGACGCAGCTCAAAAATCCAAAATTCCTCCTCTTTGTTCCAAGAAGGACAAATCTATCTACTCTCTAGCTGAAAGAAACCTTAGATAAAGCCACAGCCATGGGATGAGGAATCATCTTTGCCATGAAGCTACACAACCCAATGAAGCAGACCTTATTGGCCCATAACAATTCTGATCCAGGCCTGATTGTTTTTCAAGAAATAATGATTTGTCCTATGCAAAATTCTGCCAAACATTCTACAATATTTTATAAAATTGCTGATCAAAGAAATAACTGTAGCAGAGAATATTGTTGGAATTATTTCATTTACTATTATGGACAGTCTTTCAATAGTCTAGTAAGTGCTAAGTGTCCTGGACAGCTGTGAAAGAGACAAGGATCAATACTGCCATATCATCCTTGACTGGGGCCGCCTCCAAACACAGAAACAAGCAGTCTTTGTCTCATCCTTAAGTGATACTTAATCAGTATCCACAAATAAACCCATGCCAAATTCTGTACTTTTTGTTGGCAAAAATGAAGGGGTAAAACAGATAAAAACATGTCCTGAGAACTGTAGGTAGATATTTCCATGTGCTTCCACATCTTGTGCTTTTGCCATGACATGAGATGGTGTAGGGAAGGGAGACATGCGAGAAAGAGGCAGAGGAGGCAGATGCTGCTCCTGATAATGTGCTCATAGTGATGATATGGGTTAATGGGAAGAGACAGTATGATTGCAGTTGAAGTGAACATACTACAGCACTAAAACTGCCAGCACAACAGCTGGTCTGATCAAATGCTGGAAGGTAAGGGACCAAGTGCCTAAGTCTTCTGGGACGCCAGGAGAGGCCAAGATACTTCAGAACTATGCACGTATGCACTTAAATCCTGCCTGTAGTGTGATTTTGTTTTTTTTTAGTTGCATAATGGAATTGCTACTTAGATTTTTATATGTATCGTTGATGTTTCATGACTGGAATTCCCTTCTGTGGCATGGATTTGTGAAAAGCTCTTCTTGAAACGGGATGCTATTCTTTGTAACTCCAATACTATTCTCTGTAATTCCAGTTTATTTATTGTCGTGAATCAGAACTACTTTCCATAATTTTATCCACCTTATTTGCTTATTTTCTCACCACAAGAATGAATATTTATAGCAAGGCATTTACATAGATCGCTTGACTCATAGANCAGAGAGACACGCGAAGCAACAGACCTTGGTTTCAGCCTCTATTGTATGGCTACACAGAACATTCTGGAGAGGCACATGTAAGCTCTTAGGGAGGTCCAGGTTCAGTTCAGGAGAAGGGTCATTTCTTAAGTTCCTTACATGTCTGATCATACCTAGCAAGTTCTTTTTTTGAGCATGTGGTATAAGGCTGGGATCATGCAGAGGACTAGGCAGAGTGGTATAATGCTTGCCAAAAATTTCCTCATGCTCTGCATAAAGGAATCAACTCTGATAAGCTGCCCAAAATAAGCAGTTTGGACACAAGAGATCTCGTTTTGGAAGCACTGCTGTGCTCCTTGATTGTCTGGTAGCTTGTCTAAAATGGTACTGTCTTCCCTATTCCAGAAAAGGTTTTCTTTGAACAACAGTAATACTGCTAGCTGGTCACATCGAGAGGGGAGAGGGCCTCCTTGATGATCACTGCTTTCCCTTTCCAGAAACAGCACTTTATGGAAGCAGTGCCATGATCTCAGCCTCCCAGACAGGAATGCTGCAGTATCTCCTGGTGAGAAAGCCAAGTTCCCCATGATGTACAAAGAGGGCACCAATATTCCTGGACCTACAAGAGCTACTTTTGAAGGTGGCAGCCAGCTCCTGTAGAGAGTGTGCTAGGTCTTGGTGGCAAGGGTTTATGGGATGTCTCCAGTAGTGGAAAATGGTTGGGGCTGCCCTGTGCCAGACACAGACAGTTCCAGCCTGATCCCACATTACCACTGAGCCAGTAGCACCTCTGGGAAACTGGAATTTACCAAAGGGTAAAATGCAGAAGAACAGAGACAATAGTAAAGAAAAGAGTGAGACAAAAATCAAACGAACCTCAGGATCAGTGAAGAAAGTGATGGACAATTTATTTGTCTTTGTTTCTCATTGCCTGAATTGATTTTAATAAACAATACATTTATCTAAGTTTCTACATGTTGCCTCTGCTTTGGCCATGATAGTAGTTAATAGCTAATCTCTTCTGACCTAAGAGCTTTTCTGTTCTATTTTCCCACCATGTTCTGTTTGAGAACAGGGAGTGAGAGAGTGTCTGAGTGGGAGTTTGGCTCTTAGCTAAGGTTAATCAACAACAGGCAATACAGTTCATGTGATCTTAATCTACAAAATGAGATACAAGTTCTAGTAGGATTGTCATAGTTACAAATGAATATGTCCAACAACACAGACACTACTGCCAAGGTGCTGTTAGCTTGCTAAAATCATGTTTAAGCTTGGACACAGTTATCCAAGGCATTGTCAACATAATTTTAGAGTTGGCTGATGATCTAGTAGGAAAAGTAGGAAGACCAAACCTGAAGATTCATTTTAAGAAACACTGACCATATATTTTCAAATGAAAATGATAAGCTGTAGGCACTGAAAGAAACATTTTAGCATGAAATGTATAATTCAGCTTAGTAGAGGCCTGTCAAGTTGGCTTTTGACAGGTTTAAAAATCTAGATTAAATGACTGACACTCTTCTAGTGGAAAGATCTAAACTATGACACCTATGAGTCTGTTGAAATTAGGAAAAACCAAGTACATAGTTGAGCCCACCTTAAAGAAATAAAATCTAAATCAATCCGAAGAACAAGACGTTTCAAAACTTTTTGGAGAGAAAATAATATGTTTAAATAAACTGGTGCAAAATTATTTAATCTGATTAAATAAACTGACTTATTATGAACACTTTTCTACTCGCAACACTGACCCCAACTGTGCAACTTGAATGTTTTATCTGCTAACCCAAAGAGCCCCAAATTTCCCTGATCTGTATTGGTTTTAGTAATGCTTTTTTAGTGTTGCTACTGTTAGTATTTTTTAGTATTGCTACTGTTAAACTACTCAATTGTCTCAACATACTTATGCTGACAAAACCAATCAAAATAGCAAAGTAATTTGTGAAATATATATAAATTATGTTATCCATTTGTTTGGTAAGTGTCTCCAAAGTACCTTTCAGTGTAAATGTAAGATTCAAATGTTTGCAAACATTATTTTATAATATTCAGGCAAAGCTTCTATTGAAAAACTTTCAGCTATCACCCATGACTGTACTGCATTTTAATGATTTTTTTCAGTTCTGTTTTGAATAAATTATACATAAGCAGCAAGGCAGTATGCATATGATTCTTATGTTAACAGTAAAGTAGACAGACAATTTTCTATTTCTTCCTGTGAAGCACTCAGGGATTGAATTTCTATTTCTGTCACTGTCAGCTTATTACAAGAATACTACAAAGAGGAAAACAAATTACACATATTCACTAATTTCCTCTTACCTAATGGGAGCTTTAAAAATGATGGAGCTTCCCTGAGGTATTGAACTGTGATGGTAACTTCATCGCCAGCATTTCGCAGTAGGTGTACCTGTCAGTGTGACAAATGACAACTACTTTAAACCAAAGAACCATCAGTCATGGAAAGCACATTACTTACAATGAAATCAACATTCCTGTTGATCTAAAACAAACTCAGTGTAAGCATTTCTGACTTAGTATGTAGAATAGCTTGAGGATCAAGCCACACCAACAATAAAAAAGAGTAGGCAAGACCAGTGGACCAACATGAATAAATAATTTTCTGGGTAACCTGATATTACATACCAACTGAATACAGCTTCCATTAACTGATTTTATAAAACTGACATAGGGTGGTAGGGAAATATGTGTTTATTTAGATACAATACATTAATTTTGTTTGTATACAAACAGAAGGACACACGTTAATACATTAATACATCATACACATCTTGATCTTAAGTATTTGGTTTGACAGATTTGGGTAACAAATAAAGCACACTTTTGTGTTTCAAATACAGTCTCGAGTTTTGTGTCTTTATTGTCTGTTAAGCACTTGTTAACCAAAAGGGAATACACACACACACACACACACACACACATACACAGAGACATGTTTTAAACCATCAGAAATCACTTTGCAGCACAGCACACTACCACATAAAGTGTTTTTTTAAATGCAGAACTACAAATAATATCTCTGATGGAACTCAGTGCCTACTACAGGGCAGAGGTATTCCCCAGTTTCTTATCCATGACTCTCAGGAAACAGGTATTGCACTTGGTTTGCATGTGGCCTGTACACATAGGGTCTGCACATCCCTGATCCAGTGTGTCAGAAATGGATGCTACAGCTTGTGGCCTCTAATCTGCGCACAACCAGAGCATTCATTCACCAAGCAGAAAAGTAACTAACTGCAGCAAACTGACTTATACAGATGCATGTAATGGTTCAAGGTACTGGGAGGAAGCTGGTGGTTGTGTTGTTCCAGACCACTGTTTAGCACAACATAGACCACATTGGCCAACATCATGAGATGCAGGATTACCTCAAACATTTCAAGGTATCCATTTGCGTACCTAAAATAATATTTATACCAAAGACTGATGTATTCACTTACATGAAAACATCAAGCTTATGTCTGATGGAAACTAAGAACCCTTTTTCTTTTTTTTTCTTCCACCTCCCATCCTCCCCAGCTCAATCTGCTTTTAAATTATCTACTATGAAAAATATAACAGCTAGTGCTACCTACTCAACCCCAGAAATCTGTGTGTTGTGCTTTTGTGGACAACTGACTATAAGAGAACCTGAGGTCTCATTGTGGGAAAAAAACACGGTGGTGAAAAATAATATGATCACTGATTTCTAACTAAACCATTTGAAGATGGCCACAACAGGAGCAATAACAGTGTAGCAAACTTTGCATGCTTCTTTAAGGTCATACAAAAAGTATGTTAAGGCTGCAAAGCAAATTAGTATCTCTTAAATTCTAAGGTGCAAGTAAACTACATCTCCTGAAATCCTCTGCCTCTTATTTCTTGCAGGAAATTTCCAATTTCCTAGTTTAGATGTTTCAAAACTCTCAATACGCACTGGTGACTGGTAGCTTTGACTGGTAGCTTTGCTAGTCTCACTGTACTGGTACAATGATAGGACACCCAATATATTTGTTTCCAAATCAAAAATGTCAGAAAGTATCAGGCCAGGGAGAAGTCACTGTTGGCAAAAAATACAAGATGCTGCTACCAAGTGCTGCTATACTTGTAATACCATTTGACTTTTCACTGCATGGTAAATCTACAAAAAATGCTGACTTTAGTTTACAATCAGTACAGAAACAAGAATGTTTTGAAAAATTAAATAGAATATTTCAAACCCAACGAATTTTAAACATAGTCATGATATGGTCCTGATATGTCTAATGGGAAGAAATATAAATCAAATAAAATTAATACTGAGGACTCACTATTTTATTCACAATAGCCTTTTTAAATAAGCAAAAAAGTGAAGTACTTTAATTTTAACTTTGGAATAACAAGAAAGAATTTTAATTTCTTAAATTAAAAATAGACCTTTTGCAAACACAAAAGAATAACTATGTTTCCTCTTAATTAAGCAAAGAATGTTTGCACACAAACATTTATATTTGTCAAGAGATGAGAGGAAACAGCATGATAGACATACTGCCTAATGAACTTTTGGAAGACATTAGTCAAATTTTACAAAGATAAATCCAAAAACTGTTGGAAACAAAACAGTAGACTAGAAACTGTTGCAGACTATTGAGATTTCATTTTTTATTTCAAATTATATTTTGAAAAGGAAATAACTCTAATATTAATGATTTGGTTTAAAATTTCCAAGCATCAGTATTACCTTAAAAGATATTCACACTGTATCATACTCTCCTGAAGCCACTTAGTGTCCTTCGAGTAGTGCCTGAAGAGGTCAGAGTGTTGAACCACACATATACTAACAAAACTAAATCAATTTCAGTGATCACAAGAAGGTCTTAACAGTCAGAAGGTCACTGAATAATGCACTGCTCTGTGATGCTGAAGCTTTTGCAAAAGTCCACTAAGTCCAAAAAAGACAAATCCAGTACCTTTGGAGTAACATTCACTGTTACACTGTTGTAGTAATAATATAAAATGAGGATTGCAGAAGTGAGTGGGTTTTGGTGGTTTCTTTAAAGGTTGATTAAATGCATTTAGTGCAGCTAACTCTGTGTATGTGTATTTATGCATTTACTTGTTTTCATATATATAAAAGAAAAAAGGGCTTCATCTGAAATGCTTGCTCTTCATGATGGCTCCAGTTTGTAGGTTTTGCATATCTCTGAGTGCCTTCATCAATCCAGGGTTTATTACATTTCTCTTTCTCACATGCATTTCTCCAGAACAGAACAGAGACAATGTTACAAATATAAATAGTGTAGAGAATTTTCCTAGGGAATGAGCTGCCCAGACCTGAGTTATCCCAGCTGAGGCCTGACCTGAGGCCTGTTGAAGCCCGTGGCGCAGTTAGAAATTAGATGTTAAGGTGTCACAGCAAGATAATGGGGTTTTTGAAGGTCACTGCAGAGAGTTGTTAGTAAGTATTTGTTAGCTACCTTAAAAGTAAGTTCAACAATGTGTGTTTGCATTCTTCTCTCTGCTGTGTGCCAATGAAAGAGCTATCCATTTTGTAAACTATATAGAAATGTATATAAGCTGCCATTTTACACATAACAAAGGAGAACATAGTGGTAACCATACTGGTTTGGATCTGCGTTGCTTCGACCCAACTCTCTTTAGGGAAACCCTGGTTTCAAAATAGGATATATCTCAACTAACTACAGTAGAGAGTCTGCAGAGAAAAATATTTTAGGAAAATCTAATGACTTTTGTCATCTCATTTTTACTGTCAACACCCAATTTAGGGAAATGCTATATACCTCTAAGCAGACAAGCCAATGGCACAATGCATAGCTGCTGTGCATTCTTTTTAAATTCTGGTTCCTTTTGTTTACTGTGCTTTGTTCTAAATCTTCAAACATATCTGAACATTAATATTCACACTGCTCAGAGATTTAGACAAGGTTTTGGCTGTTTGAATCAGGTTCTGTCTTACAAAGAACAGCAATTAAAATTGGAAAGGAGAATGTTTTTGATGAATGAAATCACCCATTTGACCCTTTAGCCAATATCTGTTCTGAGTGCCGAAGTAAAATCATTTCACTTTGGCCATTTAAAAGATTCAACTCTAAAGTATTTGTTAATAGATTTCTAGAAATCAGTAAAGATCTTAGGATACAAAGAAATCCTCATCCACAGATATGTACCTCTACACACAGAGCATCTGGATGATACCCTTACACTTTAAACATATGATCTTAGATGAAATTAATCTTATCTTGCATGTGTTGAAGAGTAGTTAAGTACCTAAG
This sequence comes from Illadopsis cleaveri, assembly GCA_013399915.1. NCBI lineage: Eukaryota > Metazoa > Chordata > Aves > Passeriformes > Timaliidae > Illadopsis > Illadopsis cleaveri. The sequence continues at coordinate 191,248 of VXBB01024638.1, read as the reverse complement.
TCAGATTAAAAGTCTGAAGCAAAAATTCTGAAGTAGAAGGATGTGAATAACTTGATGAATGCTTGAGCTTGAGGTACAAGCATTTCACAAAAAAACCACTTGAAAATCACATGAAGTGCAAAGGTTATGTACAAGCCTGCAACAGAGCAGGCAAACAGCCGAGATATAGTAAAATATATGAAGAATTAGACCATAACACAGAATAGTAAAAAACCCCAAACAAACAACCAATGAAATCCAGAGAACTAAAAATTTTTAAAAATTCTTTAATCTTCAGATAGAACAATAGTATTTAACAGTTAAAATGACTCCTAGGCAAAAGTATACTTGGAGGCACTTTAGGAAACTTGGCAGTTTCAGCTCAAAGCATATGAACAGGGCTAAAAAATCTGGTATTGTGCTTATATGTCTATGAGTAAGCAAGGAAGATGTGTGATAAACAGATACCTCACAGGACAAGTTGACTATAAAATAACAATAGACACGAATTGCCTTTTAAAATAGTTTTTAAAATTAAAATTGGATTGCATTTCATATTGGAAGACCATGAAGCAGAATTAAGCTAGTTCAAGAAACAATGATTTCTTGATTCTTGTTTCTTTTCCAATGGTCAAATATGGAGTGGTTTCAAATCCATACTTTATTATTCTTCTCTTCCTTAGCTTTGCAATGAGCAATAATCTCTTTCTAAATGCTTAGCTGGCTAATACAAAGCAAGCATTTGTGTCTGAACAATTTATAAAAATTTGCTAGGAAAAATGACAATCAATCCAGCTTATGGAAATTTTCACAGATTTAAACTAAACTGCAACATCTCTTAGTTTACTCAATTCTCACTTTTCCTCTAATTTCTCCCTATAAATAAAGAAAAGGACATTTTTAGAGACAGCTTCAGTATCAATTTAAACAAATAATGCTGCTTCTGTATGATATAAATACCAGACATTATGGAAAAAAAAAGAAACTATTTTTTTTTCATTATTGTGTACATTATTTTTTCTATTTAATTACACACTTTATGTATGTAATTAGCATTGTGTAAACAACTCGTGCAAAAACTACCTGGAATATGAAAGATACTGTTACATACAGTGCATTGGAAGATAAATTTTGAGTCAACTCAGCTGTTCCCTGAAGCAATTAAAGTTAAAATAAATTTGCTTAAGGATAACTATTACCTGAAGCATGAAGACCCATTTCTGAGATAGTAACTTTGGCATTTTCAAAAAGTCACAGGCATATCAGAGCATTATGGGGACTTCTCTCTGGAAATGCAGGTCAGTCTCAACTGTGATCAGTATGCTATAAATAAAAAGGGTTCAAAGCCACAGAACTCACAAGTAAAGAACAAGCAGTATGTTTTATTCCTTATCTACTGTTATACATTACTTGCAAAAAGAAAGAATTGTCTCAAGTATCAAAAACTCACAACAGACAGAAACACATATCTGACTGCATGTGACTGGAAATATATATGTAAAGTGGAATCAGTAGCCACAAAATTGCAAACATTTCTGTCCCAAATGCAGTCCTTTTCAAGCAAAGAAATTGGAACATCCTAACCCTGCAGGATCATAATCTTCAACTATATCTAGAAATCTTTCTACATGATAGTTAAGTGGTTGAGTTTATACAAACTCAAATGAGCACAGATTGAGCTAAAAAGACTAAATGCAGGTTTTCATGTAGCCTTTACTTTCCAATTTTTTTTTGGTTGTTTGTTTGTATCTGTAACATACCTGCACAGCTCTCAGAATCAGATTCTATCTGACATGAAGTTTCTAAGCAGTGAGGTATCAGCCAAAAACCCCTGCCATCATTTAATGGCAATGGTATAAAATGATGATGAAGGTAACTTCAGCTGAAGGATGGGAAATATTTAATGAAGGCTGTCTTGTGCTACCAAACATAAAAACCAAACCAGAAGGTTTTGAAGTTGTCAAACCCAGCAGGTCATGCTGCATTTTCTGATTTAGGAATTGTTAACAATTTGGACATTTCTTCCTTTTCTCACAACAAACTTTTCCACAATGATCTCTTTGATCTAGATCTTCTAGCCGAATCTAGAGTTAACACAGGATTAAAGATAGGAAGCACCAAAAAGTGTTTGTTGCCTATACATTAACTGCTGAAGTACAAGCAAGAAGACCCATGGAGTGATCAGTTCAATGGAGTGTCCTGCAGTTGGAATCAGCCATAGAATTTATTTATCATCACTCATATATTCATCCTCTCAGACTTAAAGGACTGGAGCACCTAGAACACAAAACCATTTCTCCTTCACTGAACTCCTTACAGCATGTAGATGAACATAAAAGCATAATAGGACTACCTATGGATAAAGTTCAACAGTATTTCATAGTAGCAGTACCCCTCTATGTTAATCCTTAATGCTTTTGTTTCCCCAATTCGGCAGACATGAAAGTGCTACTATCACCATAAATCAGCAGATCATCTGCAATATTCAGCACACATCAGAGAGAAATCTTTTTTCTCTCTGAGGCAAAGTCTCATACCCGGAACTTCTGCATACTGTCTCAGGACCATAGTCCATGATTCCTTGTAATTTTGGTACTGTATAGGCTAATATTTTTTCGGCACAGATCACCATAAAGTATATTATTTTATTTAATACTAAAATTTTCCTGTATTGGGAAAATAACATGCTATTTGATAAGGAGAATATCGTTCAAATCCCACTGTCATGTTACAATCTTTTGACATAGTTTCTCTTCCCTCAGATACTGATTACAGTTAGAGCAATACCTGTTTAAACACAGGGCTATACATTTTCTACTAAACATTTTTATATTAGACTTTTTGATGCCTAATATCATATCAGCCAGCAAAAAAAAAAAAAAAAGAAAAAAAAAAAGAAAAAAAAAGAAAACCATACCAAAATCCCTTTTGATTTCTTAATCTAGTCCTTTAATAGTTTTGATGCAATGTGCTAGCTTATTTGCTGTTTGAAGTGTATGAATACACTCCTGCTCTATGAGTGTTTTGTCTGCTCTCTACAATAAGGAAAACCAGGGAAAAACAGCAGGTGGTATTATTCATCCTCCACTCAGCAGCTAAACAAAGGAGCCTGAAATATTAGTGATACCTGTAAGAACTATTCACTTATTTAGATCACACTCCCATTAAGCCAATAACTTTTTGAAGATAAATAATACTTATGAAAAACTTATACAGTAAAGATGTCTTGTGGTTGAAAATACACCAATTTTATTATTGGGTTAATTTTATGTAGTTATAAGGCCTCTATATAACTTATATTTCCCTTTCCATTTCAAAAAAAAACTTTAAAAACCAAAATAACTAAGTTTCACTTATGTAAACAGCCTAAGTTTAATCCTTCACAAACATTTATTTAATTAAACTATTTGGAATCCCCAGGGTATACAGTAACTCTTTCTTAGCTTGCAGCTATGTTGTGTTGATAACATCGAGCTAGAGTGTATAGCACTTTAAAGTTTTTTATACCCTGATGAAATACTGAAGGTCATCTAATATAAGGCAGTAAATTAATGAAAAGCACAAAACATTGTTTAGATAGGAAAAGGAAGGCGTAAGAGAGAGAAATTAGACGGAGGTGATACTGCTTCAGAGAAGTTAGCTTAGCCAGAGTGGAAAACAAACAGAATGACTAAAAATGAAGAGACAGGCTACTTTAGGCACAGTATATAAGTATCAAAGGAAGAAGGAGTGGATAGGTCTTCATACTGGTTATCAAGGATAACAATGGACATAATACAGTATTGTTCCTGAAGCTACAAAGTAGCTTTTTCTTTTCCTACCAGCCCTTTCAAAGACAATCACACACCACCCCCCACCCCCCACGACATCTCCCCACCCTCTCCACTGATTTACCCACAGATAGCTTACACCCTTTTGTTCTTCTTTCAAGCCTCTTTTTTGTTCACATATTTAACCTACCTCTATGGTACTCAGTTTTGTACAGGTGGGAGAAGGAGGAGAAGGAGGAGATGGAAAAAAGTGCCCCTTTATTTATGACTAAAGTGGCTGGCATAATTTCTCATAAATCCTTTGTATGTCTCTCAACATTCATTATTAAATAAATAGAAATTTAAAATGGTTAAAAGAAATACCTTTGTTTTTTTAAAAAAATTTAATATCTTAACTCCTTGTACCCTTAGTAATTACTTAAAATTGTAGCTGTCCGGTCATACTCTGTTGTGCTTTACCTAAGTGCTGCATTTTGTGTCCATAGCTTAACAAAGATTTCAATTCTTCGTAGAACTCCTTTGTGTGAGGTACCTGAATTCTTCCATCAGTTTTAATTACAGTAATTCTGCTTTTGCGCTCAAAGATTATGCACATTGTAAATGCTCATAATGCCAGCATACTTGCTGCTTCTCTAACACAGGGAATGAAGTTCCTGGGAAAATTATGGAGATAAAATAGTGCTGAAATGTGAACTACTTAATTGTGAATAATTTCTTAACATATTTAGAGCTTGAAATCAAGTTGATTTTCACAATTACATTACAAAAGTTGTGTAATATTTTGAAGTGTATATTTTACACAGGTACTTACGTTACTCCATTTTTAAAAAAATCTCTGAATTTTTGCTATCTCCTACTAAAGCACAGTAAAAGTGCAAATGGATGCAAATTTAAGTGGCAAAATCATGTTTTAAAGCATGTGAATTTATCATTTGCATGTGAAAGACACTGGAGACCAAAAGTATCCTATAACTTGTTTCTTAGTGAGAAATGTTGCCAAATGCCTTCAGTGAGGAAATAATCGCACTTCTTAGAGCATCTGGAAACAATGAGGATGAATTGTACATTCCGCAAAGCTTTAAAGTTATACTATAATTTGATGATTTCATGTAGCATAATTTTTATGCAGTTCTGGGATACAGAATACTTATGGCAAATTATCACCTGGAAAAATGAAATTAAAATTAGATAGTTTTCATCCAAGCAAGGTGAAAAACATTTTTTAATTATTTGTCTTACTGTCATCGTAACTCCTGTTCTGCTGTGACTAAATCTCCATGAAAGTAGCTCAGGAAAATTCTATAAAATAACTTGAAAGAAAACTATGTTCAACAAATGTCACATACTAGCATTCTTGCTATTGACGTTTATTTCTGCCCATCTACATAGCAGCAGCAGATTTTCTGAAATACACAGTAAGTCTTAATGAAAGTGACTACACTAAACTCATTAATAAATGTTGCTCAGTAAAAGAGTTTGTTCACTTCTCCCAGTTTCTGCCTCAGGTCTGATGCATGCAGCTCTCCTGCAGATATACATTCAGCATTAACAGGTATTTGCTGTCGACATAATAGATAACTAAAGCATTCTTTTAGAACTGACTGAGGCAATGACAAAAGAACACTGAGAACAATTACCAAGATCAAGTTAAGAAAGCAAAATCTTCAAAAGCTTGATATCTTTTCTTTGGTGTGTCTGTAGTCCTATAAATATATTACAATGCATTAACTAAACATAAACTTCATGATTTTTTCATGTGTAAAGATCTTCTCAATGAAAACCAATTTATAGAAATGAAGCAATTTCTTAAACAGCTGTGTGACAAAACTGCATTGTGCTGGAAAGTAACCTACAAATGGTTCCAAATCTATATGTTCACTTTGGATGAGCTCAAATATAAATCTCCTAATAATGAAGAAAACAAGGGGTCAGTCTGAGATCATTTCAGCAAGCTCCCTGCCAATAATATTTCTGGGTGATGCATTCTAACTATTTTGTTTCTGTTCACACATCTTTGTGTAACTGGAGACACTCTCTTAGTCTGGAGCACATCAAAACTTTATGCCACTCAAGATACACTTCACGCCCCAAATTGCCCATTTAAAGAAAATTATAACAGCACCATATTAGGAAGACAATATGTGTAATAAGAAACTAGTGAAAGTTTCTTATGCAGAAACTAGTCATAGAAAAATTAATACGTAAAACCCTCTAAATTTCTTTTTGAATATCTAATGACAATGTACGTCAGTGTTGGAAATTAGCTAGAGTGAGAAAAGTACAAGCTGCTAAAGGTTTTGGCTTAAACTATAAGCAGAAACAGTTTACTATAATCTAAACAATCTAATCAAACAAAAGCAACCTAAACAATCTAGAAGCAGACTCTGGGAATTACCGAGAAAATGGGAGAGCCATGCAGTTGAAGAAAGAAATCAAACGGTTTCATGACATGTAGAGGAATCACACAATCTTCACATGATGTGAGAAAAACTCAGTTACTGGTTCTTCTGGATCTGGTAGAATTACCCTTCCAATATTAAGAGAATATTTCTTCTATGCTGAGAAAACAAAAAATTTGCAGTACAAAGGACTATTCAGGAAATCATGCAGAGCATTGCTAAAAGTACTGTGAAGTTTCATCTTGTCAGCATTAAGATAGATTTCCAAGAAATGAAACATACACAGTTTGTCTACATAGAAAAATATTCATTTTTCCTTCATTTAAGTGGTCAAGCTCTCATTTTATACTTGTCATACTTGAATTACACTGTTCATTTTTACTTCTTAACATCTTTTCTGTTGGGTGAAAAAGCATGTTCAAATCAAAAAGCTTCCCACAGGAAAAAAATGCAGAAATCCAAGGAGTAATTTGAAGCTGATAGTCAGTCTTGGGTCAGAAATATGTGTAGGTCTGTAAAGGGATCTATACATGTCAGCACAGCAACTACTTGGGCAATCTAGCTAAACAAAAATTTCTTAGAACTTTGGTCCATACTGTTGACTATTTCTAGCAGTAATCGTATGTGTATAGCAAATAAAAACTTAATTTTTAATTTCTCTAAATGTCATACGGCTGTTGCCTCAAATATTAATGAATTGCATATTCAAATATTAACATGCAGTTTAACCAACATAACACTGCAATTTTCACATTGTAAATACGTATCTTAATTTGTTTAAAGATGAACAATTTTAATAACAGCATAAATCAATAAAACCTACTCATTAATATAACTATAAGATATTACTACAGCAATAAGTAACATTTGTAAATAAAAAAAAATGCTACTTTTGAAGCATCTGACAATACATTTCATAAATATTTTTATGATTTTATTTTATTAATCCATCACTCTAGCTCTATGTCTTTTATCATTTTAATAATTTGGATATATTTGTAGAGTAGTTAAGCATTATGTGCCTATTCTAGCTATGTATTCTCCAATATTTTTTCTATTTGATCTTTTTTTTTCTGATATTATATTAATAAAATTCATAATCTGTGTTCCACCATTTGGAACCAAATTCCAGAAGACCATGCAGAGAACTTCAATTCCAAAATAGCTAATGTTGAATGGATGATGGATTAAAGGACAAATGAAAATAAAATCTCAGTATCTCAATGAAGATAAGCAATTTTCAGGTTCAATCCTTGTATCTCAATTAATCAGCCAGACATGCCAATGACATATTAAATAGCATTACAGTAAACATCTGAAGTACTAAATATTTTTTAAAAATTAATTACTATTGACAAAAAACTGTTCAAATACTGAAAATCTAAAATGATTCCCACTGAATGCATTCTCAGTTTTAATGGATATTGTTTATTCAGCAATGTTCTCCTGTGAGAATATTCATAAATAAAAAATAAATAAATGTTTCCAAGTATATTCCTGGATCATTGGGCAAAATTCCAAAGAGATTAACATTTGTGTGAAATACTAAAAATGTGTGAAACATGCTAATTTACTATAAAATACTTGAATAAGATATAGTAGAGAAAAAAATGACCTGCAACACCTAATTTTCCATTTTTGCATAACTAAACTCCTTCTCCTTCATTTTGTAGTTAATGGAAATAATCAGTTGATTAATCCTTGAAATAGGATTAATTTCATACCTACTTACATTTTAAATAATCATAGATTTTGTTAAAAACAGTCTACTTGAGATTATTTAGAACCCTGTCCAATTTCCCTCTGAAAGGCAACAGTGATGGGTTTTCATCACATCCCCTACAATTTGCTTATGGTGGAATCAAACAGGTAGTTCCAGTGCATTTCAGCAGAGGGCAGTGCTTACCTCACGGACTCACAAAAATCTTTCTGAATCTTATTTTCCTTTTTCACTAGGAACAGGGAGAGAAAAGTACCCAGACTCACACCACTTGGCACTCAAAATGCCAAGAAGTGTGTTCAGCCCTGTGATTATCAGCTGGGCCCTGAAGATGCTCAGAGGGCTGGAGCACTTCTCCTTTGATACCAGGCTGTGGGAGTTGGAGTTGTTCAGCCTGGAGAAAACTCAGGGGAGACCTTCCAGACCCTAAAGGGGGCTACAAGAGAGTTGAAGAGGGACTTTTTTCAAGAGAATGTAGTGACAGAACAAGGGAGAACAGTTTTGAACTCAAGAAGGAGAGGTTTGAATTAGATATTAGGAAGAAATTCTTTACTGTGAAGGTGGTGAGGCGCTGGAGCAGGTTGCCAGAGAAACGGAGGATGTCCCATCCCTGAAGTGTTCAAGGCCAGGTTGGATGGGGTTTTGAGCAACCTGGTCTACTGGAAGCTGTCCTGGCCCATGGCAGGGGTGTTGGAAGTAGATGATCTTCAAGGTCCCTTCTAAACAAGCCATTTTATGATTCTGTGGTTCTATGAATCTGAAAAATTCTGTTGAATCAGAAAAGCGACACGTCGTGTTTCACTTCCTTTCATGGCTTATTGTGAATATCTTGGAAATTGAAGTCCCAGCCAGAAGAACACCAACTGCTACACCTTTGTGATCTTCAACCAAAATACTCTTTATCTTTGCTTCCCTCTTGCTCTCCACTCAGGAGATTTGACTGCTCCTTTCATGATATGCACAGTGACAACTTGATTAGCCATCGGGGCAAGAAAATTAAATTGCCTCTCTGATATACAATACAGAAACTATATTAATCTCTGAATTAATATTTTCTGCATTCACAGTCTCTCCACACCAGTAGAATATTTCTAAAAATAAGTTTCAAGGAAAAGAAATTATTTCCAATTTTCCACACTATTGTATTACCTACTACAGAAGCAGAAATTTTCTTGGCACTGATTTTGAATTCTTTATTCTATCCGTACCCTTAGCCAGAACTAATGTGTGATAGCAGCAGCTTGAATAATTGTGGAGAAAAACACATTCTAGTATCAGAAGTGAAAAACAGGAGAGACAGTTTGTTGTTAAATTGTTGCTGACAGAGTAGCTAATTGTTTGGCTTGTGAAGAAGTACTCACCATTTAACACTGCTGTATTTCAAGGGTCAAGAAACAAAACTACCTATTTGGCACAATCAGGACCAGCTAACTACATAAACATCTCAGGAGGGAAGATGGTAGCTAGCAGACAGAACAAACTGGACTCCTTTCCTAAAGTTCTCAGATTTTGTAACCTTCTCTCCCATGTATTAACCCTAGTGGGTTTTAAGTCTTTTAACACCTGTGAGGAATGCTGACATGCAATTACACTAAAGCTTCAGTTTTGTAAAATAAAGGTTTTCTGAGTTTGTGCTGACTGAGTGCACTTCCTCACACCCTGCAAATGTGAACCAGCAGACATTCTAAAATGGCAGAAGGTAAGAGCAAATAGGGGAAAAAGTCTGGACAGCAAGGAATGCCATTGTGAAACAAACAAAATAAAAAAACTGGAAGAAAATTTTTGAAAACATTTATTAAAGTTACAATTTAAAAAATAAAATAATTGAACCAAAACAAGACAAGCAAACAGAAAACACCTATAAGTTTTACCAAAAAAAGTAAGAAGCATATTTGCTTCTGTCCCTTAATGGCTAATCACTATGGTTGGACTAGTGGAGTAATTCAGAATCTGTGTCTTTGCCAGCAGCATCACTTGTAGCAGTCTGTGGTGGGTTGACTCCCATTCCCCCCCACTGGCAGGATGGGAGAGAAACAACAAAGGAAGAAAATCTTCATGATAACGACCGTTTCTCGATAAAGACAATTTAGTAACTTAAATAAAGACAAAGGTAAAAACCAAAATAAATCATGCAAAGGAAATCAGTCACAACCTCCTGATACCCATCTGTGGGAAATGGATTTGTAGAAAATTCTCAAAGTTTACATACAGATACACACTATGTGAGCCTTCTGTCAGGCTTTGAGAATTCTCTACAAATCCATTTCCCACACCCATCCAGTCTCTGAGCAATGGCTCCAGAAAACACTCCCCACAAGTTTTACTGCTGAGCATGATGTTATATGATATGGAATATTTCTTTGGTCGGTTCAGATAGGCTTTCCTGGCTGTATTCCCTTCCAGCTTCTGGGGCACTCTCAGCCTACTCATTGAGAGGGGAAAAACAGGAAAAGAAAAGTGCTGATGGCCTACAAGCACTGTTCAGTGATAACAGACTGGTATGTTACTAATGTTGTTTTAGTCATGGACAAAAATACAACACCATGCTGGCTGCTACAAAGAAAACTAATGTAGGCTCAGCCTATACCCAGTACACAGTCCCTTGGATCACACAGCACAATTCATAACCTTGAGTCAGGTGTTTGCAAAAGAGGCCTCCTGCACTCAGAATGCAAGCAGCAAGAAATGCCTTCAAACTGTATTGTAGGATGGTGTTTCAGGAGTCCCACTTTGAAGTAGATGACTGAATATATAAGAGACCACGGTGCCAGATGCATACAGAGCAAGCCAAAAGAATTACTCAATAACCTTTGACAGGCTTCCATTAAGTACATTGTATTATGTTAACAAGGTTGTGTAAACTTGAACCCAGAATGGATTAAGAATACCCAAGCGTCATTGATGAGTGTCTTTTAAACAGAAGTGCTGGAGCCCTCCTCTTTTAACCTGAGTGACATTTAGAAAATAGGGCATCCTTTACAGAGAGAGAAGATGTAGGTATGATTTTCTAAAAGCTAGATGACCTCTCCATCCTTAATGTCCTGCTTTCTGGATAACTACCCACAATCACTATATTACTGTATTGCTAGCTTAATATATTGTAACAAGCTTAATATGTTATATATCTTCTTCAGTGGTGTTTCTGGTGCCCAAACCTTCTTTTTTAAAGCATTTCCTTCAAATTGCAAACCCACAATATTCAAATAAAGAGGACTTTATCTCAACCATTATTTCATAAAAATGCAAAGACATAATTTTGATAAAAGAAGAAATAATAAATCTTCCATGGTCTCAGGAGCTTTGGCAACAGGCCACCTCATCTCATAGAACCAATTCTTTCCTCTACTGCTTGACACATTCTTCTAGCCCCATTCTGAATATAGGCTGTGGTAGTAGAAATTTTCCTTAATGCTTTTCCTGAGTTCCCATGTACAGTGCAAGAAGCAGCACGATGCATTTCTCTCTCATTTCTCATCTCTGTTGTGTTACACTGACAGTTCTGGAGCACTTCTTGATTTTTACAAACAATCCTTAAGGGAAGTAACTTACCATTTTGTGAGAAGTAACTTTCTGGAAGTTATTTTTTTTTCTGTGCAATAACAATACAAGCAGCAGGAGGACAGTTCACCAATGCACAATAGATCTAACTATGCTTTACTGAGATTGTCTGTCAGAGAGTCAGCCTGATGGTATTAATCAACACCAAGAAAAGGACAGCAAGGTCATGCAGCTGCACTTTATCTTGACCTAGAGAGATCACCTTCAAGTAATGAAAGCAAGTTTAGTTCCTTTGCCCATGTAATTTCTGCCTTGCTGATAAGACTGTCAAAGCCCATGTCATTTATGGTTGCTACAGATGCTATTCTGAGATACTATTTTCAGTGAATCAACTGATAACTGCCAATAAACAGGCAAAAATGGGTAACAATTTTTATCTGTATGGCCTTGCACTGCAGACCGGAAAAGCACTGCACATTGAGTGAATGTGAACTGGCTTTGTCCTCATACAGTCAGTCTGATAAATGAAGCAAATCAGTAAAACAATAAATTATTTTGTTTCTGATTAGACCAAACATTGTGGTGAACTGTATTTCGAAATGGAAAAGTTTTAATAATCAAATACATGACAAACCTGATGATAGCATTGTCTTTATAGTAAAAAAGAGTAAATTCATTTGAAGCAAGGGCAGAGACAGAACAGTTTGGACATAAGATATTCTGTACACCAATAAAAAATCAAAGTGGAATGACTTACCACTTCTTCATGGGTAGCACTTTCTACATTTATACCATTAACCTAAAAACAGATATGATAGGGAGAAAATGATTTGTAATGTGAAGTTAGTTACTGAAATAAAAGCAAGTATGAAACAAATGTCTGCGGAAAAAAAGTGAATGTTTACTGACCTGGATTATTGCATCTCCTATAAATAACATTCCTGTCTGTTCAGCTGTGGGATTACAGAAGGAGTAGATTTTAATTGATAGTAGTACTGAAAAAAATGCTATATTCTCTTCCAGAAATTGGTTTAGCACACTCTTTATAATCCTTTGAAACTGATTTGGTTGTGAAAATACCAACGGCACAGCAATCAGTACTCATCCGAAGAAGGTAATAATAGATTACTAGCAATTTTAAACAAATTGAGACAGCCACTTTCCAAACATAAAGAACTTGTTTAGTATGTAATACAAATGTCAATTCTCACTAATGAATGATTTCATTAAATTATGTGGAAAATGCGATTCACAGTTTTCATTATTCTTCCACAAAAGGGAAATAGGAGTTTCTGAAATTGCTTAGCAATTTCTTTCACCCTGAACAAATTTACAGGGACTGCTGTATTTAAAGAGGTTGTGACTAGAAATTGATACAATTCTTTAACATGAAGTTTGAGTTAGTTTTGTCATTAAGATCAACATTATTTTGATCTACAATTTGCATGTTTCCTGCCTTACAGAGTTAATGGGAATAATGTCATGAAACTTCAAACAACTCTCCATAGATACAAACAATGACATTTTGAGCTCTATTCTCTAACTTTTAAAATTTTAACTTTTTTTGGAGTGGAATTTGAGGATATTTATCTCATGAAATGCATTAATTAGTTAAAAAATTAAGCCTCACAGCTTAAGGCTTAGAAGAATGCCATCAATTGTCAATGAAGACAGTGTTATGAGAAATGAAAATAGAAGTAAAAAAGAAAGAAAAAACTGCATATCAAGTATTCTTGATTTCTGCAATTTAGCTGTTGCTACTGCAAATGTATCTTTGTTATAAAATGGGACTATTTAAAAAGAAAAAATTTTCATCTTTTGGCAGATAAAAGATTATAGTTAATTTGTCAATACTTAGGAAATATATCACTATTTATTTTAAAAATCATGTTACAGGTAGCATTGGAGGTCTTTACCCCACTTATCATCCTACTTTGTATTTAAAAGTATGCAAAAAAATTGTAATAGCTAGTATAGAAAAGACACATACATACAGAAATTTAACAGAATTAAAGCAGTCCAAAATTATCACAAAGCAATCCGAAGCAGTCTATTATGGGTACATACAATGGTAGAGGTGCTGAACATTAGCTTGGGCATCTCAATATAAACTTCTAGTTGAGATGTTAGTAATACATACACCAATAGTGAAAAATGTGAACAAATCTTAACTCAGTGCTTATGTTAGGGCCATTGGGCTGTTTTAAAAAGTGGAAGCATCCTTGAATTGATGATAGAAGGAAGAGAGTGAGTTTGAAATTCCAGCTGTGGCAAAGTAGAAAAGGATGAACACAAAGAATGCATGCCTTGTCCACTGCGTCTGATTGACTCAGAAATGAGTGGAGAAATTCAAAGCATGTTTGTATCATCGAGTTGCCATGGTTTAACCTCAGTGGGAAACAATTTACCATGTAGCCACTTGCTCAACCCTCCTTTCCAACCCCATTCTTCTACCCCATGCCAGCCCCCAGGGATGGGAAGAAGCCTTGAAAAAAAAAAAAAAACAACCAAAAAACTAGTGGGTTGAGATAAGAACAGTTTAATAATTGAAGTATAATATAAAAATAATAATGGAAAGGAGACAGTGTGCCATAAAACCCAAGAGAAACAAGTGATGCACAAAACAATTCCTGATCCCCTGCTGACTGATGCCCAGCCAATTCCCCACAGTATATATTCCAAGGATGATGTTCTATGGTATGGAATATTTCTTTGCCATGGGATATTTTTTTGGCCAGTTCAGGTCACTTCTCCTCGCCATGCTTGCTTCCAGCTTCGTGTGCACCTGTCCATGGACAAAGCATGGGACAGTGCAGAATTTACAATATAGTTTAGAAATATATTAGAAATAAACTGACTGGAAAAACTATTTGTAGGCAAAAAGTCAGTCCTGTTTCTCTAAGGCATATTTTAAACCTGAAGACAAGACACGTATTGATGTTTTCATGAAATCACATTCTCTCTACATGACAAAAATATTAAGTAAAATCCTCCACGCTAAGTGAAATTTTCTCCCACTGGCAACATCCTCATATACAAAGGTGCTTATAAAAGGCTGCTCTAAAATAGTCACTATGTGTAAAACAAAGCAATAATAAAACCAAAATACTTCAAAAAGAGCTTTGGGCTACCACAGAGCATTATTCACTGAAACTTTAAATGCAACTTTTTTCAGAATCCAGTTTGTCTCTTGAAGTTTTACTTGAAATAATATTTTAGTAGAAGTGAATTGAACATGTCCAGAAAAAAGACTAAAAAGAAAATAAGTACAAAGTACTGATAAGCAAAGACATACCAGGCTGTAAAAGAACATGAGGCATGTGTTACAATAATTAGTGCTACATCACCTTTACTCTTCATCTTAATTATCTTTAAAGATGTTTAATGCTGATTAAATGCTGTACATTGATTAAATTCAAAAGTAATACTGAACAAAGGAAAGCAGGATGGAAACCTAAAAGCGCTTATGCTGAAGTATGGTATGAAAATAATCATTAAAAAACCCTAACTTCTTATTTTTGAGAATATTAGATTTGAAAATCTTTCCCAAATGTAAATGATCCATCATTCTAATCTTAAAAAAAACCTCAGACAGAGCCATGAACTACTAAAAATTCTTTTGCACTCAGTGAGAAGGGAAAAGAACCAGTAACTCTAGTTTTGCTTTTTTTACTTTTCCTATCCACTAGGGCTGAAGAAGGGCTGTATCAAATTTTCCAAAATTTCCGAGGTAGTGAAAGGGTAAATTTACTGAACAGTCTCTGGAAATACTTACTTACAACCAGTTAATTGATCTATGCACATCTCTATGCAGATTGGAGTCTGTAGATAATCTGATGTCTTTATATTTTTCAAACTGGTCACAGTACATATTTTCACACAATTTTTGTTGACTTCCTAAATCACATGAGAAACATACAAAGTACTATGTCTTATGACAAAGAATGCTGCTTAAAGCACACAGTGAGCTGCACTGACTTCATGGACTTTTCAGTCCACAAGCTTAACATTAAATTTATGCATAAGTATTGAACTGCATGAAGAAAATCTAAAGGAATAGTCAAGAAACTGGATGAAATGAAAAGACTGGAAAAATTACTATTAAGGATGCAAAAGACAACTTCAACATATCCAGATGTAATTTTCCCCTCTTCCATGAATTGGACATAACTACTCATGACTGTAAAGATACAACTGCTGAAAGCAAGACCTTTAATCTGTGATTTAAAACACAACTATATAACTCAATTATTGACAGACACTGGACCTTAAATACTAATGCTAAAAAAAACACCTGAAGAAATTTTTAAGTGATATTAGGAAATAATGTCCAAAACTTAAACACCATCCAGCTTCAACTGTCCTATATTCTAATGAGGCCTTATGTTCTAATGAGGCGATATGTTTAAAGATGGCCTTGCATTCGGTCTTCACCTTCATTAGCACAAGGAGTAATGAATTTTTGATCCATTCTGGCTTCCTTATAAACCTAAATACCTCTGTTTGCACTTAACTCATCCTTAATATTGAGCGTGCTAATTCAGTGGAATGAACCTCCAAGGCTGATGAAAGTAAGGTGAATACAGCTGTAGGGATGAAGAACATCAGCTGTGGATACAACCACGCTGTGCAGCTCAGTGCAATCTCACATCATGCCCACTAGCTTGTTCAGACTAGGCTGGTTGATGGAAGGCCAACAACCTTTCATCAACTAAAGGCTGATGAAAGGCTGACCTTTTGGTGACTGGAGTCAACACCAAAACCCAGAAATATACCCATGGTATCACATACAATTTCACATCAAACCATCTTTGTTTGGCATATAAGTGAAACTGTTAAAAGCTCTCATCAAACTGATGCCATGTCCTCCAGATGGTCCTGAATGCAGGCAGCCAGGATGTGACATTTGGACACAGTCTGTGTTTGCGGAGCACATTGTTTTAAGCCAAGAATGTTTCAGTTGATGAATGTCTGGAGTTCATTCCAGTACTGCCAAGGTATACAGCAGCAGTTCAAAATGGACTTAACATAAAACAAGATTTTTCAACACAGCAGAATGTGAGTTATGAGTCAATTTTTGTTACAGAAGGTGGGAAAATGCATTCAAAATAACATTTTATTAATTTTGGCTCTTAAGGGAGATTTTTTTTTGAAACTGGCACAATACAAACTAACTTCCATTGGGCTTTATTTAATTTTATTTACCCATCTTCATCATGCCTCATGAGCTGAACCCACTGCTCTGTTTCAACACTGCTGCTTGTCTGACTCCGCATATTGCGTGAGCTATGAGCAGAACTTGCAGCAGTACTCACATTATTGCAGAAGGTCTCAAAAATGAAAAGTTGCATCAGATTAAAACAGAATTGCTAACTGGATAATTCTGCAACACAAAACAGTACTTTATTGTTTGATGTTTAAACAACCAGCATTTCCAATATTATATGTGGTAAATCACTTGTATATAGGAGGAGGTTAGATTTCAAAATCCATTCATTTTTACAACCTCCACCACTTAGATTCCACAGACTCATAAAGAATCTTTAGTAATCAAAAATGGGAATACACAGAGAAAGATGCAAACTCATGAAAGCTTGTACACTTTAACCACACAGAGCGTCTGAAGATTCTCTGAAGTATTTTTAATTGATCTGATGGATTCACTGTACAACAAGGAAACCTGACTCACATGATTCCTTTCCAAATTCAGGACATTTTGTTACATAGCTCTAAGGATAGGACTCTACATTTATTTGACTGTAAGTCTACAGCACTATTTGCCCTAAATAAATTGTTAATATGATTATAGCACATATATATAAATATTACATACCTAGAAACTAACAGCAATTCACCAATCAATGTACAACAAATACAATGTACTATATGTTAAGCCAATTTCAAAAGGAAAACTCAAGAAAAACAACACTTTGTTTAAGTACATTAAAAAAAAACCACACCCAAACCAGTCTCAATGAGGTTTATAGAACATTACTGAGAAGTTTCAACATCAATAACTCCTTTCATAATCTGGTAGTTTATCAGCAATGTTGCTAACACTCTGAGTCAACTGATGATTAGATATATTGGTAGGAAAAAATACTGGATTTGGAAGTGAAATAATTTCCTGTCGAATAAAAATTACTCTCTGGCTAATTTTACCACTTTACTCTTGAGTTTATAACTCTACATTGCTTTTTAAAGTTTGCATTTACTTTTTCTCATTCTGTCTGTATAGTGGTTTCATGTTCACCAATTTCTGTTTCTCAAAATTAATGTAGTGGTTTGAATGTCTACCAGAATCATTTACTCTCCATTTGCTGTGAGATAGGATTAAGAGAAAAGCAAAGCAGGCTCAAACTTAAAAGGTATAAAGATAGATTTATTAACAAACTAAAGAAGAGAATAAAAAAAGAGCATAAGAATCAAAATGAAACCTTCAAAACACTTCTCCTCCCCCCACAACCGTTCACTTTCCCATTGACAACATAAAGAGACAAAACCTGTGATTTTCAGTCAGTTTCACCACTTTAAAATAATCTTTCATCAGTTCTTAGGGAGAGGAGCCTCTCTTAGAACTTCCATGAAGACATCGCCACAAGAAAACAGTTCTCTGGTGGCTCCCATGTCATGAATCT
Organism: Illadopsis cleaveri; assembly: GCA_013399915.1. NCBI lineage: Eukaryota > Metazoa > Chordata > Aves > Passeriformes > Timaliidae > Illadopsis > Illadopsis cleaveri. The sequence continues at coordinate 173,244 of VXBB01024638.1, read as the reverse complement.
GCAGCTGTCTGGAAAACTCTGCAAACTGTGCAGTCCCTCCCATTTGGCAGCTTTCCCACTAGCTGTGCTCATGGGCCATATCAACTTATTTAGGGTACAGTTTAAGGATGACTGTTCTAATATAAACCAAAGATTTTCTTCAGCTATCTCTAAAACAATCTTCATCTCAAGAAACAGAGGTCTCCTTTTTTCTTCTTCCCTGGGGCAGAAAGTGTCTCTTTATCTATCTTCCTCTGTTCAAAATTCTCCATTGGATCACAGTTATATCAGTCCACAGTTAACACTAGAACTTTGCATCCCCCTAAAAAGCATTCTATAAGTTACAGGGATATTTTAGTCCATTCTTCATGGCCTCACAAGAGAAGTCCAGCCTAAATTAGGCAACTCCTCAATCCTTTCTCCCAACATAGGACTTTTACTCTCTCTTCACTGACTTCCGTCTCTCTGGCTCAATCACTCTGTCTTTCTAGAGAAGGGTTAGTGCTGTGTAAGTTCCATCTGTCAAGCAAAGAGCTAACATCTTGCCTGGGCCTGTAGATGGTTATGATCTTGGTTATGATGGTTAGATCTCTGCCATGCAGTGGCCGCTCTGGCTACACGGCTGTTGGATTTCAAAGCTGTGATGATGGGGAAAGGCTCAGGAATGGTGGCCAGGATATCAGTAGCCAGGCTGATGGATGCCTCCCCCCACTCCTTGGTCTCATGGGGTAGGCCCAGCCCAACCCAGGCTCAGAGCTGCTCTCAGGAGCCAGGGGGACATCTCCCTCAGCCCTGCCAGCGGCAGGGTAGGCTTTAAAGTCAACTAGATGTTAGTGGGTGCGGCATCCCCTTCCCCTGCCAGCAGCTGATGGGGCCCAGGGGCCTGGCCAAGATGGTGGAGCAGCAAGGCCTGGCCCGGTCCGCTCCACAGAGAGGCTGCTGGGGCCTGATTGTTACCTGCTCCTCAGGCTGAAAGGAAAAGGGCCTCTTCCTGCCATTTCTCCTATTTTTAACCCTGTGTGTTTGCAAAGGCGTGTCACCTTTATAATGGCTATATTAGCTGTCAATTTTCATGCCCAGTCACTGATCGGTTTTGCTATAACTTCCTCAGAAGAATCATTTCCTTGCTAAACCACCACAGTCTGGCACAGAACTTTTTTCCCTCTGCAATTACCTTTGGCAAAAGCTTTGGAGATAGGAAAAAAAATGTAACCTTTGCTACAATGGAAGACGAAATCAATAGAAAAAATGTAAAAAGGCCAAACTTGGTGATGAGTCACTGGAATTAGCAAAACTTGCTCTAATACTGTTGAGGAGGACGTGCTCGAGAAAAACTCAGGATATTTTTATGTGATATAAATATGTGATTTGCAATACATTGGACATCCGTTTCCAGCACTGAGTGACCAATTAATCTTGTATTTCAGAAATGTAATGTTATGCTCTTGAACTGAGTTTCTGCGTATGCTTCAGTGAACTTGTTCAGGAAAGAAGAGTGATCTAGAATAACTTAATTTGAAATTTATAAACATAGTGATCACAGCTGAGAGAGAGGTCAAAAGTATAAGAACAGTATTTATAAGCACTGCTGCTACGGATGTGCTTCTGTGGAATAATGAAATGAAATCCTATTGAAATATTCATCCTATTTCAAAAACTGAAGCACAAATGCTGTCAGCTGATGCTTAGGTCAGTACCAACAAAATCACTCATCTGATGTTTGAAAAAATTAAATAGTACAAAAATAGGCAACTAATTACTTTATTTAGATAGAACAAAGGTTATAGATATCTATAAAAGAAGCAACTGTTTTACTCTATTATGCTTCTACCTTTGGAACTAAAAAATAATACTATATCCAAACAAAGTAAGGTTGTAAACATGATTTAATAATGTTGTCATGTAAGACGCATTAAATTTCATGAAAAGTATCATAAAATATCAACCATTTGAGAAAATTAGCTCTTTAGTTATTAAGAAGAATTTTACTCATATATGTTCAGGCATTTTATTCAAGTACAGAAAACATAAAATGCCTGATAAGAAATTGTTGGTTTTTTATCAGGTAAATTATTTATTTTCTAATGTTACTGCACAATAAAACCTTTTTTGTTTTTTAAAGTTCAGTGTATTTTCTTGAAGCAGCAACAAATCTCACTGCTTAACTAAAAGCCACTCTTAAAGCCAGCCAACCAGTTTCACTGTTATTAGTACCTTGTGTAAGTCCATTGGTGATTTATCTACATTATGAATACACAGATTTTCAGTCCAAAACTTAGTTTTAAATAAATCTGTACCAGTCTCATCTCACTGTCAGGTATAACACTTCCTCTCATTATACTAAACTTTTTGCAGATAGTCTTTTATATGTAAATACATCTGTATCTCGTTATGCGTATCTGTGTATCAATATAGATATATAAATGGAGAGGGAATGCACATATTTGCAGAACACTTCTTATTTTCCCTTAAATAATATTATCAGATTGTTTTCTCTTGCATTAAAACACTAGAATCTAAAACCAGAAATATGGCCTCAATGTCACCTGTGAGATAAATTTAGACAAGTTCTTTTATTTAATTTCCAGTTATATATGATACTAGAAGAGTAACACTGTGAATAGATCTGAGAAAGATGTTCTGAGAAGTGATTTTCAAAGTTGAAGTGAAAAGCTGAAGTGAATTTGAAGTGAAAGCTGACCCTATAAAAGTTGTTGTTGCAGTTGTTACTCTAAAAATAAATATAGATAAAGAAAAACTACTCACAATGTACAAAACTCTGAATGTAAGTATTCTATATACAAACTCACTACTAACCTTGGTTGAAAGTACTATGCCCTAAGAGAGCAGGACATAGCTTTCCTTGTTGGTGATTAATTTCCTGAATTACTTCCCTTTGACCTGAATGCTTATATTAATTTATTATTATTATTGTTTTCATGCACAATTTCTTGGTATTGTTTATTATACTGTGTATTTAAGGAACATATCACTGCTCCATATAAAGTAACACAATTAATATAAAAACACCATCCTTTCCTCACTGCAGAAACACTATTATAAAAAGAAATGTAAGTACTGTACACAGGAAACTTGAAGCAGTGTTTCGTAGGATACAGACATAGAAAATCCATTCAATATTCACTAAGTATCAGATGAAATCAGGTATTCATTTCAGGTAAAAAAGAGACCCCCTGAAGAAAATGCAGAGGAGAAAAATCAGCACAGGCTGCGACATAGTAAAGCATGAGTCTAAACATGGTGTCAAGCAAATGTACTTAATTTCCAAAGCAGGAAAAGAGCCTAATGAGTTCAAAAGATCATGTCAGTGGCTTTGAGACCTTTAAAGAGCAGGACATGCACTGAGGATCACAGTCTTTGTCTTTTTTTGAAGGAAAGGTTACATGAAATGGGTAGATTTATACTAGGGAAGAGAGGAAACACATAGAAGATGTGGAAGACAAAAAATCTTAATATATGTAAAAGAATGCTTCAGAAAATAAAAGAACAAAATTATCCCCATGCCCACATCCACCAGAGAAGAGAAAATGACTTCGGTTTTGATCATCTAAGATCCTTAGTTCATGTTGCAAGGCACTGCCCACCCATATGAAACTTTTCCTCACTGAACAGCCCCTCTGTTTTCCAGACCAGTTCTCCAACTTGCCAAATTCAGTTTTAGGTCTGAAAAGGTCTCCCAAAGGTTCCCTTTGCTAGATAAATGTCAATGTAATACTTAAATGGGATAGATTATACTGACTTCGATGTTGTGTTATCTTCACCATAATGATCACTACAAATCTCTCTCTGGAGACACCTAGGCACAATTAGTCATACCATATAGCAGTGAATTACTGTGTGAGGGAAAAAAAAATGGTTTGTACTTTTTCTATCCTCTGCATTATAAAGTTAAGTACATCAATATATTTCCTTCGTCATACTTTCCTCATGTTTTTGCAAGTGACTTAAAACATTTTGGCTGTAAGACAACGGTCTTCATGAAGCAAAAATGGATTCCTGAAAGTATTAATAACTACAGTACTATATAAGTAAATAGCATAAGTTACCTGCTTGGTCTTTGAATATTTTTGATATGACGACAGGCACTTTGTGCTCAGCACCACCCTGTAAGAGAGACATATTAACCATGAGATCTCAAGACTGAAGTGCTCATACTGAAATTTAAAAGAAGAAAAGAGATGTTATCCATACCTTTATGCTTAAGCCCAAGCCACCAACTGGTTGTCTACGAAGTGTAACAGTTCTGTGCTTTAAAAAATTGCAGAAAAAATAAATTTAGGTGAAAATACAATATCTGAATGAGCATAAAAGATGCTCCTAGGCTCTCATTTACTCAAAAAAAATTCTTAAAGGTAGTCTAGAATCTGAGTGATCAGTTCTGAAGTGTCATTCCACATTGATTTATAGGCACTTAATTTATCACAGAGAGCAGAACCTGTAAGTTGTGTATTTAGACTTTAGTATGCTTTTTTATCTCTGAAGTGATATTCTTCCTGAACAGAAATTTGTACATAATTTTCCTTTGACAAGTGAAAACTATATGAAGAGCTCAGATGTATACATTTTCATAGCTATTCTGTATGCATAATTGTTCTAATTTTTCAACCAAAAATACCAATGTTTTCTAGTCTACATCTTCAGATCTCTATGCAGTTTTTTGCAGCATATGCTGAAAAAACTTAGTGATAGTCTGCTTGAAAGGTTTAATTTTTTTCATTTCAGATTTAAGTGCATAAAGAAGATAAATCTTTATCAATATTTTTCTAGAGAAACTTATCATATGTTTAACAGTATGCTGAACTTGACATTTCAATAATGTGTAACTCGTGGTGCCTGACAGCATAATAATAGCACTTCATCTGTTGACAATAATTATACAGTCAATGGGAAGTTTTTTGGAACATGCTGAACAGTAGTGGATAGAATGCCATCTTTACAGCAATTCCTGAACATATAAGATAATTTTTTTTTTTCTTTTTCTGTACACTAGAAATTGTATATAAAATTACTCCTATATGTATACTTGCTGTCTGGGTGTTTTACAAATTCACTGATTCAGATAAATATAAATTTTTATTTCAGTAGTCAAGACCATAATCTTATAATAACAAGTTATTTTAAAATATATAGCTTTTTTTTTTTTGTAACACTCATCATGCTAGACATATGTTCATATTGACTCAGGGGAAAGTGAAACAAAATAAATCTGGAATTTCAGTCTCATTTTAGTTAGATCAAAATAATCCATATGGTAAAAAAAAAATTAAAATAATTTCATACATTTTCAAAATTGCTTCTGTTCCCATGAATACTGTACTACATTAGTCTATGTTAAAAATGGAAAACTGCTGCATTATGAACACGGTACCTGACATATCAAAAATTCACATGATTCAATTTCAGCTGAAAAAATTCAGTTTCTTTGAAATTTGTGCTAATGCAGATTTTTTCATAGGCTTTTTCTTCCTTTGGAACTGCATCAAAACTTCTGATCAAATTTATCACACTTGCTGACAAATTCCAGATCTGATCTAAATCAGAATACATTCCTAACTTTGAATTCAGTGACTCATTCTCAAGAGCTGTTTTCCAGGAACTAATGGCTGTCTGCTTACTTAATTCTTCTTTTACTCCACCTATACTTACACCTTGAAAAGATATTATCCTAATATATCCCATCATGAGGAGACAGCAGAATAAATATTTCCACATTTGCTTTAGCATGATCATACAACAAACAGAAAGCTGCTGCGTCGATAGCTTTAATTGTTTTATAAAAAAGACTAGTAAGGTACTACTTATTGGCATCTTATACTTTCAAATGGAGCTAACATGCATTTTTATATGATTGATAGGTAGCCCTATGAAGTAAACTACTTGCATAACATTGACATAATCTTGATATTTCTATTTTAATAGTTCACAGCATTGCTTATTACAGATATTCAAATACTTCTATTAAAAGAAGATATAAACTCCTACTAAAATGATTCCTACATAACATCTTAGTAAAGACTACTTTTAAAAAATGCAAAACCTGTCTTCTTTTCAAGACGTTCAAATTGCAAAGTAAAATGCTAAAAGCTGAGCATGATTAAGTACCATGATCAAGATCATTTACACAAATTTATTTAAATTCTATGATCATATATAATTTGCTGTGACTAGAAAAGCACAACTTTCTTGCCCTGTTTGGCTTTTCTAAGGAAACAGTAACAGCTGCTGTCAGAAAAAGAACAGTTGGCTCAGTAGACTTTAGATCTGAATCAGTCCTGAATTTGTTATGCAAGGACAAAATTTCATGACTATGAAATTTGGACTAAAACCTACAGTAGCTTTGCAAATAACTACAAAAGAAAATTCTACTCCAAAACATCTTGCCAAAACTGAACTTCAATATTTGTGGGGACATAAACAAACCTATCTTTTTGTGACATTAATGTCATGCACATATGCAGCTGAAAACAGAATGTTTATGTCTCAGTCAAACATACAAACAACTTATTTCACTTTTTGGTTGCCTGCAGGCAAGATATAATTTTTCTTTCCAGATGAATTTATTTATGGTTTTAGAGTGAAGTGAGACAGACATTTCTATCAGTGTTAAAAAATAAAAAATACAGTGCTATAGTTTACTGTGCAATTTTTATTTCATTATAGGCAATGAAAACCCTTTAGACAGTCTTACTAATTATCAATCTGAACACCAAAGCTGAAATAAATTTTTAAAATTAAACTTTTTGATTTTAACTAGCATTGTGTTTTATTTTGTTTTGTTCAATAGTATCTACAGTTTCTTGAAACTCTTTGTTCTCATGGGTTCCAAAGTACTTGATGTAAACTCTATAACAATCACTTATTACAGGTGTGCTACCAAGCAGAAGCAATTATGTACCCCCCAATGGCAAAACGGCCTGTTTTGTTTCCTGTTTCTAGGAGATTAGAAGACAAAGTAGTACCCCACATAAAACTTCAGGATGCATTTGAATAGACAATAAGTAATAAAGTAAGACAGTAAGTAATAAAACTGAAATTGGCAGGGTACCAATATGAAATATTCCTATCTTTTTGAGACCTTTTATTGTTGCAAGCTGTCAACTGGTGAGGCAGAAAATTTCAGGAACTCCAAGAATGATGCCAGACAGGCAATATATTGAAAAGCAGATACAACAGAAAATTTTAATCATGTAAGACGTAGACACCATTCAAATGAATACTGTGTCAACAACTGTATAGAGAAGAGACTACTTGGTAACAGGTGCAGTGCTTCTTATAACAGCTAAAATGAAAAATATAGCTCAAAAAAATTCTATCCTTTTATTAGTTGCAAGCTGAATGACACACTCAAATGTAATGGGGAGAACTATATGGTCAAATATCTGTCTTTTAGGTATGAGATAGCTCTACACTACTAGATTCTGTTAAAAAACTGAATAACTTAATAGAAAAGTTTACCTCTGGGAAGGTATTTTATGTCTTGGTATTTGCCCATATGAAACGGTATGACTGGAGCTTAATGGGCACCATGAAAAGGTAATTGCAGTGCTTATTTCTGTTGCTGTGTTTTAGAAGATTTTATATCCACCTGCCAATGCCTACCTAAAATGTCATTATTACCATTATAACCATTATTGTTAACACCCAGGACTGGTACTTATGGTAAAGGATCTCTCATTAGCAAAAAGTATTCTATTTATTTATCTATCTATCTATCTATCTATCTATCTTAGTAATGTACTATGGGGGTTTAAGAAAGTGATTCTGCTTGAAGCACTCCAAAATCATTGATATAAGGAGAAGTTTTTGAAAAAAGACTCTATATGTACAATGTTTTCCTTTTCTGTTCCAGTCTGCATGAGAATATTAGTGAATACATATATTATTTCCAAGCATCAAACTGAAGTACATAGCAGAAAAGGCTAGAGCACTTGACACACACCATATTCTTCAGGTTTTGTAGAAGCTGTTCTAAGAAACAAGCCCATTCACAATGGCTAGGACAGGTTGGTAAGAAGACAGTTTGTCCTGGTTGCACTTGGGATAGAGTTAGCTTTCTTTTTAGAACTTAACATACCAGCTATATATTCCTTTTCTTAGCAACCCTTGATGGTACCACATGGAATTTATGAGATAGGAAATGACTGAAGAAACAGATCTTGTAAGAATGTGAGATCCAGTAAAATGTATAAAAGGCAGACATCCTGCTGGTTGTCACATATCCCAAAAGAAGAAAAGAGGGTATGTTGAAATTCTTCAGGAAATTTTCTCCTCAAGATGGGAGTTCCCATGATGAGGGTTTTCTCAGCTCACACCCTCCACCTCTCCACACCTTGAGCTTCCTCAGCAAGTTGTTCAATACATATTTAGCATATTGCCAAATAGGTATTTCCACTTCCGCTCATACAACCCTCACTTCTCACTCACTGGCAGCAAAATTCCACCTACCCAGTGGCTGCAGGTTGCCGTGGGCCTGCTGGGTGACTGTGCCAGGACGTCTACCCCCTTCCTCTCTACCACAGAGGGCTGGAGCATATAGAAGAGATAACCCACTACACTTATGTCTGTTAGTTTTTTGTCTGTTAAATACATAATCCATTCTATAACAGACCGAATCAGCCTTTAATAAAGAACTTGCAAACAAGAGTGGGTATTGAAGTGCTGGCCTCCTCAATAAAGCTACTGCCTGCTGCCAGAGACCTGGACAAAAGGCAAGGACTTATCTAAACCCCCACATCCATTTGTAACACTGACTTTCCTTGTAGAAATATGGATTTAAAAGTACTGTAGGGGCTACTCTTGCCAAAATTATTTCTAGATGGAATTCAAAAGAAACACCATACTAAGGAGAGCGTGTATGTGCAGCATGCTAACAAGAGATGGTGCTGGATTATGGTTAACCACTAAGTCTAACAATATAGGCATCTACACGACAAGGCTAGAACCATACAGCCTTATGATATTATGATATATATTATATATCATACAGCACACCAGATGAACTGCAATACCAACACCTAGGACTGGAACAGAGATTCCTTCTATTAGTATACGGCAGTCAGGTTCAAAGAATACTTGACTATAAGCCAGAAAGCACTGAATTTTGATTGCTGCTTCCTTACTTACTGCTGTTACTACTTACATATGACCTGAGTATACATAAATCTTAAAAATGAGTGCAGCATGAGGGAAATGTAAATGTCATACAGTTAGCCACAGTCTGACTGAACATGCCATGTCTCTATTTCCACAAGTCCTTAATACTCCCCTCTCAGAGAGCTGTAACCATAAGCATCTTATAATTAATGAGGTAAACAACCAAAAATGCCTTGAAAAATAATGAAGCAGCTTTTCTTTAAAACTACACTGGGAGGGGGAGGGGTCTGACTTAACAAACTTTACTATAAGTAGGATTTGCTATACTGTTGGTTAATAATGTCTGGTTTCCAGGAAAAAGCTTTTTTTCATGGGTATCTGTATAAACTTTAGTTGCAAGTCTGGATAATCTTTAATAGCCTTCTAAATTCTTAGAAAGAGTTGAATTGTTTAAAATGACAATGTAACTCATTATGTGGAAAAAATTATTGAGACGATGTAAATGTAAGTCAAGAAAACTTCAAGAAAGAGATGGAAATACATAAATTAGTCCTCTGTGGTAACATGATGCTTTGTTCTCCATTTCCATGAAGTGAAGGCAAGATGTAATAAGGAACAGGTAAACAAAAATCAAAATATTATTTTGAATGGGAGAGTTTTGAAACTTAACTTCTTGCACTGCACTGGTTCTCACCTTTTCCTGAAAGGACAGGAAGGATGCAGTAAAAATTGACTGAAGCATGTTGGTTGCTGTTCAGCTTGGTGTAAAATCAAAAGCAGATCTTTCCATGTGCTAAAAAAGACCTGGGACATCTGAAGATTAAATACAGTAACATTTTTATCAGTTTATATTATTATCTTATTATAAATGTTACATTACCTCATTACCATAGATAAATGTTGGTGGGGTTTTTTGTTTGTGTAGGATTTTTTGTGGGCTATTTGGGCTCTTTTGAGGGGAAAGTGGATTTTTTGGCGAGTTTCTGTGGAGTTTTATGGACGAAATTGAAGTCATTCATTTTATTTACAAAGCTAGCTAAGCTAAAGGGAGGATTATACTACAAAAAACCAAAAGCAAAACAACAAAAAACCCTCAACAATTGTTCTCACAAGTGTACAAAGACAAAGCATTGGAGGCAATAGTCACAACTTGCAACAAAGGAAATTCCAACTGAGCATAACAATATGAAAGAACTTCACATGGTCAAGCATCAAGAGCTGCCCAGAGAGCTGGAGATATTCTAAACAAGAATGGAAACAAAGTCCTCAGCAACTTGGAAGCTATCATCACTTTCAGCAGTGGGTAGAATTAGATAACCTCAAGAGGTCCCTTTTCAAAATAAATTTTACATGATCTGTTCTAGTTCGGATGACTGACAAAGCCCATGGTGTTTTATTCCTCTGAGGGAAGGAATCATATTAATGTGTCTGAATGAAACACAGTCTCAGTATGAGTTCAGAATAATCCTCAGGTGCTCCTCCACTGAGTTGTCAAACACTCAGTTTGGGACAAGAGCTTTTTTGGCAAGTGGTGTGAAAAGACTCCAGACTCTTCTCAGATACAAATTACATCAATGCTGATCATCTACAAATATGGACTTCCAGAGTTACTAATAACATATATATGGGGCCTGTGTCAAGATATGATAATACTTTTTCCATTAAAAATTAGCTGATTACTTTCAATTCAAAAGACATCCTGTAACAACAAATTATAGCTGCCAGAATGCAGCTTTTCTCTGAGTAACGCCAATCTGCATTCAACTTTGCACAGTATTTCACAGGTTGACTATAGTGAAGATGAACAACAGAGGTTGAATCCATCAATATCCCAAATATTGATACTGGAAAGCCTCATGCTTTCCATCACAATCAGTTTGCTCCTGTTAAAAGTTTTAAACTGCTACAAGGCCTCTCACAATGTCTAAGCTACAATTTACTAGTCCTGACATTGTCATAGCTTGAAGTGTAGTAGATTTATTGAAATTTCAATTAAAGGACACACATATTAATGTATATGTGTGGCTTATCAAAGTTGTGATGCCTTTCTTTTATCTTGTTGGTATGGGTACTCACCTTTAGCTGGACTCTTTCCACATTTAAGGAAGATTTTTTTTTCAGGGATATTCAAAGTGTCCTTTGCATTCTTCTGTTCTATTTATCAGCCTTTCTTTTAAGCTACTTATTCTTTCTATCTTTAATAATAAAGGTTTTTTGTCATGCTGAGAAATACTCATATTTATTTTGTGATGCAAACTTCTATCTGTTCTCAGAGTGGCAGTAAGACAAGCATATGATCTGTCACAATAAAGTTCCTAAGGAATTATTTGATAGCTATCTTCTAAGTATCTAGGTCAGCTTTCCAGAGCATGGAAAACAAATAACAAACGGTTAAATAATGTATTTTCTCCATACAAGTGATCTTAGTTTCAAAAGGAAGAATCTTAATAATTCACTTGATGCTTCAAAAAAGATAGCAATTGTTCATTATTAGCTTTTTTTTTTTTTTTTTTT
>VXBB01024638.1:144118-161616 GCA_013399915.1 Illadopsis cleaveri | reverse complement strand
TTTTTTTTTAAGTTTTTTTTTTTTTTTTTTTTAAGTTTGTCTGAAATACCACACCAGCAATGGTAGAAAAGTCACTGGGCAAATTGCAATATTAGCAGTTCTTGAGACAGAAATTTCCTTGGGTTAAAAAAAAACCTTAGTTTTTTTGCAGATCTGTTCCCTAGAGATTTTCTAAAATAACATTCTTCTGTGTCCTTATTAGCATCTGAGTTACAAAGGAAAACCCATAGAAATCTCATCAGGGATTTAAACAGTATAGTCAGACACTGTTTCTACTTTTTTAATCAACAAAACAACTAATCTTGATGTTTTTCTTCCTTATTCACCTACTTTGCTTCATTCTAAAACATAGCTTATGAGGCTGGAACATTGAGTATCCAGCATGCAAATGTTTTTGTTATACTAATTCTGTTAGACTCAAATAAGCCTCTGAGGAGTCCTCTTCCAATCAAGATGCCATTCGCCTGCATTCAAAACTTCTTTGCCTGACCCCTGACCAATTCAGAGATAATTCAGCTCCATGAGAACCAATTTTGATAAAAAGACCAGATAGATTTCTGTTCTTTTTCTTACAAAAGTAAAATACAAAATAAAAGAAAGAAAATGCTTATGAAAAGAGGAGAGGCATAAAACTGTGGACAGTCAACAGGAGAAGGATGAAAACCAAAGAATATTAAGGATGAGGTACCGTATGTAAGAAATTAATTTTAGCAGTTGAAGTGAGAAAGAGTTAAAGTACAATAGTACCTTGATGAAGTATAAAGTTTAAAAATTAATGCCTTCCTGTTTTTCCTTTAACTAAAATTGATCTCTCCCTGTCTGTCATACAATTAACTTATTTCTGTGAGTGTTATTAAACTTTAAATCTGGAGGGAAAAGTACCTTCTGATAAAAATACTTGGCAGATAGGGAAAACTGTCTATTTACTTTCAATTCACCATTTCTGTCAATACCTTTGTGCTTGGATTCTATGAATGTGCACCAATTCAGAGAATCGCAGAATGAGTCACAGAATGAATTTGGAAGGAATGACAGAGAGTCATCTGGTCCAACGTCTCTGCTCATGCAGGATCAACCTAGAGCACATGGCACAGGATTGTGTCTAGACTGTTTTTGAATATCCCCAGTGAAGGAGACTCCACAACCTCTCTGGGCAATCTGTTCCACTGCTCAGAACTGTGAGGGACAGTGTCAAAAGCCTTACTGAAGCTGAAGTTCAGCTGTTTTCATGCAGGTAGCTGTTTCATCACAGACGACACCACCACCACTGTGACTCTGATGCATCTATACATTCTCCTCCATCCTTAAAATCTGAACACCCCAAACGTAACACCAAGTCATGAAGACTTGCTTAGAACACTAGAATTTGCTAAGTCTGAAGATCTGAAATGTGACCTGATGGAATGATTGCATGTTTAGCACATAAATAAAAATTATACAAATATTTATAAATAGTTATATACAATTATGAATGTAAGATTATATAAAAACGCACTGCAAAATATTACTTCCCTAATTAGCTCCAAATCCAGAATGATTTTAGAGATACTTATAAGCAGCTTGTCTACTGTGAACAAATTGAATACCAAAAAAAAGCAGCTAATTTTACATTATTTTTTTCTATATACACCTTGAATTTCAAAATTCAAGGTGTATACAGAGAAACAAGTTTTTCTCTCATTACTCTCTCATCCAAGTCCAAGACTGAAAGAAGAAGTGAAATGGGCTAAACTGTCATTAAATTACAGTAAGCCAGGTATAAAATTTCTCATCAAAGGTGAAGCTTTCTCAATGCTTAAAAGTAGCACTTAAATGAATGGTAGATCACAAAATATGAAACAGGAATAGACCTAGATAATGGTAGTAAAAGGTACTTTATAGTGAGAGTCTTTTATCCTTGGGTGTAATCTCTATTGCTGAAAGTCCAACTCATCACAGTAGCTCTAGTGATCACGGATGTCTTTGCCAGTCCTCAGTGTGGCATTCAGAACTACTCCAGACTAGCAGAGCTAAACATGCACAGCTGCAAATCCCATCCTCGGTGTTCCTCAGGATTAATGAACCTGTCAGTAAAAGGGAGTCTGGAAGCAAATGCATCCCACAAATGCTGTCCTGTGTAAGCGGCTGGAGAAAAAAGCATTACCACAAGCAGAAACAGAACTTTTGTTTTCAATAGTTTCCATGCAAATATCCCACCTAAGAGGAAAAGTCATTGTACACCCAGTTTTTTTCTCCTCCCATGCATTTGAGGTGAGTACAAAAAGAAGTCAAAAGTTATTTCTATTTTTGTTGCAAATGGACTACTTTGATGAATGTCCACGTATAAAATAAAGATTAACTACAAGTACCTGAGAATGAAAAAGTACAGAGAAAGGAGAATAAATCAGTAAGGAAATGTGATCATTTATGACCGCTATAGCATTGACTTTCAGGTTACAATTTTCCATTAATATTTTGAATCATACAGAACAGGGATGAAAAGTATTCTCCTTAACCACTTGAAATATAAAGCATTTATCTCTGCAATTTCTGTCATGTAACTGTAATTGTAAAACTTACCAAACTCAGGGCTAGAGAACTACCAGCTATTTCAGCCTGATTTCAAATTCTGCTTTTGAGTTCCTATGTACTAGAAATTTATATGTGGTAAAAAACCCCAGTGTTTATCTCCATGTTACACTCAATTTGCGTTCATACTAAATGTTAGTTGTCCAGAAGTTTTTATTTGATTCAAAGTATAATGCAGAAAAAGTGAATATGGCCATGAAGACAGTCCAATCCATTTTTCCCATTAGAGTTCAACAACAGAATTCTGTGAGGACTGCAGATAACACTTTCAGAAAGGGACCTTGGGGAGATCTTGTCAGGTACACACAGAAAAAGATCAGACACTTAATATTTAGTTTTCAGAGTCTTCAGTAAGAAAACTTAGGGGAAATAAGGATAATGTTTATATTTTCCAAGAAAGGGCAGCTCGTCAGGACTGCTCACTCTTATTTCTCAATAGTATGAGGTAGGAGAAATCCCTTCTGAATGGGTGTCCATACCTAGAGCCAATACTTTGCAACTCTAACCTAAATTACCATCTGAATAATACTTGAAATTCACTTACTTTTGCACATTAACATTACATCTACAACCAAGAAGAAACTGTCTTTCTTTGCCACAGTCCTGGGAAGCACTTCTTTCTAGGCATTACTGTGATCACTACTGGTGATGAAATACAACCTAGGAACTTGGACTCATTTTGTATGCAGTGGCTGCATATCCCAGCTATGCCTCATCTGCAAGGTCTATTACTTTCCAGAATTTATTTCAAAATTCAATTCCTTAAATATTAGCAAAGCTTGTCTCCCTATCCTTCCATCAGGAAATATGATTTAGGGTACTCATAAAACATAGGAGTAAAAGGCATCAAAATCAACCCAAAACTTGATATTAAAAGGAAGAGGCAGACTTGGGTTGTTCAGGGTGGGGTTTTGTACCGCTTTAGGCTGGAGTTTGAGAATGTTGGGTGAGGGGTGTCCTGCTATATTTTGGGCGTTGATCAACACATATACAGATTTGATACACTATTTTCTCAGATGCAACTAGCTTGTGTTGATTCAATCAAGAAGTAACCTAGGACTATGTAGGATAGGATTTTGATTCTTTTTCTATGAGATTCATACACAAGACATTTAAACACCACTGAGTCCATAGCAGTCATGTATAATTATACGCACAGACACTACACACTGAAGCCTCATTATATTTTACGATGACTCTTGCAACTAGTTTGCATACAACTTATCAGCATTAACAGCAATGCCAGGTAAAAAAAACCAAAACAAAACTGTATTTTTTCATGCTTCTCAGTGAAGCAGAAAGTACATGCAAAGCTGATGAATGAGGCTTATACTTATCTCAGCAAACCAACCAGAAGTGGACATGCCTGTCACCAATCAAACTTTTAAAACATTTTAAAGAACAAGTCATGTTTCACAGAATTCCATGGAAAAGTACATAATGTTTTGAATTGCTAAAAGCTATTTCAAATTATTTTATGTGTGACATTAAACAATTTCTACAAATACTGCAGCAGGAATGAAATATTTACATATTATAAAGGCAGACTCTCTAACATACTCAGATATACACACACAGACACCCATTATATGCTTTTTTGCTTCTAATCCTTAGCACAGTATCACAAACCCACTAGATGTCCCCAAGTGCCAGATTTTAAGTTCACATGACACATGCAATACAGAAAGCAGACAGAAACACTCTCCCTTGGTCCCCTCTGAGGAGGCTGCCATGAACTGTGCACTCTAAGAAACACCAGCAAAGTTCATGAAATTTATTTTACTCAGTTAAATTAAGTATATGTATTCCAAATTCAAGAATACTGTTTCACTATTTATATGAGGAAATGAAATACATTACTTAGAGATGTTGATAATCTAGACACCCTTGCAATACCACTTATGCAAAATACCACCAGTTTATCTAGTGACATTACCAAAAGGTCACACAGAAGATTCCTCTATAGCTTAGAGGCACCACAGGCTTTGAAAATGCAGCATAACTGAATTTTGGTTAAAAAAAGCACCACATACGTGCTGGCACTGATTAAGCTCCATCTGTGCCTCAAAGAGAATTACAGTGAAATAAGTGCCCATCAAGTGTTCTCTCAGTCAGCTCAATGCCCTTGAACAGACATCCTGTCTGATACACAAACTAAGAAAACTGTGGTGTATCAGTTTACTCTTCAAATGCTTTCACTGGGAAATACTTTTTCCTCTTCTCCCTTAATTTAATGGCCCAGCAATGTTTGGTGGAAGAATGCTTTAACTTTGGTATTTATAGACGTTTTTGCTTCTGTTAAGATTATAAATGTCATAATTAAGTATGTATAGCACTGGTCAAAAATGCCATTTTTACACAGATGAATGTAGGTAAGCACAGAAGACCCAGCAACTGATAATTACTTGTATTTCCACTACCCAATAAAATCTCTTGCACTCCAATACAATAAGGTGACCTGTACAGAAGACATTACAGTGCACAGTCAAAAGCACAGAGACATAGAAGCACTTACATTTGCACTGTGATCACTTCCACTAACACAGACGACATCTTGTTTTTGAATTGTTAATACCTCTTTTGTAAGCTTCAGTCGGATGTCATAAGCATTTTCAGATACTTCATCATATAACAATGCAATACCAGTTTTAGTCTGCAAAAAAAAAGGCATAGAGAAACATTTAGGAATACAAACATTTCATAATGGTGAAGAACAAGCTCTATCCCACTCAATAAATAAAAAGCATACAAATGAGCAATATTTACAGAAAGTGGAAAACTGGTCTGCTTTTCAGTCTTCAAGTGGATTACACATAAAAAGCCTCTTTCGTACTGGAAAATACAGGCTAAGTGGTCTTTGAAGTAGACATTATTATGCAAAGAGTAAAAAAAAAATACAAAAAATTCTCCATTGTACTCTTTGGCAAAGAAGTGCTGCCAATTAATGATGTCCTGCTTGACTTTATTTACACAAAGACTTATTAAAATGTATTAGAAACAGATAGGTACGTTTAAATGCATATGAACGCATTTTCCATTTTTGGCAAGAAGTGGGGAAATGAAAGACTATTCTTATCTTAAAGATGTTCATTCCACTCTGTCAGAAAAAAACCATAACCTTCATAAAAGTTGCCATTAAGATACAGATTTCTGTTACAGTAGAAAACTATGTTTTCACACTGTAAAACATGCAATTAAACCCGGTTGTTACAGAATTTATTTTGTTTAGGATAAGATGAACATACATTTTCTTAAGTTACATCATCACTGGACTAATAACTAGTCAACTCCATAGGATAGTCAACTATTTGGTATAAACAATGTTTTCTCCACAAGTAGTAGAAAAGAAACTTTATTTTAATTTCTGGTCTATTCACTTAAATTTCCCACTAACATTCAGTCAGATACTTCCTTAAACAAAAACTGTGGTATTAGAACTGCTTACAGCTATTTGTTAAAATATGCAGAAAAATGAAATTTCAGATCTTTACATTCACTGCACAGAAAAAAAACCCACGTGTTCCAAAAAGAATGTTCATATTTAAAAGTACTATTTATTAATTTGTAATGTATATTACAGCATCATTACAGCACTCCATGTTATGCAAGAAAATAAAAATAAAGTATGATTTAAGTTTTAGCTGCAGTATTTGTTTTTAAAAGATTTAATATCAAGTTGTTCATCTATGTTTTCTTAAATGGTAGACTGTATAAAAAAAAAGTAATGGAATTACAGAAGAAACATGTCCTGTGCACTGAATAAAAACTTGAGGGATTTTAAAATAAAACTAAACATGAAAAAATTAGCTTCCATTTCTATAAAATTAGGGAGAAAGGTCTGTGGTGATTGTCAATAAAACCTTTCCGTCTTTAAAGACAGAATCAGCTTAAGCTTAAGGCACTTAAATTTCATGTAGCTCTGTGCTGCAACTGAGTGTCAAAACCTCCCTCATAGCAGAAATAGCAACTGCAGCCTAGACAACAATCAAATTTACTCTGAATTATATGCAGAGCAGTTGCTCAGGTGAATTGTTCATGTAGTTGGACTATCCTTGGGCTTAAAGCAATTGTCCCCATGTAGGTCACTTCTGTCATTTAAGACACTGAGATATACTAAGACCTCTGAGCATGTTAAGCTGACATAGGCTTTTTAGGATACTCAGGTCCTTTTCTAGCTGGAGGCATGACCAGATTTCCATGTTTATAATGAGATACGAACATTGGTCATGTCAGTAGACATCCACATGTAGGTATCTTCAACTTGTAATTGATGTCACAAAAGGTTTACAGTGAAGAAATCACAGAACACTTTGGGCTGGGACGGTCCTTAAAGATCATTTACTTGCATCATCTTGGAAGAACACCTTCCACTAAACGAGATTGCTCAAAGCCCTGTCCAACCTGGTCTTGAGCACTTCCAGGAATGGGACATTCACAACTGCGCTGAGAAACTTGTCCCAGTGCCTCACTACCCTCACAGGGAACACTATCTTTCTAATATGCAACTTAAACCTATGCTCTTCCAGTTTAAAGCCATTCTGCCCTGTCCCGTTACTGCATAGCCTTGTACAAAGTCCCTCTCTGGCTTTCTTGAAGGTGCTCTTTAGATACTGGCAGGCTGCTCTAAGGTCTTCCTGGAGCCTTCTCTTTCCCTGATTGAAAAACTCCAAATCTCTCAGCCTGTTTTTGTAAGAGAAACACACATTTAAGATAGCTGTTTAGAATTTGTCCAGGCAGTGGTGAGCAACAGACACCTCTTAAGCATCATTCTATCTGATCTCTTTTGTACATCTACCTAGAAGGGAACAAGTGAGTCATAGCTATCTACTTTCAGTTATAAGGTAAATATAAATAAAACTCATATGTGAGTGTCTAATTGTGGGTAGACAAATCTATTCAGTATTTGCTGGGTATGTCTAAGGGAAAGAAAGTTCAGTCATGGTATAAAGCCTTAATCATTCTCACTTGTTTGGAATCCAACATTTCTTTATTTTTCCAGGATTTTGAGTCTTTTCACATTTTCAGCATGTGTGAATGTCTTATCAATACATTTTTGTGAATGACAACATATGAAAACTATGCCAGTACCATCTGCCTAAAAGCCATGCTGCCAGCAGGAAGTGTTTCTCAACAGTAGAACTACAGCCTTTACAAAACACTGTCCCTGAATTTTACTGCTGTTCAGATGTTGTGCATCACTGTCCCACCTGGACTGGTGACCACTGTTACTTTTGCTGTGTACCAGAGAATGCTTTACAGAAACACTGGAAGAACAGAGTTCTGGAGCACTATTTATACAGCTTACACCCAGAACAATGCTCTGCCTAGAAATTGTTCCNCTAAGTGCTTCTTCTCTCCCCCTTCACTCTCAGAACCAGTCTTAAAGGTGCAGAACTTAATATCCAGCATGAAAAAACCAGACATCATAAAGTCACCTTAGGACAATATGTTTAAAAGAAACACAATGAAAAAAAAACTCTAAACTGTAATTTGTAACAGATGATCAGGGAACAAATGAAATATGCAGACTGACCTATTAAATAGTTTAGCATCTTCCATCACACTGTTTCAACTGAAGTCCAACTGAAGCTCATCTATTCCTATTAAAATCCAACACCTACAGTACACTTCATCTAACTCCTGATGTGATCCAAGATGAGGCGCAGCAATACCTTATTTGCTTTCAGAATCAATAAGGTTAATCTGGATTTCTCTCAGCCTTTCAAGTCAGCTTTTTTTAGACCATAATAAATGGCTTTGAATAAAAGCTCAGTACATTCCCTTGTTCTCTCTTTGTATTACAGGGATGGCACATATTACTCTAGTGAGCAAATCCCAGTCCAGACAAAGAGTTTCTTCAAACATAGACCTTTAAATGAGAACTTAGTCTTTGCATATGTATGTATATCTCACATTTAACTAGCTATGTTCATCTCAATTTCTCATTTAAAAACTGTCTATATAGTAGCCATTCTAGGTGACTGATATCAAAAGCTGAGGACTGAAAAGTCAAAATAACTCTCCAAAATGATATAGTATTGTTAGAGATCATATGTTTTGTAATAAAAAGCATGCAGAAAGTTCACAGGAAGTTGCATCTCAATAGGATTTCAGTGCTTACACTGAAAGGTAGGGAGTACAAATTTAAATTCACTTGGGGAGAAGAAGAAATTAAATGTTGATTCTCGTATCTCTGACAGTTTTCTAGACACTGGTTTCAGGAAGAGGAGTGTGTGGGTGTTCATGTGCATGTTCACCATATGGTGGGAGGAATAAAGAAGATCAGTAGTACAAGCATCACAGTAGCTGCGACTTTTAAGAAAGCGTAGACACTGCTCTGTCTTGGAAAAAAAGAAAAAAACACTGAAACCTACTTTCTCAAACCAGCTCGAAAACTGTCAATACCACAGAAAACATTCCTCTCTAGAGGGAGCCAGAATGGTAGATGAATCCTTTTATCAGTTTTATTGACTACTTAAGAAGGTCTCTAGTCAGTGTACTTGTTTTAAAGCACTCCCTGTTCAGCATAATGTTTTGGGACCCTACTCAAAGTAACATGACTCTTTCAATGTGCTGTATCTGCAGTCTAAAGCTCACAGCTGCAAATTATGTTTCAAGGTAGGCATCCCTACAACAAACTTCAGTCTTACTGGTATAAAATACTTGTCTTCACTGCTGTAAGCTTTATTTTGAAATAGCTTGCAAAAAAAGTTCCTCTGCATTGAGTTACACTGGTTCCCCAGCAGAAAACACCATTTGCTGATCTTATTCCTTAATAAATACATCCATAGCTTCAAGGACACTGCAGTTCAATTTTTATCTGATGAAATTCATTCATAAATGATCTTTATTTGTAAATAAAATTATTTAAGCACTATATTTGAACATTTTTCCCACTGAAATGCCACATTGTATTTCCAGATTAGTATTTATTAGCAAGACTTACACCTCACAGGTCTAGAGATAAAATTCTCTAATCCAATTTCATTTCTTAAAATGAAATTAACTTTATTTAAATTACATATCTGTGGTATACTTATGGTTGGAACACCTGCTGAGGACACATAACAACCGGAGTCACTAATTTTTATCATACATCATTTAAGATGGGGAAGAAAGTGAACTTCAGGCAGCCCTACATACTGCCCTGAGCACTAAGTGACAGCAGGCTCACATCTACTCTCTCTGTCACAACTGGTTTGATGTTTTCTACACCACATTTCCTATCACAATCAAAAGAAAAAGATACTTTCTCAGAGAAATTCAAATTTACAATATCCTTGACTAACATAGAAAGATTTTAAATGGGATGAAATACAAAGGCAAAAAAGTGCAAGGTGTTACACTACAGGAAGAACAGCCATCTGTATGGAAGAAGAAAAGATCTTCAACATGTGTTAAAGAATGGAAACAGGCATGTAGTACTGAGGATTGGTAGAAATACAGGGGCATCAATATTTTGCTGTTGCAATAAAGGCTTTCTTCAATTCTTTCCCACTGATTTGGTTTTTTTCTCAGTCTTACAAGACAGTACCTAAAAGTACAAATAAAAGAATAGTTCTTTAGTTGGGTACTAGAGAAGGTTCCTTAAACACTGCTGAGTGTGAGGGAGCAAAATTTCATACCCATGAAGTAATCCATCACCAGTGTTGCATTTAATACATCTTAGTATATTTTTTTCTTTTATACAGTATTATGTATGTGTTGTTTCATGGCTACACTACATCAAAGAAGTAATGAGCTGAAAAGGGTCATGAGAGAAACAAAAAAAATTAGAAGTGATCAGAGATCTGTAAAATAGGATGTGTAAGTAATTCAAGATAAATTCAGGTTATTTCATTTCAAGACTCTATAGATGAGAACATAGTGACAGTTTTAAGTACTTCAAAATCTATTACAAATAGAGCAATCAGGAAAGAAAATAATTCAGAAATCTCCTTTGAATATATTCCGGTTATGAGGAAATGGAAGTCCTTGAACAGATTGCTTGGATAAATTATGGACAACCATTGCTAAGGGATTCTGAGAGAAAACTGAACAAACATCTCACCAAATGGTATCAGTAATCCTCTCACAGGGCAAAATCCCAGAAAAGAAAATCTTCATTAGATCTATTTCATGCTGATATTCAAAATTATGTGACTTCTTGCATATGAATAAACTGAATCCAAGAGAAAACCTGACTGGCTTTACAAGGACACCTGGACTAAACAACTTGCAAGTGCCATAGGATGGGTGAAAAATAACTATTAAGGCCTGAAGAAGTTTATCACTTAGAGGCTTTGATAATGGATGAGTGACATTTACAACAAACTTAGTAAATACTCGTCATTTTCATAGTACTGAATCTGAAAGATAACTGTACCCTAAGAAAAAATGTGCCCATGTCTTTCATGATGAAAAGGTAATTTCAGTTTTAAGGGGCCTTGAATAAGAACACAAATACTCACTTTTTAATGGACCAACATGGATAAAGCAGTAGTGAGAGCGGTAATACATCTGTGGAACACAGTGAATCAATGATTCCATCAGCATCACAAACACATGAAGAGTCATTCAGTAAAACTAAAAGCAGACAGAAATCAATTATAACTTGCTAAAATCAGTCATACAGAGCTCCCTTACAGAGTATGTTTTTTCCTGTAATTACACATGGAGTTGTCCTTATTCTCAGCTTTAATTCACTAAAACTTTTACATCTAATGACCCAGTTTCACAAATGCAGAGACAAAAATACTTAACCTCAGTACTCCTTCCTTTAAGAAATTCTGACTTAATGATAATGAAGCCATTAAACAGACTATTTGGAGGACAGGTTATGGCTCCTCAATATTACGAGGGTGAGGGTTTCTGTGAACAAGTCAGATGAAGCATCTTGAAAAATATTGTGGATTTGTCTCATATCTCAGAAGAGCAGAAGAGCAGTTCCAGACTCCTTTATTATGAGAGAAATATGTAGGAAGGGATCTGGAAAAGTATGAAGCCCAATCTCAAAGCAAGGCAATTCTGTGACCAGCCCAGCTGAAATCCTCTAAGGATGGAGGCTGTTCCCCACTGCTGCGCAACCAGCTCTACTGCTTGACTGTCCTCATGAGGAAAGGCTTTTCATTGTGTCCCATTTCAAGTTTGGCTTGTCTCCTGTCCACTCAAACACCACTACAAAGAGCCTGGTTCCATCTTCTTGATCTCCTCATTGACATGGAAAGGCTGCATTTAGGTCCTGATGAAGCTGTCTCCAGGTTGAACAAGCCCAGTTTCCTCACAGGGAAAGTGCTTCCAGGCCCAGTCAAATTGGTGGCTCTCCAATGAACTTTCTCTATTTTATCAATGTCTTTTTTTTGTACTGGGGGAATCTAAAATGCATACAGTGTTCTACAGCACTGGGTAGAGAAGGATAATCCCTTCCCCTCATCTCCTGGTTGTGCTCCTCCTAATACAGCTAAGGGTAATGTTCACTTCTCTGCTGCTGGCTCAGGTATAACTCACTACCCATTAGGACCCCCCCCTGAGACTCTTCATATGAGCTGCTCCCTAGACAGGCAGGCCTCAGTCTGTATCACTGCCAGGGGCTCTTCATTCCCAGGTGCAGGATGTGGCACTTGCTGGATTTTATGAATTTAGTTCATTAATTTCTTAAATTTCTTTGCAGTCTGTTTGTTAGCCTGCCTAGGTGTCTGTCAATGGTATACTGACTGTATCCTCCAGTTTGGTGTCATCAGCAAACCTGAAAACCAAACCCTCTGTGCCCTCTTCCAGGTCACTGACAAAAATGCTAAAGAAGATGGGTCACAGGATAGATATCTGAAGAGCACCACTTGCCACAGGAATCCAGACAGAGGATACCACATTAACCACTATCCCCAGTCTGAGCATCAAAGCAGTCATCCAGCCATCCATCTAGATGGAGGTTATGGCAACAAAGTAGCAAACAAACATATTTATTTCCTTGCACTAAAATACTAATAATACCAATAACAATGTTAATAAGAAAACTGATTCTTTGTTTTAGGACATAAATGCATTAAAAATATGTTAATTTAAAAAAAAATCAGGAAAAAATCATCATGCTTATTGCCACTATAGGTAACAATGTCAGAAGATGACAAAGAAGATATCTGGATGAGAGCAGTATCAGGTATCTTTCTGCTCTACTACTGCCCTCTCTCAGCAGTATCCAATTCCCATGTACAGAAGGATGCAGCAATGCCCTTACATCCATTAGGCCCAGCAGTCCTGCCGACCCCCTCTCAGAGTCCAAAGGTAAGGACACTCCCACAGTCTTGGCAGGAGCCACAACCCCCCTTTCACACCCTCCACATGAAGCCCCACACATGGTCCACCAGCAGCTGCTTCTGCCTCCCTTCCCAAAGGAGAAGCCCTGCAGTTGGGAAACAGCACCAACACCAGCACTGCTGCAGATGATGAAACTTGAGGCTGCCCCAGTGGTCCAGCCCTTACACTGCTGCTCCTGTCTGAAGGGAAATATTTCGAAGTAGCTTGAAGGGAAATATTTCAAATTAAGATAAAACCAAGTTAAGCCTGAATTTCATTCCAGTTGGAAAGAAACACTGTCAATGTTAATTTTCAATACAGAATTATTTTTAGTTTTTCACAAAATAAACAAACCCCCCACCTTTTAAACTAGAATATTGTACAACCAAACTGCTCTAATAGCTACCCAACTTTTATGATGTACTTGGAAAATACACAGCTTCCTTCAGCTCCTATTCAAAATAAGCACACCCACAAGACAAACACACAGGAAATGACAGGAAAAAACCACAACTGCTTTATAGCTTCAGTAAGAAGCTAGTAAGACTACTTATGTTTGTCATACCATTTTTCAAGACTGATAGCAGATCCTGCATTTTTATTAGAGCTGTGACTCAATTTCATAATTTCATAATGTTTTCACAATTGTTCTCAGTGAAGAAAATAACAAATTTCTGATAAATCCTTTCAAAAAGGTGATTCACATTCACAACAAAGCCAGTGGACTATTATCTGATGGACACCATTGATTCTTGTGTAAATCAATTAAGACAAAAGATACTGAATTAAAATGTAGTGTAAATTTTAAATGCATTCTTTGATAAGAATCAGCATCAGAAATAAATAGGGTCAAAACTAGGTATTTAGGAAATCTTTGAGTGGATTTTTCCCAAAAGCATCGACTACATCTGAAATATCCACCCTCAATAGTACTGTTTTGATAAAGTTGGGGTTTTTTTACCTCTGCATTTATTAATAACAATATTAGCGATTGAAATTTCAATATACACAGTTGTAAAAGGTGTATTAGCATTACAAGTTTTTAGAAGATTTTAACTGCAGCATGACAATATCACTTTCTAACAACTCAGAACACTTTTTGTAAATTTGCAAGGGCGATACTCAAGGTAAAAAGTTTGAAAAGACGCTCTCAATATACAAAATTTAAAAGTCTATTTTGTTGCTTATATCACAACCTATTTAATAGTCAAAAATAGCCTTAGGAATACATATATGTTAATGACATTAGCCTTGCAAGAAAAGTGATTAACAGCTGGCTCACACTATCTGTGATCTCAATCAGTAAGCACGAATATCTTGTTTAATTACTGCAAGCTCAGTACATCACGAGCTAATTAGATATGATTGATTGTTGTCATTCTCATGCACCTCTCAAAACATCAGACACAAATATTTGAAGTCTGTATTGCACATTTGAAAAATGAACTTCCAGAATGTCATGTCAGAATAAAAATTGCCTTCTTAAAAACTCTAACAAATACTAATAGAGACACATGGTTAAATGTTCTAATAGAAATTCTAACCCAGAAAATTGTCAAGGATCAAACTATTAGAAAAATTGCCTAGTTTTATTTTGATTTAGATAGTATCTTCAAGTAAATGGCTTAAGAATATAAAACCTCAGAATATAAAGATGCTACTATGCTTACTGCAGTTTCCAACCAGTCTAACAAGAAAGCACAATTTTCACACTTCAAACTAAACCACTTAGCAATAGACGGAAAAACCCCACAACATTCCCTTCAGAGATTATTTAAGAAAAAGATTATCACAAAATTAATGTGATTATTTCTATTGCTGATACCATGAATCTTACCCTAGTGGAGCTTCAGCTGATTAATAAATATTCGTGTCATTATATTAAAAGGCAGACAAAAAACTAAGAGCATAATGAAAACACCTCACCCATTTTCTTAACCTAGAATAGCCAAGTAAGAGCAACTTTTTTTTTTTTAAATAGAATACCAGATTTTGATTCATCCTGGTCTTACTATCCTTCCCCTTTGGACTGATACAGGTCCACCACATTCATTCTTTTTCAAGCTTTGGCATAAAATTGTTGATTTTTTTTTCTGTCCTATTAAACTGTTGTATTACTCTGTCAAAACCAAGAAGAAAGCCATATCTAACTGCCTAATTTCTGAATAAGGTGGAAAAGAAAACAGGTCCAACTAAGAAAAAAGTACTAAAGCTTTCTGTAGAAGACAAAAATGAAGAAAATAAACAAAACAACAAGAACAAAATAATAAGTAACCAGTTTCAAGATCTTAAGCAGTCATTCTTCAGAAACTGGAAATATATAAAGAAAATAGCACAGAAGAAACAGGAAACCTAGGAATGCTAAAGGATTTTTGCAATACCCAGTAATTGAAGAAAAATCGCAGGTAATTTAAGTATTGAAGATTCAAAGATTTATTTGAATTCAGACTTCAGAGAAAGATTTCTTAAGATGGAGAATATGTATTCTAAACCATTTTTCAAAAGCAAGAAAACATGTAATCAGAAGTAGCAAGTGGAGAGACAGATTCAGCTCTCATGAAAAAAAAAAAATACATGGCCCGGAATGAATGAATGTTTGCTCAGAATTCAAAGAAACTCCTATTTTAAAAGCATATACAGTCTAGTCTCATTAGCATCAAGACAGGAAGATCAGTACTAAGAAAAAAAAAAAATCTGGAACTGATGGTAAGTCTGATTTTGGCAGCTGCATATAAAACTTGTTTCAATCTTTCTCAACTTCAACAATTTGCTGATTGACAAACAGTACATGCCAATGACTGACACACAGGCCCTGTAACTATTTGACTTAAGCCCATGGAGGTGCATTTACACATTTCAATTCCTGTATCACAGAACAAAAATAAAACTAAGAAAGGAAATTAGGCAGGAAACAATCAAACATTTCTGAGTAAAAAGGATTCAAAAATAAGATGCTTGACAAAAGAGCTGGACATTTTAAGAGTTTTGATAAAATCTTGTCAAATATCTGTATTTCTGAGTGATAAATTTGCAGCAGAATTTAATTTTATCCATGATCATCTCTCCAGTGTCATCTGTCCCTTGATGCTGCTAGTCACAGAGCACTGGACTGCCACAGTACTTGTCTGACACCACATGGAAAGTCTCATCCCCACAGACAGGGGGTAAAGCTGATCTGTATCATCCACTGCAGACCATGGCAAAGGTCTGAATGAGCTCTGACTGGACTCGTAGGGGGAGCAGAAAACTGAGGGAGAGGAGCAGCAGCTTCCCTGTGCACAGGTTGCAACAGCAGCCAGTCAGGAAAAGAGAGCTCCTGCATACAGTAAGCACCAATCAGTGCTTAGCAAGGCAGAGCATTGAACAGAAGTCAGCTGGCAAAGTGACACCAGAATTTTTAACCCAAGGACTTCAGGAAATCTTAAGATAACCCTCCTGTCCCAGAAAGGTATTCACCAGAACAATACAAACTCCTATCACTGAGAAACAGCAGGAGAAAAGGATAGGACTGAGGGGATTAATTTTAATTTCAGAACATGGAACCAAAGAAGTAAAACAGACTCAGAAACAGACAGAACCCTGAGAGTTAAAGGAAGAGAAAGCAGAAATTTTAATTGTTCCTTTCCAGACAACATCAACAGCATCATGAAGTCATACCAGTACCATGGCAGAACCGTCAGGTTATCCTAGTGGTATTTCACAGTGGATAGGCGGAAGGAAGTAACGCCCCTGAGTGCACAAGTATTTTGGTGATGAGACACTGAGAATACAAATTCCTTTGCTGTGTGTATTTGAAGCATACTTATGAAAGGCCTGTGTTCAGAAAGGGTACATGACCTTAAATATAATAGCTTCACAGTTTTATGTAAGCATACAAATAAAATTTGCAGGTTAAGAAAAATGATAGTATTTTGTGAAGGAAAGTAGGAATAGAGGTATGGATGTGAAAAGACAGGAGAATAGTTCTGGGTGTAACAAAGCTTAGTTGGGGAAGAGGAAGAGAAGATTAAAATAAGAACATAAAACAGTAAGAGGAATTAACAGTAATAAAGGGGAAAAGACAAAAATTAAAGAAAATTTAAAAAGAGGTAATTTCTAGAAATTGTATGCTTAAGAGAGAGCAGCTGCCCACTGACAAACACATCTATCTTTTGCAGGAATGATCACCATAGGTTACTAATCCATAAAAGAATCTGACATATTAGCTCTACTCAGAGCATTAAAAATATGTGTGAAAAATGGAAACAAAATTTACAAAAGCTGTGTGCAGCAAATGTGGTATCCAATATTTGAAATTGCAGCGAAACAAGAAGCCATAAAACACCACTGGTGGTGTGAGGTTGCAGGATTTTGTTTAACAGTTTTCATTGTAAGTTTAGTTTAGTTTTGTATACCTAAAANGCTGCCAGGCTGAGTGCGGGCTGACCAGAGGGACACCCGAAGCAACATGGTGGTAAACAGGATCTTGCCTGAGGTTTACCACTGCTTCTCCCACTATCACACAGCTCTCTGGGATGACCAATAATGGAAACTGCCTTTGCACTCGACTGTTCTTAGTCTGTTTTAGAGATATTACTGTTTCAGTCTTTCTTGACATACTGGTTTCACACTTAACTATTCCTGTAGCTGAAAATTTACAGTGTTTTGGTTTTTTTTTT